>CM044441.1:127220443-127240376 GCA_024363595.1 Xenopus borealis
TGGCACTCGCGAAAGGGAACTCCTCCTGACTTGAATGGAAGTTAATGTGCATTTATCTCTCTGAACACAAAACGATCTTTGCACATAAACCCACAAAGCCCATGAAAAGCAGAGACCACAATACAGTGGGCAGGAGTTCTGCTGCCATAGAGATATTAGAGGAGCGACACTCAGAATAGGTGCATCATAATCTTATTTTATACGCCTGTTGGGTTTTCTAGGTTCTTTGTTCTAACTTTATGCTTGTGGATGTACCCTTAGAATTAGATATCATTGCTGAAACAAGGGGGAAAATTATTCTTCTATTTCGCACATCGATGAGAATTAAAGCGGTTAATACCAGGGTTGTTGTGCAGTGGCTGCATGAGAATATAGCACACTAAAAGGCAAGTACCTGTGGGCAAGTAAAGGGTACTGCTGCATCTTGTGTCTGCCTTGCGCATCTGAATAACAAAAGTTCTGGACTTTGCACCCAGTTTCACTAAAGCTGGTCATAGATGCAAAGATCCGCTGGTTTGGCGACATCACCAAATGAGTGGATCTTTCTCCAATATGCCACTAACTGGCAGGGCTATATCGGGGTAATCTGAACGTTCGGCCCTATGGCTGAACGATTGGATTACGAGAAGCGCAATGGACTTCCGACAGGTCGGTCGGAAGAAAATCCAACCTTTCCAAAGACCCATCAGAAGCCCCCGTGCACGGGCAGATAAGCTGTCAAATTGGTCGAAACAGCCAATATCGCCAGCTTTATCTGCCCGTGTATGGCCAGCTTTACCCTCAATTCCCTGCAACATGTTTAAACTGGCCATTAAACAACCTCACCCAAGACCAAGTAAGTAGCTTATTGGCCTGGATATGACTTTCGAAAATCAGACAGATATTTATTGGGCTGGTTAGAAACCTTCATGATTTGAGGACCGCATTAGCATGTTAATGATATCGTTTCCCAGTTGGTCCCAATTAAAATGAGATAGTAGGCCAAATCAGGTAACCATGGCTACATCTTACATTGTATGGCCAACTTTACCCACAATATGACCTGCTACCTACTGCTAGCCCTGCTACATAAAGAACTCTCATTAAATAGGAATTTACATTATCCATGAGCAGGTTTACGTTGGGAAAGGAGTTAGACACATAACCCATAATGTCATTTTGGTGCACGCAGGCCACCCAATACCCACATTATCTGAGGGCACTCAACATGCTGATACTACCAAAGGCAAATGTTTTATCAGGGTCTATGGAGGATATTTAACTGCGTCACAGTGAATGTAAATTCCCACAAATAAACAGTGACTATTTTCTCTTTAAGGCTAGAGCCATGGCGCTTGCTCTGCAACTAATCATTTCTTTGTATCCCTATCTGTTTCTCAAGGGATTAACATAAATATTTGTCCGCTAATCAAGCTTTTCTTCATTCCCAGGCAGAACAATTATTTCTTAGCTGAAACTGAAAAAGGAAACACAATTAACTTAGTGTGTTCTCAGCCTCGGGGTAGGGCTGGCGTTAGAGGTGAGGAGGGCAATAGCGGTACATGATGTCTGAAACTCTAACCTGAAGGGAACATAATACAGTAATCAGGGGGTTTACTTGCTGCTACCTTCCATAATTCTACTTGATGCCTTTAGCCAGAATAGACTGAAATGTGACGGTGGACATCAATAATGTACATTTTTATAATGACTAACCATATCACACGGTGTAATAATATATACAAAGTGGAGGTGGGGGTGGGCTCGGTGCTGTCTTTTCCAGAGGGAAAATAATGTAAAAACATTGCATGACGCTTGAAGGGGTTAAACTGTCAGCTGACCCTGGAAATTCCCATTCAGGGGCCACAATTCCCAGTGCTATGTTTCTCAGCCAATGGCAAGCGACTGTTCTAGCTCAATAGAAATGTAACACTAAACTGGATGACCCAGTCTTAGATTTCTATTGAAACTGTCACTTGCTTCCTTTCTTCCCCACAAAGCTGGTGCGGCGCAGGAAGCAGGGAGACACAAAAACGACGGCACAAAACGTGCAACTTTCTGCCAATTCCTTCTTCAAAATTTATAGCCTGCCACTACTTTATCACTGTGAGCTGTCCCCTTGTTTTCTCCTTTTACAGGCGTTTTTCCCAGTGGACAGTCCATGCCAGCTGTCTAGGCAGCAGGAACGTCCTTTTTTTCCCAAGCCCCGACCTGTGGGAAAATCTTCATTGGCCAGTAATTGATTCCACCCTGCCAGCTCCATTACTTTAGGTTACAGTCAAAGTGCCAGCGGCCTGGAGACAGACAGACACAGCCCTCCCTTACTGAACACTATTAAAGGGCACAGTTACTGGCAGCGCTCTAATACACTGTCCCCCTGGTTGATTTGTCAGCCCACCCTGCAATTAGCACTAATCTGAAAATTGCTCTGTACTTTCAGGCCTATGCACCTGACAATTAATTGTTTGTGCCCCACTGAAATGCCTTGAATATGGAAAGGTTACTTATGACATGTTATTCTGTTCATAGGGAGCGAGTGGGCAGAAATCAGGTCCAAAATACAGATATTGTTAAGCAAAAAGCACCTTTATCTAAAACCACAAAATTCTTTGCTTTTTATTGCAGGTTATTCAGTATGATTTGGTCCCTTGTACAGGTATGGTACCTATTATCCAGAATCATCAGGACCTGGGGCTTTCCGGATAACGGGGCTTTCCGGATAACGGGGCTTTCCGTAATTTGTATCTTCATTCCTTAAGATTGATAGGAAATCATGTAAACATTAAATAAACCCAATAATTTGGTTTTACTTCCAATAAGGATTAATTATATCTTAAGATGGCCATAGATGCAAAGATCCACTTGTATGGCGACATCGCCAAACGAGTGGATCTTTCCCTGATATGCCACTAACTGGCAGGGTTATATCGGGGTAATCCGAACGTTCAGCCCTATGGTTGAACAATCGGATTACGACGAGTGTACAGATATCGGTCGGGAAGACCCATCGGAAGCAGATAAGCTGTCAAATCAGTCTAATCGACCAATATCAGCAGATTTATCTGCCCGTGTATGGCCAGTTAGTTGGGATCAAGTACAAGGTTCTGTTTTATTATTACAGAGAAAAGGGAAATCATTTTTAAAATTTTGGATTTTTTAATTATAATGAAGTCTATGGGAGATGGCCTTTCCGTTATTAGGAACTTTCTGGATAATGGGTTTCCGGATAACAGATCCCATACCTGTATTATTATAGTAATAATAATAATAATATATATATATATATATATATATATATGTATATGAATATCCCAGTAGTATAGGGGAGCCCAGTGGTGTCCCTGACTGATGCTTAGTTTCAATAGGTGCCCACTAGTTCTGCCTCACTGCAAATGACTACCTACCCCATCTTTACCCCAGTGTGTATTTTGAAGTTAAAGGTAAACTGTCATGGGAAAACATGTTTGTTTTTAAAAACACATCAGTTAATAGTGCTGTTCCAGTAGACTTCTGCACTGATATCCATTTCTCAAAAGAGCAAACAGATTTTTTTATATTCAGTTTTGAAATCTGACATGGGGCTAGACATTTTGTCAATTTTGTCAATTTCCCAGCTGCCCCCAGTCATGTGACTTGTGCCAGCACTTTAGGAGGGAACTGCTTTCTGGCAGGCTGTTGTTTTTCGTTCTCAATGTAACTGAATAGAATGCAGTGGGACATGGGTTTTTACTATTGAGTGTTGTTCTCAGATCTACCAGGCAACTGTTATCTTGTGCTAGGTTGCTGTTATCGGGTTACCTTTCCATTGTTCTTTTGTTAGGCTGCTGGGGGGGGTGGAAGAGAGGGGGTGATATCACTCCAACTTGCAGTACAGCAGTAAAGAGTTCTGAATTACTGAAAGGCCGTCTGCTATTTAATCCAAATTATTTAAATTTTAAAAAATTTCCTTTTTCAATGTAATAATAAAACAGTGCCTTGTACTTGATCCCAACTGAGATATAATGAATCCTTATTTGAAGTAAAATCAACCTATTGAGTTTAATATTTAAATGATTTTCTAGTAGACTTAGGCTTCAGGCACACGGGCAGATTCAGGGAGATTAATTGCCCTGAACTGCTTTCTCCCTGCCTTACCGCTGGTTTGAATGAAAAATCACCAGCAGGATGGCACTCGCGGCGATTCGTTTTCTGAAGTCATGAGGCAACTTCGGAAAATGAAATGCCGTGAGTGCCATCCCACGGGCAATTTTTCATTCAAGCCGGCAGGAAGGCAGTTCGGGGAGATTTGTCACTGGGGCAACTAATCTCCCTGAATCTGCCCGTGTGCCCCTACTCTTAAGGTATGAAGACCCCAATTACGGAAAGATTTGTTATCCAAAAAAAACCCCAGGCCCCAAGTATTCAGGATAACAGGTCCCATACCTATGTTTGCCACCTTTTCTTGAAAAAAATGCAGGCCTTCCTATGTATTTACCTTTTTTTCCTATTAATAACATTGGGATCAGCCATCACAAATACTGGGCAGGTGGCAACCCTACCCATACCTGTACTGAGTTTAGCCCTGGCATCAAGAGAGCCACCCATGAACTACAAATATTATCTACTGTTTATCTACTGTTGGGATGTGATCACCCCCTGAGGGAGATGCAGATCCAACAAGGATATTACCTGGAAGGAAAATATGGATTATTATTATTATTATTGTGGGGTTAACTACGGTAAGAACTTTCATTATTCTCATTTATACAAACCAGTTTTAATGGCAATCAGGCATATTTAGAGTATTAAACCTTGTGTTTGACAATATTGCTTGGAAGAATATTATTTCCATTTAAGATGGTAAAGCAAGCATCCTTGTGCAATAAAATAATAACTATATTCAGTAGATTTAGAAATGGAAAGGGTAGAAGGTATTACGGTTCTTCACAAAACATCGTTAAAATGTGGTGTTAGTTTGTCCCAAACCCTCCAAAATATGAATACCACAAATGTCCCTGCAGGTTTCTATTGGAAAACAAAAGACATATATTAAGACTAAATTGCTATTTTCATCCATTGCTAGCATGCCAGTGCAACAGACCAGATTTATACATGTAAATACAAATAATGTATAAAATATATGCCCATAGTTTGGTTTTATGTTGAATAGTGTCACAGTTTTGTATACAAAGTAGTGCAGTCATTGATGTGTTTTTAATGAAATCCCTCAAAGCTTAAGTCCACCCCCCCATACTGACCCTCTTAACCTTGTTACTGATGGGACAGAGTAGCCCCTTCCCTTTTCACTAGGGATAAATATAATAAGGGGACATTATTAACCATGCTCTCGCCAAACTGAGGCTTTTTCTTTAACAGAAACACTTGAAAGGAAGTCAAAAGAAATTAAAGGGCAAGTTGTCTGATCTCTGGCTACTTCATCTGAAAGTTGAGTTCCCTGTTGACCTGTCCCCTTGCGAGCAAATTGATGTAGGGTCAGCTAAAATGTCTAAAGAGGACAGGCTGGGATTTTATCAGGGAAAAGAGAAAGGATGAATAGAAACATGCATTTAAATGTGTTTTTGGTTATACTGCCATGCCCAATTTATTGAGACCCTAGCCTGAGCTTTCTTTAAAAACTGTACCAGAAGTTTTCATTAGCTTTCATAGTTTTGTGACACTGGTAAATTAAAACAGCTTTAACAGATCATATAATGTTATATGCCTATTGCAATCAGCCATTGGTGTAAGAATATATAGGACAAAAAATGTATTGCAGCTCCCATTAGCAAGGGGACAACCAATAGGGTCTTTGTGTGTTTAGACTGAATATAATATAGTGAATCAAGAACCCCCTTTTGAAAACTATAAGGATATTATAAGTTATCAAGGAGTTTCATGAGCGCCAAGGTAACTTCTAATAGCCTCATATTTTGCAACATGAGGTACTTTATTTATCATACACACGTTTTAGTGAGTCATGTGACAAAAATTACATCACTACTCACCGTTTATAACTGATGACATCACTAGTCACCCCTTTATAAGGATATAATTTACAAGATACTCGTGGATTTTGTGTATATATTTTTATATATAATGAAATAGATAGATTTGTCTGTGCATCCCTCTGCTTACATCATCAAACAAAGACCATCATCAAGTGGTGGTGGGCTCACTGAGGTCAGAGACAGAGATTTGTCACTGGTTTGTTTTGATGCTGGGCATAATTTCTAGGCACCCATCTTGAGGATATCATTCAGCTTAAAAAACTCCTAGCCCCCATTACTTTCTCATACCTATCCCTGTGGTCTAGATCTGCACAAACCCGGACTGGCAATTTGTGGGTTCTGGCAAATACCAGAGGGGCTGCTATAATGTGCCATAGAAAGTCAGTATTCAGTGGGCTGGTGGAGATGTTTGGGGCTCTGTATGGGCGGATTGGGCCTCTGTGTACCCGTAATGCCAGGGCCTATTTTGACTCTTAGTCCAGGCCTGGTGGCCATACTTGTATATTGACAAATTTAAAGGGATATTCTTGTCAACATATACATTTTTTACCATTACCATGCACTTTAAAGGTAAAGCCAAGTCCAGACTGGCAATCTGTAGATTTTGGAAAATTCCAGGCTGCTGTAAGATGCCATAGACAATCATTATTTGTTGGGGCAGTGTGGGGCATTTTGGGCTGTGTATACTTAAAATGGACCTATGTTGAATCTAAGATCAGACTTTTGAATGGACAGGGTCGAATTGGGCCAGCAGAGGACCAGGAGAAAACCCAGTTCTGACCATCACGATACTCTTAGGGAGCTCTACAGCATTAAAAATGCCCTAAACCACTAGTCACAGTGTAGGGCTAGGAGCCCACCAGAGCTGCCATATAAGCAGGCCCGGATTTGTGGAAAGGCCACCTAGGCCCGGGCATAGGGTTGCCACCTTTTCTTGAAAAAAATACCGGCCTTCCTATATATTTATCTTTTTTTCATATTAATAACATTGAGATCAACCATCAAAAATACTAGCCAGGCTGGTAAAATACCGGCCAGGTGGCAACCCTACCCGGTCCTAGGGTGGCAGGATTTTAGGGGCGGCATGCTGCCCATCCACACCCACATTGGTTCAAAAACACTGGGGATGTGCAGGAGATTCAGTCATTTATTAAATTTCCTGTCCACCAATCCCCATTGCTCCAGTCCCAATGAAATTTGTGCCCTGCACATGAGAGGCCCGTACACCTCCTGGGGCCGCCCTCCCCAACCTCAACCCCTTTCTACCCCCCTTACCCCCCCAGCAGCACATACCTACTTATTGTTTTGGGGGTGGCCGGGAGGTCAGGGAATTGCTCAAATGGGAATCGGATATGAGCCAGCAGGCCCACCAGGTTTTTTTTCACAGCATTCAGCCGGGCTAGTCCAACCCTGGCTAGGCACCACTACCCATAGCAAAGTCAGTGGAGGACAGGCAAGAGTTTTGCAAAGGCCAAGTAAAATCAGGGGGCTAAGACTGCTGTAAAAGGGGCAGGCTTAGCACAGAAGACACAGCATTTTGGCAGTGTCGTTTTCTACGTGCGTCGAGTAATTTTCGGCATGCATTGCGTTTTTTTGACACCAGCGAATTTTCGCCAGGTGTCAGGCATTTTATTCAACGGCAGTGAATCGCGGGAATTCACCGCCAATTCGCCCATCACTACTAAACATCTGTCACAGCAACCTTGATGAAGATTGTTTTATCCAAAACCTTATATTTCCTTGGCTCCATGATAAAAGGAGTGACGATAATATCTTTGGCTCCACATATGTCTTTATAGCTCTAATTAGGAAAGTCAATGATATCCACCTGTGTTTTTGTGATGGCAAATACTAAATACATACTACACGAAAATCTCTGCTTTAAAAATGAGTGACTCTCCCTTTAAGCACAACACAGGGAGTAACTGATGTTGACAAGAGAACTCAGCACAGTACAGGCCTGACTGCATCTCCCGAAAGGCTTTTTATTCGCCTGCTCGTTTGATGGCATTTAAGCCTTTCCTGAGAATCTCACCTTTCACATGACACCAAGCATGAAAAGTGCAAGTGCCCGTCCAGGTTTCAGCAACTTGGTGATTCCGCCACGGTATGTGCCCATTCAGCTCAGCGCAGATCGAGTTCCCACAAGCTGACATGATGTCCGAGTTTCCTGTAAATATGATCATCTGAGAAACCAGTCCCTGCATTCAGTCAAGCGCTATTGTTCCCCAATTTGAAAATTAAAGAGGCAAAGAGTTTGTCAGAATAGAACGTCTTCGGGAAAAGAGGACTAAGCCAAGAATAGTTTTTACATTATTATTATTATCAGCATCACACTGGAGGGGTGAGCACAAGGTTTAATGGTCCTACTGCATATCATTCAGATTAGTCCCTGCCTCAGTGGAGCTTACACTCTAAGCTCCATATTCTATCTAGGATTGCCACCTTTTTTGGAAAAAAAATACTGTTTTGTATAGATGTTTTCCCTTTTAATAACATTGTGGTCACACAATATTTGTACTGGTCAAGCCGGTAAAATATTGGCCAGGTGGCAACCCTGATTCTATCACGTGCTGGAGGAAACTGGAGCACCTGGAGGAAACCATATTTTGGGTTTAATTAAAGTTAAAATTATTTTTTTTTTAGTAGATTTAAAGTACGGTTATGCGATTCATGGAAAGATCCTTTATCTGAAAACCCCCGGGTCCTGAGCATTGTGGATAACAGGTCCCACATTTGTACTAGAGAAGAGGCACTTCAGGGGAGATATGATAACGATCTGTAAATATGGGGACCATAAACCAACTTTGAGGCTTTAATTGAAAGTAGGTCCTTCCAGCAGACACGTGGGCATCCATTCAGATTACAACAAAGGAGTTTCCCCTATCACTTTGAGAAAACTAACAAGATGGTAAAATTTAGACCAAAAAAAGGTTGAACCCAATGCAAATGGGTGTTTTTCACACACCATGTTAAATGATTTAATAACGCCTGCTACAGAGCACGTGACAGCCCCCAGAACTACACTAGTACATAAGCACAATTTCAATTTAAGAATTTTTTTTAAAGCAGCATCGGCCTTCTGACTCCTTTTCCCAGCCGTGACTTTATAATAAGTGTGGGAAGAGAGCTGAAGCCGTAACCATTGCACTTCAGAGCTGTTGTGCTTCTCCGCACCATATGGAGGCTGCCCAGCCCATCAGCTGCCTATTCATCCCTAACATAAGAGGAGGGCCCTGGGAGTTGGAGCAAGGAAGGCCTGGGAAGAGCAACACAACAGCCTAATCACAGCCATATAATTGCTCTTAGTCTGCCCGTCTGCCCCAGCCCTGTGAGCATAGACCAGCAATTACCAATAATGTGATGTGGCATCTGAATGTTGCTTCCTAAGGAGCCTTCCACTTCCACCATTTGCCTAGATAAATTATTAAAAGGCCGTCAGATGTTCAGATGAGAGCTGGTAATAATGTGATGTAACGCTCGCCACATGTCTCGTTTGATATGTGTTTACCAGCTCTCCTGCCAGTCTATTCACATGTGAGCAGCAACAGCGCTGGACTCACAGCTAATAGGTTTGCAATGAGCACATTAGCTGGATTAAAGGCCATTGCAAGGTGATTATTAAACCTCATGCAAGGAAAGCAGAAAAAAAAGAACAAAGCCACACCGCGCTTCGCTGACATGTAATAGCAGGTTTTCTTTAATAATTGTACTGAATAAAGAGCAGGCAGCCTTTCCCGTGGAGCGTAAATGCCAGGCCTGGGAGATGGGACGCACTCTACGTGGCTCCGGCTGTCACTCACAGGCTCTGGCATTAACAATTCACAATATTCAAAATCATCAGTGATCACAGCAATCGGGATCTGTAATGGCTGAGGATGCTGGGATTTGTAGTGAACAACAGCTGTTTGGCTAATCATTTTCAATAAATCTAATGTAGAAAACAGATTACATATCTCTTGTATTTTCTTGTAGCTATTGCACTTACATTTTTCCATAGTAAAAGGAAAACTATAACCCCCCGACAATGTAGGTCTCTATAAAAAGGTATTGCATAAAACAACTCATGTGTAAAACCCTGCTTCATGTAAATAAACCATTTTCATAATAATATAGTTTTTTAGTAGCATGTGCCATTGGGTAATCATAAATAGAAAATTGCCATTTTAAAAAATAAGGACAGCCTCCTGGGATTGTATGAGTCAAAACAAACATACCAAACAAACTATAAAGTTAGGTCACATGAGCCAATTAACAGACAGAGTTTTGTCTTTTGCTTCCACACTTCTTCCTGTTACAGTTAGAGTTGAAATATATCTGGTCAGGTGATCTCTGAGGTAGCACACAGACCATTACCAAATGGTGGTTCAAGGCAAGAGATGTAAAATATACTTAAATATATATACCAGGTTGGTAAGATTATTTAATATGCCACTTAATATGATATAAACTCTCTGTTGCTCAAGTATTCATTTTGGGGGTATAGTTTTCCTTTAAAGGACCAGTAACATCAAAAAATGAAATTGTTTTAAAGTAATAAAAATATAAAGCAGTGGTGCCGTGCACTGATAAAACTGCTGTGTTTGCTTCAGAAACACTACAATTGTTTATATAAATAAGCTGCTGTGTAGCAATGGGGGCAGCCATTCAAAGGAGAAAAGGCTCAAGTTACACAGCAGATAAGCTCTGTAGAACATAATCTTATCTGTTATCCATTACCTATCCTGTGCCATATAGCCGTTTTTCAATTTTTGCCATTGCTACTTAGCAGCTTGTTTATATGAACTATAGAAGTGTTTGTGAAGCAAACAGATCGGTTTTAACAGTGCAGGGCAACAGTACATGATATTTGCTTTACTTTAAAACACCTTCATTACTGTTCCTTTAAGGGCTGTCCATCTTAAACACTCTTAGGTTTGATGTACCCCCTCCCCACAACAAATTTCCCAGCCTGCCTAAAGATGGCCATACATGTAGAGATCCGCTCATTTGGCAATGTCTCCTAACAAGCGGATCTCTCCCCGATGTGCCCACATTGAGTTGGGAGATATCAGGATGATCCAGCCCAACGATCGGATCATAATTCAGGCAATACAGGTGGTCAGATCACGGGGCTGCATCAACGAACACATGCGCCCGCGATCCAACCCTGCCTTATCAACATCTGGCCAACTTTTGGCCAGACATCGATCAGGGAAGCCCGTCGGATGGCCCCACATACGGGTGCAGTGAATATTGTATGTATTTATAGGTTCTATATAGGTCAGGGCTGCCATCAAATCATAGAATTACTATCTTGTCCTAAACAAATGTATATTATAGTGCAGAGTAATGAAAGGCTATTTTAATGATGAAATACTCTGTTGTAGGTTAGAGATAAAGTATCTGCTAGATTGTAAAGTGCCCTATTCTATTGAAAGGTAACGCAGATAGTAGGTCTGTTGTGCTAGTTTCCATTTGTACAAAGAAAGGCTATTTAATAGCAGGTGTTCTCATAGTGTAATTTCCTTAGTGTATGAGATCTCACAGGCTCTTTCTAAAGACCAGGTGTTCCTATTGTTCCTCCCCCAAATGTGTCAAGTAGAAGCTAGTAAAATCTGGCTTCCCTCCGACCTCACCCGGATTGAACCATCTGCAGCCTGGACACTGCCTCTCTAGCAACACAACTGGCATATAGTCATTATATAGCACCCATCACTTCCTTGGAATTGCCCTGCACAGAAATGGGAGACAATGATCGAGCAAACCAACCCAAACAGAAAGCAAAAAATACACAGGTAAAACCCAAGTATTAGTAATGACCTGGCCAATGATTCAGCAAGTCTTGCCATCAGCAGCAAAGTATTCAGCAAATACAAGAGTCTTTAAATTGTACCAAAAATACAAAATAGTTTTTTTTGGGTAGCACATGGACAAGCGAGGGTGGCATCAAGAGGAAGAAGAATGGAAGAAGTGCTGGGCAATGATTGCTTTCCTTTGGCTACACTAGAGTACCTGGGTATCTTTATCAACCCAAATCTAGAGAGAAACAAGGAGCCAGTTTGCACAGCATCATTGGATCACACAACTTGTGTTTTACCTGCAAACATATTCCATTATGGAATAAAATAAAGAACAAAATGGACATATTAAAAACTGGTCTTATCTGATCAATGGATGTAACTCAAACTAAACTACTGGGCTAGGCGCAAGAAAAAGGGGATTAGAAGTCCAACTTTAAAGGAGAAGGAAAGCTACCAAAGCAGTTTATTGCAAATAGATTAGACACAATAGTGCAAGTGATAACACCATATGTATTCTGCAGAATGATTTACCATACCTGAGTAAACAGCTCTCTCTGTTTGTTTAGGATAGCAGCTGCCATATTAGCTTGGTATGACATTACTTCCTACCTGAATCTCTACCTGCTCACTCATAGCTCTGGGCTCAGATTACAAAGGGTGGGGAGGAGGGGGAAACTGGAAGGGGAGAGAGGAGCAAACTGAGCATGCTCAAGCCCACACCCTGGAGGTTTATGCTGAAAACAGGAAGCCTGATACAGAAGCCCATGTGTACACAATAGAAAGAAAGAAATGTGTTATTTTGACAGAGGACTCAGAGCAACATTACTTTGAGGGTTTACTTATGTATTTATATAGACCTTTCTGACAAAGTTTACTTAATTTTAGCCTTTCCTTCTCCTTAAACCATTTTTAAGGGAGATGAATCTAGTAGGCAATAATAAATAACATTTGTGACTAGTTCTCACTTTCTGTGCTAAAAATGACCATTAACTTTAAAAATACCCCTTTATTGGAGCTCAATATATATCTTCTATGGTCCCTGTCTGTGTATCAAACGATGTGTGGGTGTGTTCTAATGTTTCCTGCCAGAAGCAAAGTAGGAGGGGGATAGCCAATCACAACCCTGCAGTCACAAAGGCAAATACAGGCTTCAGTTCCCTATCAGGTCCACCTAGCTTATTCTACAGTGCATTGTGCCACTGGCATCCCTGCCTGTTCAGAGAATTCGGTGGATTAAGTGGAACAGATGGGCAGAACTAGAGTGTTTTGGGGAACATTTTCAATAAATAAACAGGAAACACATTTTTTAAGCATGATCCTTTTATCCTGCCCATCTCTCTGCTACCTTTCATCTCTAAGCTACTTGAGCACCTAGTCTCATCCAACCTCATTCCTCTCTGATAATAGCCTGCTGGACCCCCTACAATCTGGTTTTAAGCAACAACACTCCACTGAAACTGCCCTGACCAGACTAATGAATGAGCTTTTAACAGCTAAAGCCAAAAATCACTTCTCACTACTAATACTACTTGATCTCTCTGCTGCATTTGACACTGTGGACCATCCTCTTCTTCTCCAGTCCCTCCATTCACTTGGCCTATGTGGCACGGCCCTGTCCTGGTTCTCTTCTTACCTCACTAATCGTTCCTTCAGTGTCTCCTACAATGGAGTAGCATCTTCTCCCCTTCCTCTTTCTGTTGAGGTTCCTCAAGGCTCTGTCCTGGGCCCCTTATTATATCTCCCTCTATACTTCCGCCCTTGGCAAACAAATCAACTTGTATGGTTTCCACCACCACCTCTATGCTGACGATACTCAGAACCATCTCTCCTCTCCTGATCTCAACCCAGAACTCCTAACTCATGTCTCGCCCTGCCTGTCCGCTATCTCTATTTGTATGTTGCAATGCTACCTTAAATTTAACCTCTCTAAATTGTAATGGTTCTCTTTCCACCAACTAACACCATTAACATCCCTGAAGTATCCATCATAGCTAACAATTCCACTATCACCCCAGGCCCGGTGCCTTGGGGTTATGCTAGATTCTGCCCTGTCATTCACTCCTCATATCCAGTCAATTATTAAATCATGTCACTTCCACCAAGGAGCATATCCAAAATACGATCATTTATCACCCAAGATGCTTCTTATTCACTCTCTCGTCATATCACGTCTAGACTACTGTAACTCTCTTTTACTTGGCCTTCCCCTCTACAGGCTGTCACCTCTAGCATCCATAATGAACACTGTCGAGAGGCTCCTAAACCTCAGCAACTGCTCCTCCTCTGTAATGCCACTCTGCCAATCCCTACACTGGCTCCTGCTACCTTTCAGAAAAAAATTTAAATTAATGACCCTGACATTCAACGCACTTCATAACTCTGCCCCTCCCTACATCTCTGAACTCATCTCTACATACTCACCCAACCTCTTACTACGCTCCTCTACTGACCTGCTACTCAACTCTTCTCAAATTACCTCATCACATTCAAGACTTTGCAAGGACTGCCCCCCTCTTCTGGAATTCTCTCCCACACTACAGAAAAACTTGTGAAAACTTTATAAAAGTCTATGGGAAAAAACTGGAACTGTATTTGGAGAATTTTTTTTTCCTCCTTGAATTGAATCTTGTCCATGAGTTTTCACGTGATAAATCATGAGATAAATTTTTGTCACTGAATTGAATATGGCCCAATATGTTTCCTTTAAAGGGGCCCTAAACAAATGGTTGGACCTACAAGGGAAGTTTGGAAACAAACAGTTCAGCACCTACTGGTGTAACTGAATAATAAAAAGGCATTAAACCACCAGCCTGATTAAAATATGAGAATATATAATATATGTCTACAGCCGCCAGCACATGGATCTAACGAGAGAGGAAGATGTTGTTCAGACATAACGAGAAACAATTGTCTTAAATCAATTATCTTTTCCATTTTTTCTCTTGTGCTTTGGAAGTTAATGGGTAAAGCAGTGCCTGAAGTGTTGAAAAGGAGGCAAAGTCTACCCAATTAGCCTGGAGGCCTGGTCCCATGGCCTGGTCTCAATGAAGAAGAGCAAACAAAAAAATGCTATTTTCCCATGCCACAAAAAAACACCAAGGTTTGCTTTTCCCTGTAAATTTCTGTATCCTCTCTGCATGGAAATCACAAGCAATCATGTGAGGGCAAATTTAGATGTGCAAGAGGCAAATGTGAAGAGAATTATAAGCATTATATTCTTGTTTAACACCAATCTGACGTGTAACTACAGATAAAGCACCCCCTCCAAGTGCCATATTTATCAGGTAGTGAATATAGAGCTCCCCACGGGGCAATGTCACATCTCTCTTTTTCAGCTGTATAGGAATTTACCACCATATATACCAAAGGGGTGAGAACAGAGCAGACTTCATGTATCTAAAGAGAGAGCTGGGGAGTTTCCCCTCTGATGAACCGTGATGAACTCTGTTGTCTCTCTCCTGATAAATCTACTCCCAAGTGCCATTAAGGTCAGTAACTGATCATTGAAGGCTTTAGTTTTGATTGTATAAATGCCTTGTGGGAACTTACTTAAAGCTTATGTTATTATGAAAAAGTAACCAGGGCCCCGGGAGGGGGGGGGGAGGTTCAGGTGGCCCCCAGGATGAGGATGCTGCTAACTTAGTACAGGTATGGGATCCATTATCCTGAAAGCCATAATTCAGAAAGCTCCGAATTACAGCAAGCCTGAATACCACAATGCTTCATTTTATCCACATTTTTAAAAACGATTTCCTTTTTCTCTGTAATAATAAAACAGTAGCTTGTACTTGATCACAACTAACATATAATTAATCCCTATTGGAAGTAAAACCAGCCTACTGGGTTTATTTAATGTTTACATGATTTTCTAGTAGACTTTTAAGATATTAAAATCTAAATTATAGAAAAATTCCTTATCTGGATAACCCCGGTCTGGAGAATTCTGGATAACAGGTCCCATACCTGTGGTATAGGGTCCTATGTTGACTGATCTGGCAAGTGGAAGTTGTACTGGTCCATAAGTACAAGGGCAGAACCCGTAGGCCCATTTCCAGTACAGGTATAGGACCTGATATCCAGAATACTCCAGCCAGGGGTTTTCCAGAGAAAGGATCTTTCCATAATTTGGATTTTGATACCTTAAAATATACTATAAAATCATGTAAACATTAAATGAACTCACTAGGTTGGTTTTGCTTCAATAAGGATTAATTATATCTTAGTTTGGATCAAGTACAAACTACTGTTTTATTATTACAGAGAAAAAGGAAATCATTTTTAAAAACTTGGATTATTTTTTATAAAATGGAGTCTGTGAGAAATGGCCTTTTTGTAATTCAGCGCTTTCAGGATAGCGGGTTTCTCGATAACGGATCCCATACCCGAACTGTGTTCTGCCAATCTCAATGGCTTTTTCCTTCACTGCAGGATTGTTAATTGTAGGCAACTATACAACTGATTTTCCTTTCTCTCACTCTCCTTTGTGCACTATAACAATGCAAGGCAGCACAAAAAGTTTATTCAGCCCATGTTAACCTGACCAGGGTTCAAGAGGCATTTTTGGGAGAAAAAAAAAGACTGCAGCACCTGCAATTTCAAGTTTTACAAGGTCAGACAACAAATCATTTGGGCTAGGGCCACACATGGTGAATTTCCCACAGTGGGTGAAGTAAGAGGGACATTGGCTGCAACGTGTCTGAGCATTAAAGCAAGTGGCACCTGTCGCTATTTCTCATGAACAGAACTCACTGGATCAGCCACCGAGGCGCTGCTAAGACATGTTTATATATATTTATAATAGGAGTCTTCAGCTGTCACTGGGGACTGGGAGATCTAGTTTAACAGCTAAAGGGCTGCAGGTTGGACATCCCTAGGACAAGCCTATGCAAGGTTACGTATGTTCATTAAAGGAAAACTATACCCCCCGAACAATGTAGGTCTCTATAAACAGATATTGCATAAAACAACTCATATGTAAAACCCTGTTAAATGTAAATAAACCATTTTCATAATAATATACTTTTTTAGTAGCATGTGCCATTGGGTCACCATAAATAGAAAATCGCCATTTTAAAAAATAAGGACAGTCTCCTGGGATCCTAGGATCCAACGGTGCACACAAACATGACAAAAATTAACAGACAGAGTTCTGTCTTTTGCTTCAACACTTCTTCCCTTTACAGTTAGAGTTGAAATATTTCTGGTCAGGTGATCTCTGAGGCAGCACACAGACCATCACGAAATGGTGGTTCAAGGCAAGAGATGTAAAAGTGCAATATTTACTTAAATATATATTCCAGGTAGGTAAGATTCTTTAATATGTCACTTGATTTGATATAAACTATCTGTTGCTCAAAAATTCATTTTCGGGGTATAGTTTTCCTTTAAACCAGATCTCCCATGTCCATTGATTGTGGGCATCAACACTAATGTATCAAAATGGCAAATAAATTCTTCCCTGTTCCCTCTGTTGTTTTTGCCCTATCCATTCTTTTATTCCAGCTAGCTAGCATCAATAGCAACTATATCTAATGTGTGATGTGTGAAGTGTTCTAAAACCGCCGGGGTACACATGTGAGAACAGAATTGTATGTAGCAGACAGGTGGTGTCTGAGGCCCCACACCTCTGTTCAGGGATGGTTTCTCCACTTTAACTTGAATCTCCTCTTTCACACTTCTTTCAAACCAGCGGTCTTCTGTATCCAAGATTTGGACATTGCCATCTTCAAATGCGTGCCGAGTCTTGTCCTGTAGAGTTTCTCCTCCTATACTGAGCCCTTCGCTTGGTGAGCAGTTATTTGGTCTAACCAATGTATATATCTGTGCACGCCTCGCTACACTGGACTCCATATACCACATTGCTTTGTTTTACTTTTGGTGTTGGATCCTTCGGGTGAACCAGTTTTTGTCTCATGTTGCTAGGTTTGAAAAACACAGGGATGTGGTGTTTGTTGTAAATCCTCCTGAGTTTCTCCAACACTCCAGCGTCATATGACTATGTTCCGCCTACTATGTGTCTCCGGGCGGTTATTTCTTTTGATGTTCCTGTTGGGCTTGGTTGCTGCTGTTTTGACAAAGGCCCAGTTGGGTAGCCACACACTTTCAAAGCTCCTCTGAGATGTTTATTCTCCTTGTTCTTGGACTCTGTATCAGTTGCCACAGATTCCGCCCTGTGGTGCAGAGTTCTAATGACACCCAGGTTGTGTTCCAGCGGATGGTGGGAACCGAACAACAGATATTGATCCGTATACCTCCATTTTAAAGTTAACCCCCCTTGGATGCATATCAAACAGTCCAAAAAGGCAAGTTTGTACTCGTGGACATCTTCCCTTGTGAACTTGATGTTATTTTCCACTGAGTAACAATATTTTAGTGCACTCAATGAAATGACTACATTTTGTTTAGTTATAAAAATGATGAATTAATTTCATTCCATGCTGGCACCTTCAACAGATTTATATGTGGTGATGCCCTAGCCCAGTGCTGTCCAACTTCTGTGGAACCGAGGGCTGGAATTTTTGTGGCCTATGTGGTGGAGGGATGATAATGGAAGCCAGTATTGACCACTCCCTGTTTTTAAACCACACCCATGTTACCACAAGAACTTTAAAGACCACGTCTACATTAATGGTGGTAGCACACCAAAAAATCAATTGGTTTGCGGTCAGTGCAGGGATATAACTCTTCACTCATATATGAACATTTTAATTCATATTAAGATACACCCTTAAATCCATATGCCTCCTCCTCCCCTGTGGATAACACAGCCCCCCACAGAACATGATTAAACACCTTAGGGGCCACTAACAACAATTTCCAAATGCTAACAAACCCCCCTCAATACAAACAGTATCAGGCTCATGTCCCACAGGGAGTATAGGACAGGCAGAGTATAGCACACAGTTAGCATAGGACAGGCAGAGTATGGCACACACAGGGAGCATAGGACAGGCAAAGTATGGCACACACAGGGAGCATAGGACAGGCAGAGTATGGCACACACAGGGAGCATAGGACAGGCAGAGTATGGCACACACAGGGAGCATAGGACAGGCAGAGTACGGCACACACAGGCCGCTCTGTTGCATACATATGAATACTACAATGTGGAGAACCCAAAATAAGAAACAAGTCATATATAATGGGAATGAAATACTTTGCTTATTTATATTGTGTTTTCTTTAGATGACCGGCCTAGTAAAAGAACAGAGAGTTAGTGGCTTGTAGTTCTGCTAGAGCAGGGGCTTTATTAGTGAGAGGCAAGTCTAATTTACCCAATTAAGCCAGATGACAGGCAATATGACATGGGCCTAAAAGGGAACTCTCAGCTTTGCATTTTATCAGCATTTCTCATGACTAGCGCGGCCTTTGTAGAACTAACAGCTGAGCAGTGCACTTTCCCATGCCGTCAGGGGTGAGGAGGTTACAGCTTAAGTATTGTGCCAGTTGGTTTTCACACAAGATTCTTGCACACTGCAGCTCAGCTGAAAGAATCCAGCTTGTTCTAAAAGGGCCCCCCTCCTCTGCTCCCACCACCTCTCTTTAATAGATTCAACACCCACCACTTCAGTAGGCATCTCAGTTTAACCCGACACTGATCTGTACAAGTTGCAACACTAATTGGAGTAGGGGGGACATTTCTTCCCCCCCCCCCTCTATTCTCCAAAGTCGGGAAATCAAAGTTCAGCTTGTGCTGCCGCACTGATTACTGCAAATGCCGCTGCCCAAGGTCTTGAGGGCAAGGAGGAGCAATGGCAAACACACCAAAAGAGAATCCGGCAGGCACTTACAGATCCCAATAACAGGCATTTAAAAGAACCGAGGATTTTATTTAGGCCACAAAGTAGATGAATACATAGCCTTACGCGTTTCGTGCCAGTAGGCACTTAATGAATGGCAAACACAACCTGCTTTCTGGCCCCCTTTTGTGCAGGAGGGGAGAGAAGTGGTTAAAGCGAAGCACCTATTTGTTTTTCAGACACCCACGTGCACAGACTTTAGGCAGCAATCTCAGTGGGTAACACTGAGGCAGAATTATTCAGTATCCCAGCTGCCATTTTATCAGCTAACTGCCGCCTGGTTGCTACGTTATCCTGGGCCCCACTCACCATAGCACCCAAGCCCCGCCCCTAATCCCTGCCCACTCTACATCAAAGTTAAAAGACATCAGCGCTAAAAACGTAA
>CM044441.1:127252846-127309659 GCA_024363595.1 Xenopus borealis
CTCCCTAACACAAGATAACAGCTGCCTGGTAGATTTAAGAACATCACTCAATAGTAAAAACCCATGTTCCACTGTGATTCCTTCAGTTACATTGAGAAGGAAAAACAACAGCCTGCCAGAAAGCAGTTCCCTCCTAAAGTGCTGGCACAAGTCACATGACCAGGGGCAGCTGGGAAATTGACAAAATGTTTAGCCCCATGTCAGATTTCAAAACTGAATATTAAAAAATCTGTTTGTTCTTTTGAGAAATGGATTCAGTTCAGAAGTCTACTGGAGCAGCACTATTAACTGATGTGTTTTGAAAAAAACATGTTTTCCCATGACAGTGTCCCTTTAAATAATCCAAACAGCATTGTTTTGCCTCCAATAAGGATACTTTGCAACTTAGTTAGGATCAAGTACAAGGTACTGTTTTATTATTACAGGTATGGGACCTGTTGGGGGGAGGGGTTAGCGCCATGGGTTGAATTCCCCCTGCATTCTGGATAAGAGGTCCCAGGGAACCTGTTCAGACAGTATAGCTAGATCCTTGCAGTCTAAGCTTTCTGCACTTTTTGAGACTTCTAACTTTAGGAAATAATGAGGTCAGGCCTTTTAACTGATCCTGTGATTTTTTTTTATTTTTTTTTAATCCTGTCCCATTACTTACCTTCCAAAATAGTGCAGGCCCTGGTGATTATTATATATATGTTCCCCCCAGGGAAGCTTGTTTCTAATGAGAAGAACAGGCTGCTAAGCCCCAATATCACAATACCACAACATCTGAGTTTAACACAAGCTTCCAGGTATTTTAATCTCATTTAATCTAGAGTATTAAAAGGATTGTTCGGCAGCCTCTGTTGCACCTGTGTATAAAGGGATCCTCCAAAGCAAAAAGGCTGCAGGTAGTGTGGGGCATAAACGCTGCACGTTATGACTGATATCCCCCGGAGGGCAAGCCTTTGTGGCTAGGAGATCAATCGGCAAAGCCCGTGCTGAGCGGAAACATGCACACTTCTCTCACAGGCTCCCATGAGCCAGAGTTCAGAAGAAAGGGTAAATGATAGGTTGCTTCAGGCAGAGTAATCACACATAAATCCATGATTATACTCCGGCACCAGAGCTATAATCCCTGAAACAACTCAGCCTGGCCTATATTGAAAGGAGGAAACTTTAAAGTGGGAGATGCTTCTTCTCATAACCCTATGGAGACCGACAAGCGATAAATGTTTTTCTTACGCAGGGATCACAGAACCCTCTTTATTAAATATCAGAACACGCACAAAAGATTCCTAGAGGGAGGGAAGCACCACAGAATGCCGCCACCTTTATGCTCCCAGAGAGTTTGTACAAAGGTGAGATTGGAACTTAAAGAGGAGGTTCACCTTTGAGTTAACTTTTAGTATGTTTTAAAATAGCCAGTTCTAAGCAACTTTTCAAATGGTCTTCATTATTTATAGTTTATTTGCCTTTCCAGCTTTCAAATGGGAGGTCATCTTAAAAACAAATGCTCTGTAAAGCTACAAATGTATTGTTATTGTTTTTATTACTCATCTTTCTATCCAGGCCTTCTCCTCCCCTAGCAACCAGATTGCTGATATTGCAAACTAAAGAGCTGCTGATTAAAAAGCTAAATAACTAAAAAAACACAAATAATAAAAATTGAAAACCAATTGGAAATTGTCTCAGAATATTGCTCTCTACATCGGATGTATCCAACCAACCACCGGTCCGCAGCCCAGAACCAGGACGTGGAAAGTCCTGAACAGGGCCGCTGAAATTAATCTGGCAACTAGAATTGGGCTCCTACCCCCCCCCCCCCCCCCCCCCCCCCCCCCCCCCCCACCCCAGGTCCTTGCAAAAAAGTTTGCTGCTGCACCAGTCCTCGGACTAAAAGGGTTGGGGACCCCTGCTCTACATCATGGAATCTATTCTCCTGAATGTTTGGGATGTGGGGTCTAAGATAAGGGTTCATAATGCACAAATACTATATGTAACGCATTGCCAAATTTTACACCATACGCAAAATAAAGAAGGTAGAATGTCCATTTAATGACATAAAATAGGGGATGTGAAACCATAGCACACCAGTCTTTTTCTTTTGATTTTTTATAATTTGTGCCCCTGAGGAAGAACACTATAGTCGAAACGCGTTGGGCTCACTTCCTGTTTTTGTAACCCCTTTTTCCTGATGTAATAAATATTTTTATTTTGTAGATTTTTTTTTCTTTAATTTTGAACCACAGAACACTGGAAAAATCAGCATATTGCATCCACTCCATATTGTGCGTCTACAGTTGAATGAAGCCAGACGGAAGCGTGCGGGGCCGAAGTAAACAGCATTAGGCAACAGAAAGGAGCAGACATGTTAATACGTTTATGGAGGCAAGATATGCACTTAGAGACAAGGAATATGTCAGAAGACTGAGTGTGTTCTATTGAAAAATAAATATATGGATTTCTTTTAGGATACAGACTGTCACCAATAAGGAGACGCAAATTTACATAGTAAGTGGCGCCACTGTTTCGGAAGCAGACCTATTCGCAAAACGGAAGCTGTGATACTATAGGATAAGATTACAATTTCCAGTAAACGTTCCTCTGGCATTGCCAGTAGATACATATAAATGCATACAAGACTATGCAGGTGTTTTGTAAACTGTAAAAAAAAATAACAATAGATCTAAATGGAAAACTCGTCACAAGCAAACCTAGTCGTCCAGTTTTAATCTCCCTTGTCTAGATCACCAACTGGAAAAACATGCTGGGACTTGGTTTAACACCAGAAAATGTAATAGCCACAAACATAAACAACTGGCTCTGATTTCATCTGAAAGACTGAGGTTCGGTTACGGTTTCTTCACAAATCATAAGTATACCATAGTAGAGCTTTTACGTATAGTGGTAACACTAGTACAGGTCTGTATTTAGGGCCCCCACCAGCCCAATAATTAGTAAGTAGAGTCCACTAGAGTCTATGGCATCTTACTGCAGCCCATCTGGCATTTTTCAGAATCTACAGATTGCCAGTCCAGGCCTGCACCATAAAAAATTCTCCCTACTCTCTTTGTTCCAAGTTGCTGATGTTTGGTTACTCCATACTTCACTACTCACATATTTGCGGTCACTCTTATCAAACCCACCCCTGCTAATGTCTTATTAGTAAAAGCCTGTGAGTTGGAAGCAAGAGTTCGGCCAACTAAACTGGGCCCAGAGAGGCGAGGTTTGGATAACAAAACGTGCCGGAGGATGTCAATGACATCCAAGATTTGGGAAGTACAGTCTGCTATAATAGTGACAGTTTTACCAGTGCTAAACAAACACTATTGCGTTAAAGGTCCACCGTGCCCTCACATGTTCCTACATAATTCTGAATTACAGAAAAACAAATATGGGGTTATTGTTTTATGGTATTGCTCTGTACATACCAAGAGAAATCCTGTAACAGCTTTTAGAGTCCTGCAGCAGGTCGGTTACCCAAAATAAAAAAGCGGGTACCCTGCGGAATGAGGATTGGATTTTAAGGTGCTGGTATAAATGTGGGACTGCCAGGTGGTGGGTCTCATCTAAATTTCTTATCTTATGTTGTATTGTACATATTTTACTCCTTTTAAAATTCGACAAAACGTGTTTCTGTCCCTGACCATTTTGATGATGCCACTTCCGTAGGGTTGCCACCTTTTCTTGAAAAAAATACTGGCCTTCCTATATATTTATCTTTTTATCCTATTAATAACATTGGGATCAACCATTGAAAATACCGGCCAGGTGGCAACCCTACACTTTCGGTTTGCAGCAACATCACTTCCTGTTTGATGGTGGTCGTCGGGTTGCGGATAAGGCAGTTGTGGGTCCGGGTCGAGTAGTGGATCAAAGTGGATAAATATGCGGGTTCAGGTTTGGGTTGTGCTTTGGGTTGTGGTTTGCGTCAGATCCAGGTCTTATGCTGGCCATAGGTCCAGATTAACCCGATATAGCCCTGACCGTTGGTGGCATATCGTGGAAATAACAGCTCGTATAGCAAAGTCGCCAAACTAGCGGATCTTTGCATCTATGGCCAGCTTTAGAAATTGGGCTCTAATTGCTTTGCTTTGAAATGGTTATGGTCTTCAGCCTTTTCATCATCTTCTATAAACATTAATTCATAAAATAGATGCGACTAACCAACCCGGGGGTGTGGTCTTCTGTCACTGAGATCAACGTACTATATGGGGCAGTGAATGGGACTCATCATAAAAGGAAAACCTTTCTAGCAGGATGAACTAAGGGGCAGTCGCAGTGACCCTTATTGGTTAGTGAAACAAACACTATGCGATATGCAATAATAAGAGTTTTACTTATAATGGGTCTAGGATGTTGCCCATTAGCAGCACAGTCATAAACTGAGCAATTCTACTTGGGTATAACGTGCAGAAAACACACAGATCATACAGACCTGGGCATGGCCAATATCTATGCGGCCACAATAAAACGCTCTGATACAGCCAAGTTGGCCAATTAAAAGCCACAGCAAAGAGCAGTCATTGTATGGCTGTATATGGATCTTTCATTTTCACCATCTCCCAAGGTGGCTCCAGACTTTCCCACAGTATCGTATTGCGGCTACAAACACACACACATGCAGCCAGCCAGCCTAGGTGATAATTCACTTCAACTTAAACCACTTTTGCTTTTTTTTTTTTTTCCAAACAAACTCCTCCAAACAAGGTATTATCTGCATCTGAAATAGCGGCTGAAATTCTACCGCCTCTCCTGAGAAAAAGACAGGGAGGTTTATTGTATTGCACAAAGGCTTCTTGAGATGTATTGACAATGCAAGCAATCTACGGTCCTCTCGAGGGTGGAAGGGATTGTTAGCAGAGTTTTCTCACAGAAAAATAAAACCGGGGGGAATGTGTCGCACAGGAACTTCAGCCTGGCGACACTCACAGGCCATCAAAACAGTCAGGCATCTCACAATAAACACTGGATATAGATTCCAGCGGACGTGAACTCTATAGTGAAAAATAAGACGGCGCTGAAGCCCAATAAAAAGTACCTTCTCGTATGGTCACGGATATCAGTGACTCCTAGTGCAGCACAACAGAAAGTAAGAGTAAGCACGGTGTAAAATGTACAACCTAAACACAGATGGAAAAGAACACGCAATATGTAGGAGGCTTTTTATTAGGGATACGTTCCCATTCTGACATGCTTTTTAACCACATCCCCTAAGCCTATAACAAACACAGACTTAATGATGGCTTCTGTAGCAAAAGAACAACTAAAAATAACTAAAATAGTGTGCCTTAAAGGAGAACTAAAATCACTTCATTAACAACCCGCCCCCCCCCCCCCCCCCCCCCCCCCCCCCCCCAATGTAACCCTTACCCTGGGCTAATGCCCTTTACTTTGTACTTATCCCTTGTGGCAGTTACAGGCATTGGAGTTCAAGGTAGCCATCTTCTTCTCTTTGGTAATCTTCGTGTATTGAATGGCGTTTCAGTGCATGCGCAATTGGAGCAATTTCCTGGTTCCTCACAACTGCGCATGCGCCACGAAGATTACGATTAAGAAGATGGCTGTCTTGAACGCCAATGCCTGAAACTGCCACAAGGGGTAAGAGCTACGCTGGAGGGGAGCAGGGAGGAGGGTTTAGTTCTCCTTTAAATAAACTGCCATGAAGCAACAGCCACATACAGGTATGGGATCCATTATCCAGAAACCAGTTATCCAGAATACTCAGAATTATTGAAAGGCCGTCTCTTATAGCCTCTATTTTACCCAAGTAAAAAATTTTAACAATTATTTCCTTTTTCTCTGTAATAATAAAACAGTAGCTTGTACTTGATCGTAACTAATTAATCCTTATTGGAGGCAAATCCAGCCTGTTGTGTCTATTTAATGTTTACATTATTTTTTAGTAGACCTAAGGTATGAAGATCCACATTACAGAAAGGTCAGTTATCTGGAAAACCCCAAGTCCTTTAGACTGATTCGGCAGCCTATCTGCTAGTCTACGGGCATCCCAGACTAAAATGTACCAAAAGTTGGCCAGATCTCAATCTGGCAGGTTTAATTTTCCCACCCGATCAAGAACTGAACTGGCTAGTTGATGCAGGCCTCATCCCTTCATCTGATATGCCCGTCATTGTAATTTGATCATTCGGCCGTAGGGATTGGATTAACCCAACAGCGTCCACCTTTTATCGCCATATGAGGAGATCTTATAATATATGGCCAGCTTAGAGCTGTTATTTTCCTTTTAGTGATATTCTGAGACTATTGGTTTTCATTTTTTTATTATTTATGGGTTCTGAGTTATTTTGCTTTAATTCAGCAGCTCTCAGTTTCAGCAGTCTGGTTGTAGGGTCCACATTACCCTAACTACCATGCATTGATTTGCATAAGAAACTGGAATATGAATAAGAGAGAGCCGGAATATAAAGAGCAATATTGTTGTAGCCTTACAGATCATTTGTTTTTAGATGGTAAAGAATTCAAAAACTATTACAAATAAATAATGAAGACCAACTGAAATTAGAACATAAGAAAAGCTGAACCACCACTTTAAGACTGTGTACAGCCAATTGAAGTCAATGTCAGTCATGGCAGAACCAGTATTGCAAAATGTGTCTATACTGAACAAGCTGATTTTTGGTCCTCCACGTACAAAAGGAGGGTCGACATTACCAAGGTCAGTTTGTGCACATTTTATTTTGGTTTAGAAGATTGGAAAATAAACGCAGGCTGAGAAAACATTCGGGCGACTGATTTAGAGGAGCCAGGGTGAAGCTAATGAAGAGATTTAATTATCTGCCAAAGGTAATACTGATCCTGCTTTCCCAGGAAAGATCATTTGAAACACGACAAGAGAGAGAGCACTGGGGATGTTTAAAGGGATACTGTCATGGGAAAAAATGTTTTTTTCTAAACTCATCAGTTAATAGTGCTGCTCCAGTAAACTTCTGCACTGAAATCCATTTCTCAAAAGAGCAAACAGATTTTTTTATATTTCATTTTGAAATCTGACATGGGGTTAGACATATTGACATATTTCCCAGCTGCCCCTGGTCATGTGACTTGTGCTCTGATAAACTTCAATCACTCTTTACTGCTGTATTGCTGTATTTTCCCCCCAGCAGCCTAACAACAGAACAATGAGAAGGTAACCAGATAACAGCTCCCTAACACAAGATAACAGCTGCCTGGTAGATCTAAGAACAGCACTCAATAGTAAAATCCAGGTCCCACTGCGTTCTATTCAGTTACATTGAGAAGGAAAAACAACAGCCTGCCAGAAAGCAGTTCCCTCCTAAAGTGCTGTCACAAGTCACATAACCAGGGGCAGCTGGGAAATAAACAATGTCTAGATCCATGTCAGATTTCAAAATGAAATATAAAAAAAATCTGTTTACTCTTTCGAGAAATGGATTTCAGCGCAGAAGTCTACTGGAACAGCACTATTAATTGATGCCTTTTTTAAAAAATATGTTTTCACATGACATGTACTTTCTCTTTGGGAAGTGAATCCTAAGGGCTAGGCCAGACGCGAAGATTCGGGGACATTTGTCGCCTGGCGACTAATCGCTGCGACTAGTACCCCTGAATGGCTTGCTAGTATCTCGCACCCGCTAGCACTAAAGTCGCCTGCGCCTATTCTCACACAGCGACGCGTTTTTCAAAGTCGCTCAAAATTGCCTCGTGAAGCAATTTCGAGCGTCTTTGAAAAACGTATCGCCTGTGTGAATAGGCGCAGGCGATTTTAGCGCTAGTGGGTGCGAGATACTAGCAAGCCATTCAGGGATATTAGTCGCAGCGATTAGTCGCCAGGCGACAAATGTCCCCGAATCTTCGCGTCTGGCCTAGCCCTAAGGGTCACAACAGAGCAGAGGTGGACACAACCCCACAGTTAGCCTTGGCGTGTACATTATGATACGAATAATAGAGCTCCTACATAATAAAGCTCCTAGTTGACAAGCCAGGGCTGATACTTCAGCACTCACAGCAATTTGCACTTTACCATTTATAAGTTCTGCCTGTAGCTCGCATGCATTTGCTTCTGCTCGGCAATTTTCCCGTAAGTGTCTTGCTAAAAATAAAGCTATTTTCCCTTCATTTAAGTGTGAGGAAACTAAAGACCTTTTTGATGTGTAATCACTTCTCTTGTGAAAAAAACAAGATTATAGGAAAAAAAACTGTTAAAAAGAAACACCACCTAGAAATTTTTTTTTAATAATGAAAAAAAATATATAATTCTAAGCAACTTAAAGGGCACCTGTTGGGTAAAAATGTTATCCCCAACCAAAGGTGTGCGCTAATAAAGCCTGCATTCCGGTTGGGGATAACAGCAGATTTTTTTTTAAATAATGCCCCCCACCGGCGCTAGCCTACCTGCACTCGGACCTACCAGCACTCCCAGTTCAGGTAGCCCAGCGCTGGTGGGGGGGCATTTGTTTAAAAAAAAAAAAAAACTACTGTTATCTCCAACCGGAATGCAGACTCTTTTAGCCCACACCTTTGATTGGGGATAACAATTTTACCCAATAGATGCCCTTTAAATAGACACATTCTTCAACTATTTTCAATGGTTTTAATCTTATTTAGCAGATATTATCTAGTATATGTCTGGTTATTTGTATTCTCTTCAGGGTCCAGGGACTCCTGAAACATTGCAGCAGAAACGGCTGCTTAAAGGGGCCGTTCACTTTAGGGTAGAAGTAGACGAGTGTTTTGGCCTCAATACTGCCGGATCTGACGCTCTGCGGCAAAACGCAATCGCGAATTCGGATGCGACAGGAAACAAGGTAATAGTAATGTCGCGTGGTGTCGCTGCATTAATGCAACACAATGCGACTGTCAGATACAGACGCAACTTACAGCATTTGCATCAGATAGTCGTGTTGGATACAGGCTGCAACACCATCAGTTTTTTGTATTAGTTACCTTGTTTCTGGAGTTAACTTTTAGTATGATGTAGAGAGTAGACAATTTACAGTTGGTTTTCATTTTTTATTATTTGTGGTTTTTGTAGCATTTATTTTTAGATGGAGTTAGTGGCCACTATTTGAAAGCTGTGAAGAATCAGAAATAAAAGACAAATAAAAAAAAAACTATAAATAATGAAGACAATTGAAAATTGAGGACTTGGCCATTCTATAACATGTTATCTCTTATCCATTACTTATCCTGTGCTGTACAGTCTTTTTTCAATTTCTGCCATTGCTACTCAGCAGCTTGTTTATATGAACTATAGTAGTGTTTCTGAATAAAACAGATCAGTTTTAACAGCGCAGGGCAACAGTATAGGATATTTTTATTACTTTAAAACACTTAAATTTTTTTGGTGTTACTGTTCCTTTAAGGAAACATCCATTATCTGGAAAATATCATGTCCCGGGCATTCTGGATCATAGGTTCCCTACCTGTACCAGATAATCCAGTGAAATCTGATCTGAGGACAGAACTGGCTTTGACATACCCGAGACTTTGGTTCAAGCTGCTTCTCCATAGCCGAGGCCCAGAGTGGCTTGTGTATAATGTCTTTATTAGGTATTACCACTAACCTGTTCTGTAGTTTCCAGTTAGGGGATGGGACAAGCTATTGTTGGCCATAAAGCGTGTTAAGAAATTTGAAATGGGAAAGTCTAGCACATGAGGATTTGGATCACAGTAGGCCAATTTGCAGAGTAAGAATAAATGTTTAACTACAAGTAGCATACATTCGCTTCTACATACATGAGATATGGATCAGTAGGCGATATGAATGAATACAGTTGACTCTCTTGTAGTTTGGAAGCCCATATCCCAATGAGGGTGTTTAAGCAGCAGAGCCAGATATCTTTTCTTTAATGAAATATCGACTTAAATGTATTACCAAATGTATTCTGTTTAAATTTTACCTATTGGATGGGACCTATAATTGAAACATTAAGTCAGATTGTGTCCTTATGGTATTTGTCGCCAATTTATAGCCCCTATTATTCCCTAATAACTGTGCATGGCGATCATTCCTGACACTGACGTTTTTAGGCTAAATGTAACCACCGCCTCCCAGGCACTTGTGTTCCTTAAGTGAATCTCTAGTGGGATAAGAAGGGAGTAAATAGGGCAGCGGGATAGGATCAAAGGCAGCTATTGTAAGGGTTTCGTTTGGTCGTGACTCCTCTAAGCTTTTTTAGGCGCCATAAACAAACAGCCCTGGCTAGCGTTGCTTTCACTGCTTTGATGTGGAGTGGAAGGCTTGAGTGAGAATGCCGAGAATTGGTTAGTGCCCTGTCGATCTGTTTTTTCCAGGCCCACGTATTGCTTGGATTGTATTCATTGCAGTAACAGAAAATTAAGAATTTAACTCATCTCAAGATGGAGCACCTCAAGGAAAGTTGACTTTGTCGATTTTAGTGTATCCTTTTTGCCATGTAGGGTTGGGGGTGATTGTTGACCATGTTCCTGACCTGAAGCCGTATAATTGTTTACGGGTTGGCTGATCTTTACCAACCACAACGCTTCCCCCTGACTTCCCCTTATTTCAGAGTCTACGTTGTTCCTCCTCTCCTGGTCTTTCAGGAAGGGAATGCTCCCCTGCGATACTCGTAAGCTCAGAACGACCCTGTGGGTGCTACTTTCGGTCCTAATACTTCTAGTGAGGCATTCTGGATAGTTTAGCAGTCTCCTTTAAGCCTCTGCTGGTAATTCCCACTGTACTACTACATATTATACATGTTATACTGAACAAATTATGTGTCCAGGACCTTCTTACCATGCTATGTCCTGCATCAAAGATACTATGACACCAACCCCTGAATCTGTTAAACCTCTGTGTGTTCCTTCTACAGTAGATAATTCTGTTTCTGAAAGCCTTATTGAAGAGGACATTTATTTGGAAGACTCCGCAGATAAAGGAACACCTAAAATTTCTGATTCGAGGAACTGGAATGTTCCTACTACAGATTTTATTTGGTGATAATCTGGGGCTCCTGCTTGAAGCTATTAGAGATGCTATTGGAGGAAAAAGCAGGTTCTGGAAAACTTTTTTTTTTTTTTTAATTATCTCTAGGAAGATTTTGTTTCCAGTAGAAGAACATAGTAAGAGTAAAAATTAAAGCACAACGGAAAAATTTAGAAAGGAAGCTTTCTGGTTTGTTTCCCATTCAATCTTAATGACTGCAAGAGCTGGGATTCTTTGCCTGAAGTTGGGTTTACACAGATGTCCTCAACTGCTTCCCGCGAGGACAGCTTGGGGTCCTAAAATCCTATGGATAGGTTGCATTAAGGAAATCTTTTATAACTGCTTGTGTGGGATTCAAACCAGCTCATGTGGCAGCATCAGTTGCAAGGTCTTTAAGTATATGGCTTAAAACGCCTTAAAAAAGGGACCAAGAAAGTTTTTGTTTTTTTTTTAAGCAGTGTTTATCATTTTGATTGGGGAGGGGAGATTCAGGTACAACAGCACATCATTATCCATATTCTAGAATCAGACTTACAGAGAATCTGTGTAGGAGGTAGAAATTCTCCCAGATTCACATGTGAGAAATGCAACAGAGTATTTCTCATTCGTTCTTGAATGATTTTCTCAACCATTTAACACCTAAAAAACAGCTTTTGAGAATCGCACAAGGTTTCCATAGATGTTAATGAAAAACCAACTAGAGCATTCTCAAGTAAGTGGGTGATGTGACAGGAAATACAACCCAAATATATCAGCTGAAACAAAGAAGGACCTAAACAGGCAGCAGCCTAGGGGGTCCCATGTAGCCATTCTGTGCTGGAATGGGGCACCAGGTCCATTCAGCGGTTGGTTTATTGTTGTGCATGAGACTTATCTGCTCGTTTGGCAAGGTGGGCGATATCAGGATGATCCAATCATGGGCCCTAGGGCCCAACCACCGGATCATATTGGAGGCTATACCGGCAGTCGGATCGTGGGACCGCATCAACGAACAGATGCGGCCGCGATCCAACGGACATCTGCCCGACTTTCGATCGGTGAAGCCCATCAGAGGGCCCCATACACGGGCCGATAAGCTGCCAACTTGGTCTATCAGCAGCTTTTAGTCATTTAGACCAATTTCACAGCTTATCTGCCCGTGTATGGGGGCTTCTGATAGGTCTTCCCAGTCGATAGCTAGCCACGATATCGACCGGGAAGCTTTGATTTTTTTCCCCCAACCAACCCATCGGAGCCCATTACCCGTAATCCGATCGCTCGTATCACCAGCAATATGGCCCTGTCGTTAGTGGGCATATCGAGGAACGATCCATGTCGCGGATCTTATAGTCTATGGCCAGTTTAATGGGACCATACCAGATAAAGTTGCAGATATGGGTCAGACCAATTCAGTAACTTATCTGTCCATTTGTGGGGGCTTCCGATGGGTCTTCCCGATCGATCTCTACCCATGATATAGATTAGGATGGTTTAATTGTTCTTGCGACTGACCCTTCGGAGCCCATTGGACCTCGTTGTGATCCAGTCTTCAGCCCTAGGGCCCTGCAGTTGGTGGGCATATCGGGGAAACAGTACAGCAGTAAAGAGTAGCTGGAGTTCATCAGAGCACAAGTCACATAACTGGGGGCAGCTGGAAAACTAACAATAGCCCCATGTCAGATTTCAAAGTTGAAGCCGCACTCCCCTGCATTCCGGTTTTATGCGTTCAGCCGCAGGGGAGCGCAGGAGCAGACAATTTCAATTTTTTTCAATGGGGCTGTACTCACACAGGCGCATGTAGGCGCCAAACGCAGGTTGAGACGCAACATGTTGCATTTTTCCTGCGTTCGGTGCCTACATGCTCCTTTGAAAAAAATTGAAAGCGTCTGCTCCTGCACTCACCTGTGCTGTGGCTGAACGCATAAAACCGTAATGCAGGGGAGCGCAGCTTCAGACGCTCATGTGCAAGAGCTCTTAGTTGCCCTGTCTTCTGAGTCTGGAACAAAGGGAATAGAGAGCTGTAGGCATAAATTGCAGGTCTTAGTAATCTAAATAAACAGTATAAAAACTAATGTTAATGCAGAGTGCATGGGCAGCACTTTTTACTTTTGTGGGTCAATGAAATCTAGGGATTGAGTGTGGCTAGGGTTGCCACCTGACCGGAATTTTACCGGCCTGGACTGTATTTTTGATGGTTGATCCCATTGTTATTAATAGGAAAAATGTGGCAACCCTAAATGTGGTCAAAATAATTAACACTAGGCATGTTCTTACCTGGAGGCAAGCCACAATGTATATATTTAGATATATGCTCAAGTGAAGCACATTTTAGTGTATTACTAGGGCAACATGAGGAGGAGAGGCAAAAAATGGGGCACATTTCTGATTGAAAATGGAATCTTTGAGCCCAAACTATAGAACACTGCTAGAATACACTATTAAATAGGGGAGTGCAGTACATATAGGGGAGAGCTATACATTAGCCGTGCAGTAAGCCTGTGACCATAAGCATAAAGACATCATTTACCTCCATTTATTTAAAAACAAGCTGTAGAAACAAGCACCGGACGTTACACAAAGGCAAATACCTGCCGTGTGAATAGGCCCTTAGGGATATTTCAGATTAGAAAATAAATAAGGGTTGGCGTGATGTTTTACAGGTATTTAAGGATTACCATTAAGGATCAAATAGTTTTGGAATCTCATGTAGCTGAGGAGTGGGGAAACCCCAGAGGAGGGGCAAGTATCAGTACTAGAATTGAATGCATGGGAGGGGAACGACAACCACTTTAATGAGTCAGGCTGTTAAGCCTCATTGATCCCCATCACCTGTTTGTTTCATCCAGCAGATCACGTTATTTCCCAGTTCCCAGGGAAGAAAAAAAAAACAGTGAGCCCTTCAGTGCAAGGATTCCACAAGTGGCTGCATTATCTGTCAGTATAATATATTATTTCTAGCTCTATATAATATAGGAGTGGCAAAAGGCAGAAAATATCATAGCAATGCTATAGTACATACATATATATATATATATATATGCGATTAGCAGGGATATGGGGTGGCTCTTTGCATAAACAGGGGGGTGTAGAGTGCTGGGGGAAGGAAGCATTTCACACTAGGCTGTATTTGGAAGTTTCAAGCAATGTTTTCCTTTACTAGTACTGTGTTAAAGCTAGAAGCATAACTCATTAATACAAACCTATGGACGCAGTGCATTAACACCCCCATATACAATTCCAGTGTAGGGTTGCCACCCGGCCGGTATTTTGCCGGCCTAGACCATAAAAAACCTGCCAAGGCCAGGGCCGGTATTACCAATTTACTGGCAATGTAGCTGCCGGTAAATTTGTAATCCCTCTAAAAAAGGCCCTTGGCCCGTCCCCAATCAAATCAAAACTTACCTTTTTTGCTGCCTTCTGCAATCGAGTGCCATGGCTCCACCCCTTTGTCATCATGACATGCCCCTTTGATGTCACAACACGCCCCTTTTGTTCCCGTCCCCACCGCTGGCCAGTGAAAATTTTGTAAAAAGGTGGCCAACCCCTTAGCCAACCTGTATGCACAAAATGGAGCAATCCAACATTGTTTCATACATGTCAGACAGTTGAATACAGCTCAGGGCCCTGCACACGTATGTGTATGCACACCCATCATCCGTAAGAAATAAACAGAGAAGTGTGAAAGATATACACTGGACAGTTCCAATACAAAATCATTTTTTTGCTCATAGCCTCTGAATCCATTTTTCAAAAGAGCAAACAGATTTTTCTTTTATAGAGAAAGAAACTGAATCCTTCTTCATTACGTTTTACATCAGGCCCCCCCTCCTGAAATGCTGCAGTAAAAACTCTGATATTATTTCTGCTTCTGTGCACCAGCGTTCGGAATTTGTGCCGAGGTTAACAATTTGGCGCAGCCATTTTCAAATTGGCGCAAATGAGGAGCCAAAAAAAAAAAAAAAAGTACAGAACATTACTATAGACCTCAGTCAGACAGCCCTGATCGTTGGCTGGCTTGACTCGCCTAGCAATGGGGAAGACTATCACAGTCGGAGCTTGAATGATTGGGGCGGGAGCAGAGAGGTCAGTGATGAGAACGGCTCCATCATGTGACCGCAAGACCATCGCTGCACAGGGAACCAACCAGATTGTAGTGCACATGCGCAGGGCACCGCTAATAACTATTGCGCATGCGTGTGCCCTATTCAGAGCTATTTCTGGACTGCAGCCAGGGTATGATTTTATCTACATGTTTAAACCTGTTAAAAAATGATTGCAGCACAAACATTGAGGAAAAAACGAATGAGGGAATGCTTGATTTTAAAGATATTTACTCTTCATTGGCAACACTTATAGCTTGATTTTATTTTTGACTTTCCTTCTCCTTTAAATTGGATCTTATTACAGAGAAAAAGGAAATCATTTTTTTTTTTAAATTTGGATTATTTGTATGAAATGGGAGTCTATGGGAGATGGGTTTTCTGTAATTCTGAGCTTTCTGGATAATAGATATCATACAAGAGGTGGCAGCTGCATACATGATGTGCTTAACATCACGCAGAAGAACCTAACCTAAAGGAAATAGCTACCCTGGTTTATTTGTAGGTGCAGCCTATTAGAAGAGCCGTTTCCAAGCTAATTTCCCAGGTTTATGTGTTGGTGATGCCTGCTGTAAGTGAGCCTTAAAGTACTATGGCTAAAAATGCCATATTTTATATATTGCACCAGCCTAAAGTTTCAGCTTGTCAATAGCAGCAATGATCCAGGACTTCAAACTTGTCACAGGGGGGTCACCATCTTGGAAAGTGTCTGTGGGCTCTGAGCAGCTCTTGAGAAGCTAAGCTTAGGGGTCGTCACTAATTATCCAGCAGAAACTGTGGTTGCCTTGGGCTGGTACAAAACCCAAAACATCATGTAAAACATTTCTTACTGACATAGGTTAAGCTTTAGTTCTCCTTTAAGTGTGCAGGCCCAGTTTGTTTTATTTTTATTGGTGCAGCAGCATAGCCCTCAGATGGCTGTCCCATCCCATGTCAGAGTCTCTGCGGGTATTTAATTGTATTATCTGTGATATCTGAAGTGAGCAGGCAAAGTCATTTGTTTGTCTAACTGCACAAAGGGAACATCCATAACCCTTATAGGTATTGTTCCACCCCTCGCATTGATTCATCCTGTGTAACGTGCCATGAATGGATTAAAGGGTGAATTCTCCAGTAAGCACTTCCTCTAGATTTTCCTATTTCTATTGTATTTTCCAAGTGCCCACAGTAGCCAGAAGTCATAAGCAGCAAGAGAATAATGTTAGGAAAGCAGGCAAGATAAATATATCCCTCAAGAGCAACATGCCATATAATTAATGATGCAGACGTTGTTTGTATTTCCAGTTAGACCAATATAAACATATGTGAGAACACAGGATGGCCTACACCAGGGTTGACTAACCTTCTGCCCTCTTCGGCTGTTGGCAGGGGCTGCAGCTAGACTTTGGCCTACACACTTATTATATGAGGTTATATATTGAGGTACCAACCCATAGGTGAAGCATCTGCCACATTGTGGCTTTGTGGTTTAATTTACACATTGACAAGTCATTCATATATATATATTCATAGGGTGGTTTAAAGGAGAACTAAAGCTTAATTAAAGAAGAAGGTAGAAATGTTGTACATGATGTTTGTGCTTGTGTACCAGCCCAAGGCAACCACAGCCCTTTAGCAGTAAAGATCTGTGTCTCCCCAGTAGATGCCCCAGTAGCTCCCCATCTTCTTTTCTGATTCACTGATTCACATACTCTGTGCTGCTGTCACTTACTGAGCTTAGGGACCCACTCACAATATACAGTACACATAGAATAGAAATATAGTCACAATATAAGGCGGATTAGTCATTAATACAGATAATTACTACATGGCAGCACATAAACCAGTGCAACTAGCATCAGAATTTAATAGTCAGCCCTGTAGCATTGGAATTTTTAGCCATATTAATTGTTAGGGTTTAGTTCTTTAAAAGGTGCCCTATATCTTAAAGCTGAAATGGCTGCCCTTGTTCTTTTTTAAGATACAGTCGGAGGAATGGTACATTATCATTAATACTGGAAGAGAATAAGAACGGTTATGGCACACTCGATCCTATCAGTGATAAAAAAATGGGAGTCTGATAAGAGGCAGAAAGGATTGTGTGTGGGAAAGGGGGATTAATGCATACGGATATTCATCAATAGGTCATATAGAGGGACAATTCTCCAGGGAATTCAGCTGACTCCATTTAATCTACTGGTGGGAAAATGCTCCTGGCACAGCAACAGAGTCTGGGGAAGCTTGGCACAGCAACATCACAGGCAGGCTTAATATCTTAATGGATAGCAGCAAAGCCATTGCTGCTATGCGCCTATAACTGCAGGAAAAGTCTCAGCCTTGTATCCACAAGTGTTACAGTCACTAAATTAGGCGGGTTATGTGTCAACGGGCGAGTTTGTAAAGTTTTTTTCTACCTCGAATGTCAAAAACTCGAATGAATGCAATAGGGCGAGAAACCAAATACTCGAATTGAGTTATTGAAGGAAAAACTTGAATAGCTCAAATGTATAGTGTTTTCAAGGGCAAACCACTGAAGAAAAACCAATGAAAATCATGAAGGCTAAAAAAAACTTCTTCACATCATTCAAGGGACCTCTCCCATTGACTTCTACAAAACCTCAACAGTTTTTAGCTGGTGTAAATTCAGATTGGAAAAACACAACTTGACCTTTAAAAAATACCCCCCTAGGTGTATCTTATATAAAGTGTGCTCACAATCCAGCCTATACACCAGATCCTGCCAAATCCTACTGTGATCTTACAAAGCTGGCTGGAAAAGAAGGGACTCAAACCCAACCCAAACCTAACCCACAGTGAGCTTCCATTTGCCTGGAGCCTGACACAAAAGATAAAGGATCAGCGTTAATCAATTTACCAAACCAAACCTCCAAACTTTATTTAGGCCATAAAAATAGAAAATTACATAGCCTTACGCGTTTTGTGCCAATAGGCACTTAATCATAGGCTGTATGTATGTAGGCAGTTACTTTACATGCCTGTGTATAGGATCTGTGAGTGCCTGCTGTTTTTCGCTTTTGGTTGAATTCCTCTTTAAATTTGTTGGAGGAACTTAAGGTTTAAGATGAGTTAGAATAATCCCTTTTGAATAACTTTGCAAACGGTTCCACAAGGTGGTGAAAACAATGTAATACATGTAAAAGCACAATAACCATGCTTTCCCATCATGGGGGTATATAAGTGGGGGCCAGCAAGGGGGTGCATTTCTGGGTCTGTTGCCCAAGAAATAAAATTCCACGTGCCTGAAATGCAATGTAAGTAGCAGCCTCCAGCTTTTCCTTCATGGACAATGCAAATGAGTGAGGCAGGCTATCAATTACTTCTAGAGAACTGTTTATTTCCTCCAGAGCCTTCTCATGTTACCAGAAACAATGGCCTAACTGTTCATTCAGCCCCATGCCATCCAGGTGCAACCCCTTCTTGATCCAGAAGAAAAAAGTGTTAATGCCCCTTTAAGTACGTGCAGTTAGAATGCTAATGTCCCACCAGCTATGAAACCCAATAAATCCTTCCATTGGATGAATAACTAGCGACTACATGAGCACAAGTGTGCATTAATGGCCTCTCCATGGGGGGAAGGCAAACACCCTGCGGCTCATTTACAAATTAGCATAAAAAACAGCCACTATTTCCCACACGTCTGTGCCTTTGCCTTACCCAACACAATGTCATTTTCCATATTCCACCAAGTCCCAGTGCAGTGGCATGAACTGGGCTTAATTACCTGGGCAGTGTGGGAAGCCACCAGGTTTGGGCCACTGGGGGGGGGGGCTATGTCACATTTGTCAGGCATCCCCACGGATTACAATTAGGGATGTAATCTGTGGGGATGCCTGCCTTGTCAGCAGGATTCGGACAAATCCTTCTGCTTGGCCAAACCGAATAATCTGAATCCTAATTTGCATATGTAAATTAGAGGCAGGGTGGGAAATCTCGTGACCTTGTCACAAAACAAGGAAGTAAAAAATGTTTTCCCCTTTCTACCCATAATTTTTATATGCAAATTATGATTTGGATCGGTATTCATACAAATATTTCACAAAGGGTTCAGCTGAATCCAAAATAGTGAATTTGGCGCATCCCTAATTACAATGCTGACATACCATAGGCCAATACTCCTCTATGCTGAAAAATGCACCGTCCAGGGAATGCTCTGAACAGCTCTGTGCAGCCATCTTTGGTTGCTTCCCAATCGCCCTTTCAGGTACCAAGGCTGTACTCGTGCTCAGTATAGCTGCCCAAAAGCTGCTTCTTAAATGTTACTAAACTGCACATGGTTTTTGGAAAGTCAAAAGTCTACTGGACGTAGCTGAAAATAGGTGTGTGGCCTGTAAGGATTGAGAGGAACATTAGCCCAGTGGACAAGGTCAGCATTCAGGGTTGGACTGGCCTGGCAGGAGACCGGGCAAAACCTCGATGGGCTCCTGGCAGCAAGGGCCCCTCCAAGCTCTGTGCGCATTTGTGCCGTTGCCGTAGGGGGGCCAGAGGGTCTGGAGGGAGGCCCTGGACAGTAGTCCCAGTGGGCACCGGGCCCCCCAGTCCAACCCTGTCAGTATTTGTAATCACTGGGAGTGCCTACCATCCTATCCTATCATCCTATTTTTATTTTTTTTGTTTACATTCTGGTTTGTCTCCTATTTGTCATAAACTAACGTAACACACTTGCTGGTGCTGTATAAATAAATGATAATGAATAAAAGATGATGACATTAGATCTCCACCAGCCAGGTCTGTAAATCAGCTGGTTTCTGCTACGTTGCTTCAAAAGTCAAGAGCCAGCAAGGCTGAGAATAGCAGGGGACGGCCAGATAATACCTTCAACGGGAATTACATTTGCAAAAAGTTTTTAAAAACATAGAAAATAGATAATGAATGATGAATATGGGAAAGTCCCAGTGTTTGGATGCATAACTAGATTTACAAGACCTTTACAAGGAATCTTCTATTATAGATAGAAATTTTTCAAGGACTCTTCTTCATCCTTCTGGATGTGAAGTCACATCACCGAGCTGGAAATTGTCTCAAGATGAAAGCTGGTTCTACTAATAATGATATATGCTTGAGTGTGCCACGCAGTTGGCTTTCGCCAACCTTAACTGAGTAATTTGTGAAACATGCAAATGCAGTTGACTTTCCCCCGGTCTGAAGACGCCGGCTCAGTTAGCATTGCTCACAAGGGCTGAGGCTGAAGTCACTGGGTGCAGCTGTCCATATGGAGAAAGCCGGCTCCCCGCACTAATCCTGGCCTGACCTTACACCCACCATGAGAACTTGACAAGAAGGTGCTCTTACAATTTTAGTCAGCACATGGCAGCTGCTTCAGCTTAACAGGCCACTGTCACATTGTTTAGGGCTTCTCTTTATTGATATTGTGGTTATTTTCCTCATGCCAACAGCATGCCGCATGCAAATTTCTATACGCGGACAACACGAGCAACAAGTTGATGGGCCTGTAACCAGAGCGGGGGTCCGACCACTTCTCCATGGAACTTGTTTTAAAATACTGAAGCCGCCAAGTAGAAATATCCCAAAAGTATTTAGGGTGTGGATATAAAAATAAGTATTCCTTATGTATTACAGGTATGGGATCTATTATCTGGCACGCTCAGAATACGGAGTTTGCTGGATATGGGGTTTGAGCGCATTGTAGAGCTACAAAAAAAAAAACAGCAATAGGATAGTTTGCCACCAACATGTTGTCATGTTTTTTTTTTTTATCAAGTACACATCACGCCGTTACCGTTCAAGTTTGCTTAAATAGGACTTTGATAAATGACACAGGTATGGGACCTGTTATGCAGAATGCTTGGGTTTTCCAGATAACAGATCTTTCCATAATTCGAATCTTCATACCTTACGTCTACTAGAAAATCATGTAAATATTAAATAAACCCAATAGGCTGGTTTTTCTACCAATAAGGGTTAATTATATCTCAGTTGGGATCATGTACAACAGGGGTGTCCAACCTTTTGGCTTCCCTGGGCCACATTGGAAAAAGAAAAATAGTCTGGGGACACACATGAAATACACAAACACTTCTGATTTGTAAAAGTAAATAAAATACACATAAAATAACTACAATACCAGTTGGATAACCAGATGGAGCTATACACTGGGATATGGGACACCTGGGTATTAAATAGACTTATTATTATATTATTATTACTACTAAATGGGCAGAGCCCCCCGTCCTGCCTACTCCTATATCCTTTGCTACTTAATGTTTCCTCGGGAGGCAAGCACTTCAAGCTGGGCCGCATTTATATCCATCTTGGGCTGCAGGTTGGACACCCCTGATGTACAAGGTACTGGTTTATTATTACAGAGAAAAAGGAAATCATTACTAAGGTTCCGGCTTCAAATCTACTATTGCAGGTCCCACTCTTTAATTAATAAACACAAATATACAGATCAGGTTCCCTGTGCAAAAGACTGTCTCAGGAGAGAGTGCAAGCTACCAAGTAATCTTCCAATGTAGAATTGAACATAAAGGGATGTTTGTTAAAGGCTTTCTGCCTTATATGTAACACTGCACACGTCAAGCTTTTCGCGTTGTGAGGTCCATGTGCCGCACACACAGGTGGAGTGTGCAAGGAGACACACAATTGGGGAAAAGGACTGATTGATGTAACAGGGTTTGGGCTTGAGTGTGAGCAAGCCCAGGTGTGAGCATTTGGGAGAGAGGCAGGCAGAGAAGTGCTCATGCACATTACTAATCTGTCATTCCTATTGTTGACAAGCACCTATTTAAGGCCCAGCCCAAACCGAAGTGTGTCTATCAGCGCCAATCTCTCATTTACAAATCCCGCAGAGTTGAAGGCAGGTTACACACAGTCACAACACATGCAAAAAGGTACAACACTGGCCCGTGCACTCAGGGCTGCCATCAGGGTGGCACTGGGGCTTCTATTTGTTATCTGGACCCCCCTGAACTGCCAAAGTAGGAGCCGAATTGCTCCAAAGTAGGTGCAGAGTTGCGACATAGTAGGAGCTGAGTTGCGACAAAGTAGGAGCAGAGTAGTGACAAAGTAGGAGGAGAGCCATGCTGAACACCATTTTTTTCTTAAACCTTTGGGCAGTAGGGTTGCCACCCAGCCGGTATTTTACTGGCCTAGCCAGTAAAATACCTGCAAGGGCCAGGGCCGGTATTACAATTTACCGGTAATTTGTAATACCCTTAACAAAAGCCCTCGTCCCTTCACTATAGACTTCTCATTTCCCCCATCGGCACTGTTGTGGCTCCACCCCTTTAGTGCCATGGCCGTGCCCTTTTTGTGATGTTCCCCCATATGGCCCGCCCCTTTTGCGTCACTGCCCAACACTTTTGTTCCCGCCCTCCACCACTAGCCGGTAATTTTATTTATTTATTTTTTAAAGGTGGCAACCCTACCTGGCAGCAATGTTTTGTTTTTTTATTTAGGAGGGGGGCTGGCCACCAAGAGTTTTTTTCTACTTTTACCAGTTCCTAGCTACCAACTTGTAGGGTCACGCCATCAATGTTATTTTTTTTTTTACTTGTAGCGGGGCCCAGAAAATGTTGTTGTACGAGCCCCTGTGAATTCTGATGGTAGCCCTGAGTGCACTGCATGCATTATAGTGGGTAAGCAAGATATTCCCCTGTATTCTCTGTAAAGGTAACATGGTTTCACACACACACCTCTTGAAACCCCCTAAGCAGAGGCACAGCGTTCTTCCTCTAGGATACACCCCTGCTAACAGAATGTGTGTGTGAGTAAGCAAAACAAGGATGTCCCGGTACCATAGACACTTTCAACAGTTATTGTTTGGGAAATGTTTTCCCACCATGTATTTATGGATTCTCATGTGTCCGGTTTGTAGCCCTTGATTAAGCAGCACAGTAGCTCTCAGCATTCTCATATATTATTATGCCCAGATTTTGTTTGCAAATGAATACACCATTATGTGTTACTATTGCCATATAATCTTTATCATATCCCTCAGAGCAGTTCAGCTTCTGGAATGTAAAGCATCCAATCACTCTGTTTTACTAAAAAGTGAGTCTGGATAACACTGTCCTCTACTGCCATGAACTGTGTACTGCGTCATTCAGATTGTTCACCTTCGAGTCTACTTTTGGTATCATGCAGAGTGATATTCTAAGAAAATTTGCAAGGTTTCTGTAGTTTTTGAGTTATTTTAGCTTTTTTTTGTATTCAGAAGCTCAGTATATCTGGTTGATATGTTACATATTACCCTAGAAGCCATGCATTGATTTGAATAAGAGACTGAATAAGAGATGAGTAACAAAAAGTAGCAATAACAATACATTTGTAGCAATACAGAGCGTTTGTTTCTTTAGATGGGGTCAGTGACTTCATTTGAAAGCTGAAAAGAGTTGGATGAAGAAGGCAAGTAATTCAAAAACTATAATTGAAAAGTTTCTTAGAAGTGGCCATTCTATAACATATTAAAGTTAACTTAAAGGTGAACCACTCCTTTAAGTGCAAGAAGGTCTTGGTACTGGCCTTATCATTACTGTGGGGTGGTCACTGTTTTCATGACATTGCAGGGCTATTTTTGATACATGGTTATATGGGGGGATTAAGCTACATTGTGCTGCAACATCGTCAAGCTAACAGATCTTTCCCCGATATGCCACTACCGGCAGGGCTATATGGGGGGTGATCAGAACTTTCAGCCCTATGGCCAAACAATCAGATTACGACCAGCAGGATGGGCTCCGACAGGTCAGTCAGGAGAAAACAAAACCTTCCCGATCGATATTGTGTCCAGAAATCGATCAGGAAGACCCGTAGGAAACCCCAAAACATGAGCAGATAAGCTGTGAAATTGATCTAAACTTCCGATATTGTCAGCTTTATCTGCCCTAGTATAGCCACCTTTAAAGGAGAAGGAAAGTTAAAACTAAGTAAGACTTATCAGAAAGGCCCGCCTAAATATACCAGTAAACCCTCAAAGTAATCCTCTGTCAAAAGAAACACAGCATTTCTTTCCTTCTATTGTTTACACATGGGCTTCTGTATCAAACTTCCTGCTTTCAGCTTAAACCTCCTTGCCCAGGGTGTGAGCATGCTCAGTTTGCTCCTCTTCTCTGCTGTAATCTGAGTTAGAGTCCTGTGCAGGTCCATATTTTGGGACCCGTACCTGCAACCAGCAATCCGCAACCCAGACCCGTATTCTTACCCAATTGGACCCGCAACCAGACCCGACCCGCAAATACCTTATCTGCAACCCGGACCCGCTGACCATCAAGAATCAGGAAGTGCTGTCATTGTAAACCGGAAGTGACATAATCGGAAATAGCCGAGATCAGAAAAAAAGGCGTAAAACAGGAAGTGCTGTCATTGTGACCGGAAGTGACATCATCAGAAGTAGATGTGCTAAGAAAAAAGGAGTAAAAATCGATATGGCGCAGATTTGCGGCCCGACCCTCAACCTACAGAACCACCGACCTGTTTCTATACCCGCACCCAGAACTTCTACATGCAACCCGCAGGGTACCGCAAGATTTTGCGGGTAACCCGTGGGTATTCGACCCACTGCAGGACTCTAATCTTAGCCCACCGCTATAAGTGATCAGGGAGAGACTCGGGCAGGAAGTGATGTCACACCAAGCTAATACTGCAGCTGCTATCCTAAACAAACAAAGAGCTTCTAGAGCTTTTTACTCAGGTATGGCAAAACATGCTTCAGAATAAATATAGCAGTCTAGATTGCGCTATTGCAGCTAATCTATTGCCAATAAAACACCTCCGTAGCTTTCCTTCTCCTTTAAGCTGGCCATAGATGTAACAATTACGATCTTTCTTGGAAAAGATCTTTCCAAGAAAAGATTGTTTGTTTCAATACACGCGTACAGCTGAATCGTCAGATATACAGGCGAAACAATAGAATTCTACTTGTATCTGATGATTCAACTCTAACAATGGCCAATGTTCAGGTGACTTCCAAGGCACTCGATTAAAATATTCCGTCCAGCCCAATCGACGAGCCGACCAAGTCTTATGCCGATATCCGACTGCTTGTTTCCCACCATACATGCACCGAATATTGTACGCAAATTTGTTTTGTACGATATCGGAGCGACTATGGCCACTTTTAGAATTTTGTGCAGTTGCAGACGGTGTATTCTTTAAGTGAAACAAGCAGAGAATATGAATCTGATTCTTGATAAGGGTAATCTAAACCATCTGTAAGTAAGGTTTCAGTTCACATCAACCGTCCATAAATGGAGCATGGGTTTAGAGGAAATTGGGTATAGAGTACATTTTTTTCCAATAATTTGTTTATACTTTTATATTTGTGGCCCTCTTAATTTCCTTGAGGGCCAGTAGGCCTAAATCTGTTGTTCACAAAATGCCCATCCAAAGGATACAGTGCCAGCTTGTTAAAGGCCTGGGGGACAGAGAGGAGACAATGAATGTTTTGACTAAGCTCAGAGGATCGCTCGGTGGTGCTCGCTCGAAGAACCCTGGGCTGGAGCAGTTTTCTGCAGATAGGAGCACCGGACCGTGGTACCGGGTAAGTAAATCCAATCAGTGGGGGTGCCTAAGATTTGGCACCCCCATTTGGAAAATGTCTTTCCTTTTCCTTTAAAGGGAAACTATCGAAAAAATGAAAATTACATTTTAGCTTCAGCATTCTGAAATAAGAAACCTCCAAATACGATCAAATAAAGATTCTGCACGGTTTCTGAAATAATCAAGTTTATATTCACTATTCTTCTCGCAGCATTGATTTCTCATCATTCAGGAGTTGGGTGTCAGACGAATGATCCAATATATCTTATAGGGGGGCTCCATTTGCCTAGAAGATGTATTAGAGCTCACTCTATTAAATCACCAGAAATCATGTCTCTCTACATGCAGGATTTGTGCAAAAGTCAGTTATTTTGTTAGATTTTGTTTGTACTGGAATCAGTTATTTGAGGGAGCTCTAATACATCTGCTATGAAAGGAATAGATAAGATATAGATAAGATATATTGGATCATCTGACACCGAATTGCTGCATGAAGACAGACTGAAGAGAAACAAATGCCGAGAGAGGGATAGTGAAGATAAGCTTGATCATTTCAGAAACAATGCAACTGCAATTTTTTAATTGCTTGTATTAAGAAAGTTTCTTACTTCAGCATGAGGAAGCTTATATTAAATTAAAATTTTTCACAACAGTTCCCCTTTAAGCATGGATTCATATTTGTGTTGGTATGGAATCTAAAGCATGCAGCATAGATAACTGTGTGTCCCTCACTATAGTGCACATGCCTCCGAATAATAAGCAGGCGGTGCCGCTAATTTCCCATTTGCCTGAACCAACATCTGCTTCTATCCTTAACCACCAATTTCTTTAAGCGGCCCTGAATTAGAGATGCAAAGGAAGAACATGTTCTGCAGATGCACCCAGATTCCTAAATACCGGGGTTATGTATCCACACAGCTGAAGTGTCCGGCCTAATGAACAAATAGGTGGTTACAGATTTTTCAGGAAAGGAGTCTGTTTGGTTTTTACAGAGGTAATTATATGTACTGTTAGCTTACAATCAAGACTAATGATTAGCCCTTGTGTTTATATGGTTGTTCAAATACCCAGATGTCACATATACTCTACAGACCAGTAAATTAAATTACAGAACAAACATGGCTGTAATGGGTACCAGGTGGGATAACTATACAGTAGCAGGTTTCATTCTGTTAGTGGCAATACCAAACATGCCACAGCATGGAAAGTGCTTTTTGGGCACTGCCAACGAATCCCTTCTCTGTGCAGAGCTAGTCATAACAAATTAAATATATAAATTATATTGTAATAAATTATTTTTTCCCTACTTGGGGAAGGATGGGCTGGGTGCAAAGCAGTCGATTAACACAGCCCAATCTGATGGACATTAACACGGCAGCAGATTTTAATCTGGATGGTTGGCAGATAACTTTTATTGGGCCAGTGTTGTGGAATCATCACTTTATATCTGGTTTAGACTCTAGACCATTGAATGTACCAGGCTCCTCTGCCATTCTTTTTGTGTGTTCTACAACAGAAAGAGACAACAGTACTGACCCTTATACAGAAGAAGCAATACGGTATTGTTGTGCTCTACATAACATGACCAATACTGAGACAGAGTCTTAAAATGTACCCAAAACTGGGAAGCACTTAAAGGGGTTGTCCACCTTCAAACATCTAGTTGTTTTCAGATAGATCACCAGAAATAATGACTTTTTCCAATTACTGTCTATTTTCTATTTGTGAACGTTTTTCTAATATAGAAGTGTATAGTGTCATTTTTCACCTCCTAAAGCAGCTCTAGGAGGGGGGGTCACCGACCCCCCAACTATTCTAAACTGATACATTTAATGGATACATTTCTTATCTTTGTCCTTGCTGAGCAGAATCTCTGGGTTTCACTACAGGCAGCTGTTAGAACTGATACAATAGTTGCTAATACTCCAGAGATGAAATGTATCAATTAAATGTTGCAAAATTGTAACAGTTTAGAGTCTGCACCTGAATTACTGAGCTGCCAGACTCAAACACCACAGACACCAACATTCAACTTTACACTTAAATTTTGGAAAAACAGTAAAAAATAAATAATGGAAATGAAAAAAGTCTATTTCTGGGGAACAATCTGAAAACCACTGAACAGAAAAAAGTGTTTGGAAGGTGAACAACCCCTTTAATACATGGTTTGAGTGAAAGACTAAATACTACATCAAATATCACCAGGGTAAACCCTAATCTGTCTGTTCATATCGGAGCAAAACTGCATGACGTATGAAAAAGAAAGAATCACTGCCCAGTGCCTTACTTCTACCTGGTTTGGATGAATTCAGAGGAAGACTATCAATTTGTCCAACACCAGATTCTTGTGAAAGTGGGATTCTAACAACATAGTAACATACATAGTAACATAGTAAGTTAGGCTGAAAAAAGACTTTTTTTTTAATAAACTGCCTAACTGCTAGTTGACCCAGAGGAAGCCAAAAAAACCCATCTGAAGCCTCTCCAATTTGCCTCAGAGGGGGAAAAATTTCTTCCTGGCTCCAAAATTGCAATCGGACTAGTCCCTGGATCAACTTGTATAATGAGCTATTAAAAAACAAAAAACAAATCCTAAACAAAACCCTGGATTTGGTAAACCCCAGCCCAATCTCACTTCTCTAAAGCATTCCAAAATGATCAGTTTCTAAAGAACTGCCGCCATGTTACCTTTCTCTTCCATGTGCCCCTCTCCAAAAAAAATAGCAATGGAGGTTTCAGATTTTACATTACTGCCCCCATGAATTAGGTTTTCCTTATCGTCTAATAGTGACAAAATTCTAACACCAAATTTGGCACGATTTATAAATGGTACTCCAAATCATACAAATGTGGTATTAATCGCTTATCTAGACTATATATTTTTTGCGACGTCTATGCAATTTTTCTCACTCTGGTTTAAATTTACTCCACCTCTGTGAAATGTGCATAAATGTCCAATGTTCTGATGAACATCTGGAATGCTGTGTAACATGTACGTGTGTTACATATTTGGAGTTGTGCCGAGTTTTCCAGGACTGAAGAAAATAAATGGGTATGGAATTAGCTTGCTTTTATTTTGGAAGGGAAATCCAAAGCAAGAACATAGAAAGGGCAACGCTCTCACACAATCCTTGGCCATGTCAGCAAGAGTTAAGCAGCAGCAGCAGAAGTAAATCAATAAGAAGTCCTTGCTCTTTGGCCTTATTGTAAGCCACTGCTGAATGGGAAAACGTGCCCTTTCTTATTGTTAGGTCTAGACAGCTTCCTACAAACAGGTAGATACAAGCATGAGCCACTGAATGCCGCAGACAAGGGCAAGTCTGGAATTCTCCCCTTCTTCAGCCTTTGCTGACCTTGGTAATTTGCCAGGGCTCAATTAAGCGACTGAAATGGGCTTCCAATTAACCTTGCCTTGTTCACAGCTGGGATTGCCTTTTAACCGTACTCTCCAGAGATGATGCTTAGAGACTGACAAATACATACACTTTATCTGCAAGCCCAATTACACACGTGGGACAGCACAGACACTCACACTGCATAAGATGCCCTGCAATGGTACCTCTCCATCAACTAAAATGAGTACTTGTTTACAAGTCATTTATTTCTGTTATTATTCATTAAAGTGGTTCAAAAGGATAAAAATGATGATCACTCTGCATTCTTTATGCACTTTTAAGCCATTTTTGCAATAAATACATTTTAGAAATTCCCTACCATTTTCAAGTACGAAGAAGCTACTCCATGTTTGCTTCTTGCAAGATAATTTCATTCCCAGTGCGCAGATAAATCTCCCTGTATCACCGACTTCTGCTAACAAAACAGACACAGTAAAGGGTGAAGGAAGATATTTATTAAAGGCCGAGTTTATTTGAAAAATTTAAGTTTTTCGAGATTCAATTTCACTATAAATCTTTTATTTATTATTTTATTATGCTCTGAAGCTGCTAAAAGTCAGAATCTGAAAATTCAACTGTTGAATATTCAAATAACCAAATAGATTTTTATTCGATCTATTCAAATCATTCGATTCGATCGAATTTCGAATCATTCACACAAATTTCGAAAATCTGGCCATTGCACTTTTCCCGACTGCATTCAATCCAGCTTTTTTTTTTTTTTACATAAATAAGCAAACATTCAAGTGTTTTTTGGGAGTTAATTCAAAGTAGAAAAAAACCTCACAAACTCGACCTTTAATAAATAACCCCCTAAACATGGAGTAACTTCAGTTTCCCTATTTGCCCTGTTTAACTCAACAAACTGCAAAAGATTTTCCTGAAACCAACAGGAAAAAAATACCATGCTTAACACAAACCTTTTTCATTGCACTATAGACAGATAGCAGGGGATATTTATTTCCCACTAAAAAAAAAGATCAACACACCAGAGGCCACCCCTTCAGACTAGAAGAAAAGGACTTTCATTTGAAGCAGCGTAGGTGAATAGGCGCAGGCGATTATTCATTAATTAGCTGGAAGGCAGGGGGAAGCGTTTCAGGGAGATTTGTCGCCCCAAAGAAGAGGTGATTAGTCGCCCCGAATCTTTCCCCTATGTAAGTTGTTCCAAGGTTGCAGTACTTTTGTTACTAACAGGTACCAGCATAAAACCTAATGATTCTGTGTTGCACATAATAATGGTCCGATAATAGCAGAGCACAATGAGGTGTGAATCATGCTGTGCCTGATTTATTTTCTGTATCTGATCATCTTTTTTTGAACCGATATCCATGTTTTGACAATTCTATGTTCTAAGTGATAAGACATGCCACCTCCAGGACATTATGGCACCAAAACCACTGTATGTTGGGAGCTAGGAAAGTCACTACATGAAGTCCCTACTCTATGGGAGCTGCAAGACATCCAGGACTCAGAATACAGTTGGGGCTGTATAATGGAGCTCCTAGCCCTGAATATATTTTGATTTCAGTAACATAAATTGTTCCAGGACATTGGGGTTTCTTTTTGTCCCAAATCTAAGATTGTCCCCTAAAAAGACAATTATTTTGCAACTCTTGCCCTAATATGATGAATATAATGGTTCACCATAGAAATGCACGGGCCACACAATCTGACCACTTGGCCCATGGACCAGTCGCAACTAAAAAAAGGCACTAGTGCTGCATCAATTCTTGGAATCACAAGGCTGCTGTGAATGATCCCTAACTCTGCTCAAATATGTGCTTATAGGGCTGGGAATGAGAAACACCTTTCTAGTGATGGCTGTAAAAGCCAACGACAATAACAGGATCTGTCGACTGCAGCTCACATGGCAGCTTCCACACGTCCCAGCTGAGAGGACGGCTCATGAAATAAAGTATTTAGCCCATAGTCGTTTCCCTCGCCCACTCCTCGCTGACTTTCTCCTGCTCCCAACTTCAACCCTGGGAACAGAGCAAGGACAGACTTAGGTCAATAAGAAACACTGGCCGGCACAATGGGCCTGGAATCAAACAGCGCTGTTGACAGACACCAGCACAAAGCAAGTGAATAGAGTCCCCCTCAGTTCTCACACAGAGGGAAGAATGAGTCAGTGTACTGGAGCTTTGGGGCTCTGTTTGCACAGTGTATGCAGCTTTTGTACTCCGTCACTGTTTCATGCTCACAGGGGGCACGGGAGCCCTGCAAGTGAGGGCGGAAGAATCTCCTCTCTCCCCCGTTACTGGAGGTACATCCAAAGAGCAGCTTGGCCACAAAGCTTAAAGTCAGTGTAAAGAGCTTATTGGCGGTCGCCTACACAAACAAAAGCAAAGAAAAATGCAGATCAGCCCCATTATCATTGTCACCTACATGTCGGACTCGGCCATCGGAATGTTGTGTTTGCCAGCAAAGCATTAAGGGTTCCCAGCTTATTACAGACAATGAGCTTCATTTATATTAGATGGTAAGTCTATGAAGAGTCATATGCTTAATCCCATGACTCCATGATGGATTGGCAGGTGAGTGAGGCCCGATGCTGTATATGCGCAGGACATTGCCCTAACAAATACACTTGCTTTATTTAAAGGAAAACTATGTGGGTCTCTAAAAAGATATTGCATAAAACCCTGCTTCATGTAAATAAACCATTTTCATAATAATATACTTTAGTAGCATGTGCCATTGGGTAATCATAAATAGAAAATTGCCATTTAAAAAAAATAAGAGCCGCCTCCTGGGATCATATGAGTCACAGTGCACACAAACATATCAAACAAGCTATACTTGTTAGGTCACGTGAGCCAATTAAAAGATAGAGTTGTGTCTTTTGCTTCTACACTTTTTTGGGGGTATAGTTTTCCTTTACGCAAATTAAATACCACAGCGCTTTAATTTAAACATGGCCAAACAGAAGGGTCATGTGCAAGGATAATGCCCCATGATTTCACTGAGAGACAAAGGTTTTGCTGGGGAACTGGCAAGTATACAGGGAGGGCTGTATTTAGGTCTGATGCTGCCCTAGGCATTGGACCTAAATACGCCCCCTACGTCGCAGAAGTGACGTCAGCGCCCCGTTCGCATGATTTTTTTACCCTGCCTGATCAACATCTGCCCGACTTTCAGCCAGATATCGATCGGTCGATTGTAGGGCCCCCCATGCAAGGGTCAATAAACTGCTGAATTGGTCTGTCTGCAGCTTTTATCAGTGAGTATGAGGGCCTTAAGTTCTGGTTTGAAAAACAAGTAAATAAAGGCTTTATTTTTAAATATAAGAGAGAAGATATATAGAAGAACATTATGGGTACACAATATTTAATGTTTTCTGTGTACATGCTTAGTGGGTTGATGCTGCCGCTATACATTGCAATAATCCTATTCCCAGCAACACTTGACTGTCCCTGGGGGAGCAGAGTTGCCAGCCTTCTCTGCTGCAGTGTACGAACCCAAAGGAACGAAGATTCTTCCCTTTGTTCATTCCTTTAAAACGAACAAACCCAGCGTGTTAGGAGGTTGAATCTCAGCAGGAGATCCATCCTTCAATGTTCTGATCAAAGCAGCCCCCCTGCTAACAAGAGAGGCAACCCTAACACACAGGTAGGTACCGCCCCCCACATCCTTTCCAACATCAGCACTCAGCTGGGAATATGGGATTCGGTGTAGATGATTCACAGAATCTCTTTCTTCTCTACTACAGGCATTTACCATGGTTATTTAATTAACAAACTGTGTATGTGTTGCGCCCTCTGGGGGCTGCACGGAGAATCAAAAAATTGATAAGGAATATTGTCCATTTCCTTTCAAAATCCAACACAGTATATTTTTGTGTCTTTTTTTTTTTTGGAAACCTGTCCCTAGCATATCACTACATTTTAACTCAAAATACCTCTTACTTGAGGATTAAAACATTCCACTGTCTTGTGTGGTTGCAGACGCCATCTTAGGAAGGTCGTTTGCACCATTTTCGACTAATATTTCAAAATGAGCATGCACACCATGCGCTTACAAAATACAGCGAGAGTTGCGCAAGCACTGGGGAATTTGCAACTACGCAACAGACAGGGTCGATCTTAAGCTGAGTGGACGCAATTGGACCTCGCGCCAATCGGGGCCCCGCATCCTTTCTGGAATCCACTAGGTACATATGAGCCAGTGACAGCCGCACTCAGGGCCGCTTTAATAATGCAAATGATGGGGCACCTGCCCAGGGCCCACTGTCCCAGGGGGCCCACTGCGCTCGGTGACCAGGCGAGACGGAGGGAGGAGACACACACCGTGAGGAAGACGCCAGGAGGGGAACAGAGAGAACTATCTTATAAGGGAATACAGTATTATACCTGTAGTTTTGCTACAAACTGTGAAATAACTCAGTAAAGTAACTGTTATGCAAATTAAATATGATTCCTGTGCTTATTTCCTTTAAATACGTGACATGTAGGTGTCCTTAACACATTTTCCTGATTTTACATTGTTTTTCCCTGGTCCCATGAAAGACGTAAAATGGGGGTTCTGAGCAACAAACTTAACGTTAAATTAAAGGTGAACCACCCCCTTTAAAAATTCACTTCCAGTATGATGTACAATGGAATCCTAATGCAATTGCGCTTCCTTTTTTAATTTATGTGCTTTTTGGCTAATGCCTTATTTGTAGTCTCACAGAGCAAGAGGGTTTTTGTTGGTTATAAGCATACAAATGAGATATTACTCCCTAGAAACCAATCAACTGTAGTGTCATAAATAGATGTGCCATGGGCAAAGGAATCCAGGATTCGGTTCGTGATTCGCCAGGATTCGGCCTTTTTCATCAGGATTTGGATTCGGTCGAATCCTTCTTCCCGGCCGAACCGATCTGAATCCTAATTTGCATATGCAAATTGGGGCGGAGAGGGAAATCACATGACTTTTTGTTACAAAACAAGGAAGTAAAAAATTATTTCCCCTTCCCACTCCTAATTTGCATATGCGTATGCAATTAGGATTCAGTTCAGAATTCGGCCAAATCTTTTTCAAAGGATTCTGGGATTGGCCGAATGCAAAATAGTGGATTCGGTGCATCTCTAGTTACATGCCATCATTGTATATATGTACAGGTATATGCTTGGGACATGTTTTCCGGATAATGGGTCTTTCTGTAATTTGGATCTTCATACCTTGAGTTAAGTCTACTATAAAATCATGTAAACATTAAATAAACCCAAAAGGCTGGTTTTGCTTCCAATGAGGATTAATTATATCTTAGTTGGGATCAAGTACAAGCTAGTGTTTTATTATTACAGAGAATAAAATAAAATGATATAGGCTTCTGGATAACGGGTTTTGGTGAGAGAGAGAGACATATTTTAATGTTTTTTGAGAATAGAGATTTTTTTTAAATCCACAATTGGAATTTTGGAGAGAGAGAGAGAGAGAGAGAGAGAGAGAGAGAGTGAGAGAAAGAGAGAGAGATGCCTTGAATAAGATCTACATGTTTTAATGTTTTTGATAAAGAGATTTTTTTTTAAATCCACACTTTGGAATTTTGGAGAGAGAGAGAGAGAGAGGCCTTGAATAAGAAGTGATGGGAGAGCTGAGGGAGGGTGGCAGACACAGTGGCACCATGCATATTGTTTGTTGGATGAGAGGAGATGGAATTATACAACACAAGAGACTGTGAGAGACAACTCGTGCCACTTTCCCTGCCCTGTATTGTTTATACAAAGGTGTAAGGATAGTCAGCAGTGAATACCAGATACACACAGAGACACAGAGATGAGGGCAAAATAGGCCAATCCAGCAAATCTATTTTCCTGCACCACAATGAAGCATTAGAGCTCAGTCTGTGCCCGATTTCACGGCAGATTTTGGATTCCCATGTGTCCATGCCGTCTTATATCTGAAACCTCCTTTGTAAGGTTCCTGGGGAGGTGCAACGCAAAACCCCTCCGCTGTCCACTGATACGAGAAGCAAAGAGACCCATAAAGAGTTAGATAGTAGGGCAGTGGAGTGTTTTTGGACCTGGCACACAAAAAAGCTGTCTCTAGGAAACAGAGGAGGACTTTGCTCACGGCAATGACTTGAGTCTGTGTTTTGCCATCTGGCACATGGAGCAAATAATACAGTCACTTACATGTGTCACTTTCTTTTATATCAATAACAAGTGGCTTCTGGATTGCAGGAAATTCTGCACAAGAATCCGTCATCCAAACACAGGCATCCGAAAAACCGTTAGACAAAAAGCTACCAATTACGGATAGGCCTTCTCCCATAGAAACCGTATTAATCGAATTCATATTTTTAAAAACTATTTCCGTTTTCTCTGTTACAAAGAAACAATACCTGGTGCTTGATCCCAACGAAGATATCATTAATCCTTATTAGAAGCGAAACAATCCCATTGGGTTTAGTTCATTTTTTTATTTAATCAATGTATGGAGATTCATATTACAGAATAATCCCAGGTCCTTTGCCTGTAGTTTAAAAAAATTTATTTTTCTCCAGTCTTTAATCATAGTAGCAGGACACATTTTTAGCCCTGTTTACTTATATTTATATTCATAATAGTATATAAACATATTTATCATATTTATTCATTCTGAAATTAGTATGTTTCCATATTGTACATAATGCTCATATCTATTCACTGTCAACTTTATATATATTCTTTTCATTATTTATTCATAATTATTTATAATTATTCATATTCATGTATTTTTTCTTAGAATGTAGTTTATCTTATATTGTAATATCAAATTGGAGTTGTTTTCAATATTTTTTTTATTTTCATCTTTTTTAAGCTCATCTTGTAGTGATGAGGCTTACTTTGCTTTTAAACTTTTGTGATGTATTTTTTTCCTTGACCCCTCCCTGTTTTGTGATTGGTTGTCTTTGTATTTAAATATTGTCCTATAATCTGTACACTTAAATCTATGATTAAGTGTTTTATGGACACGAAACGCGTCAGGCAAGAGATGATTATATAAAGTTTCTATTTTTACTTATTTTTTGTTTTGGTCTGATCTGAACGTGGGTTCCAGTGTGCCTTGCACCTACCACTTTGAGTTACAATTAGGGAATGTCCACTCCCTGAGCTGAGGGCCTATGGCAGGAGCACCTGGGCCACGTTTCTACTGTGCTAAGAGTTTCCACACATTTACTTGTGATGCTTCAAACATTTTTTGTTTCAGACTATGTGTTTGGAGCTGCCACCTCACCCTTTCAATCCAAATACATTCCTGAGACTTATTACAGGCATGGAATCTGTTATCTGGGAATCCGTTATACAGAAAGCTCTGAATTACAGAAAGGCTGTCTCCCATCGACTCCATTTTATCCAAATAAAAAAAATTTTAAAAAATTTCCCTTTTCTATAATAATAATAAAACAGTAGCTTGTACTTGATCCAAACTAAGATATAATTAATCTTTATTGGAAGTCAAACCATTCTATTAGGTTTTTTTTAATTTTTACATGATTTTCTAGTAGACTTAAGGTATGAAGATCCAAATTACCGAAATATACATTATCAGGAAAACCCCAGGTCCCAAGCATTCTGGATAATAGGTCCCATACCTGTACCTATTTTGGAAACAATGGACAACTAAAATGTTATCCTCTGAATATAAAAGGACTCTTCCCACTCAGGTCCCTTCTCTGCCCACCAATTCCCTTTCTTGCAGATGCAGAGTGGTGGGAAGTCAGTTTGTGAATTCTGATCCACCCTTTATTCAGCAGGAGCAAAGAGGGCCAGGTGATATTTGCACATCTAGGAGATAAGCCACAAATGATCACAGAAATAAAAGAGAACTGGTATGTGAAAGTGGGAATTGCTGGAAGTGGAAGACTAAAAAAAGTTTCACCTTGTTATACATATATCTGATATTACAGTGATTCCCAACCAATGGCTTGTGAGCAACATGTTCCTCACTAACCCCATGGATGTTACTCCTAGTGACCTCAAAGCAGGTGCTTATTTTTTAATCCCTGGTTTGGAGGCAAGCGTTGGTTACATAAAAAACGGTGTATTGCCAAACCGAGCGTCCGTAGGCTGCCAGTCCACATAGAGGCTGCCAGATTAGAGCCCTTAATTGGCACCCACAGGTACTTTCTTATGTGTGTTAAAGACTTTTTATACTATGTAACAAGTTAGGGACCGCCATATGGGGTTTAAATTGACGTGGTACGGTGGCTTATCAACATTATGATCATAACTTTGTACAAAACAACCCGTTTTTATACATATGCACTTGCATTTATACTGATTTACTTAGAACACAGGGGCCCTTCCATTATACTTAAATATACTTTAACTTAGCCTTTAGAGTGCTCCCACAATCCCCCTTTTTTGATATTGTGTTCTTTTTAGATTTGAATATGGCTCACAGGTAGAAGAGGTTGGGGACCCCTATGATATTATCGTTTATTTAAAGCCATGAAACAGGTCTATTTAATATGTACCCAGCTTTAAAGGAAAACTCAACCCCCTTTCTAATAAAAACCCCTACCTCCTACCATCCATAGACGCCCTCCCTGCTCCCCCCCCTACACACACACACGTAAATACCCCTCAAGCCGGTAATTACCCCTTGTTGCAGAGTCAGCGCAGCAAAGCTCACTGGGGCCATCTTCAGCCATTACGGTAATCTTCAGGTCTTCTTCCAGCGCTTCGGTAATTTTTGTCACATCGCTTCCTTATGGTGGCCCCCGCGAGCTCCACTGTCCTGACTCTGCAACAAGGTGTAATTACCAGTTTAGGGGTATTTACTTGTGGTAACGCCTATCTGGAGTGGAGCAGGGATAGGGGACTATGGAGTGTAGGGGGTAGGGGTTTTATTAGAAAGGGGGTTTAGTTCTCCTTTAAGGGTAGGTGGCTGAGGAGATGAGGCTTAATCCAGAAATATCAGGAGACAATGGTATAGGACTCGAAAAATGTCTTATCTATTGCTATGCTCAATTCCTTGTTCCATCTTACAAGCCTGAGCAATACAGATATTCTCCATGCTGGAAGCCTCCTGTCCTGGAACAAGCCTATACAGTATAGACGTCAGAGCTTGCAAGTAAACCAGTGCATAGGACTTTTCACTGCAATAAGGCTACAAGACTACAGGTCCAATCCTTTGGGTTGCTTTCAGATAAGGAGAGAAGCAAACACAGCATGGATTCCATAATACACCATTTAACCTGTGACCCTGCTGATACTGCCGTCACTGAAATGAATACACATTTCTAAATAAATCTATATCGTCAGGAATCGATGCTTTTCATACTGCAGAACAAAAAAAAGTAGTGATGAAATGGCTTTTGCATGGAGGGACATCACGCAATTTACTGGCAGTATCCAATTAAAACAAAAAAAAAGTTTATTTTTTTCGGTAAACTGTCAGCAGGTTGTCCAAGGAAATTAATTTGGAGAATAAATATGTCAAGCACATCCAGACAAGCATACCTGCGGAGATTAGCCTGCTGACTGCTGCATAACCAGTTTCTCTTTGTCTTGGCCTCAAAATGGAACACAGCACAAAGGCACCACATGACAGTGCACGTGCAGCAGCAGCCGTGTATGAGAGTGTGTAAAGTACAAGCAGACATATATATATTTCCTACAGTCACACCTATTCTGCATCTTTACTAGATCTTGCAGCCAAATCTGTTTCCACAGGTCATACTCCAATACAATCCATGCCAAAGAGGGCAATGGCACCCCCATACATCCCACACAACCTGCTGAAATGCTTCATTTCCTCCTGCCCCAATCTACACTGAATTCTATTAAGATTCACCCTCCTTAAACTAGGGATGCACAGAATCCAGGATTCATTTCAGGGTTTGGCCAGTATTTGTCTTTTTTCAGCAGGATTTGGCCGAATCCAAGTGGTTGGCTGAACCAATGACTAATTTCGTCACATAAACATGGAAATACATTTTTTTCCAAGCACTGAGAACAGTTCTTTTTAAAACTTCCGTGAATATGCAAATTAAGGTTGAGATTTGGCCAAATCCTGATTCAGGATTCAACCGGATAACAAAATAGTGGATTTGCAGAACTAAAACCGAACTAAAGAAGTAGGTAGAAATGTTGTACATTATGTCTTGTGCTTCTGTACCAGCCCAAGGCAACCACAGCCCTTTAGCAGTAAAGATCGGTGTCTCCAAAGATGCCCCAGTCTTTTCTGCGTGTCACAGACACTTTCCAAGATGGTGACCCCCTGTGACAAGTTTGAAGTCCTGGATCATTGCTGCTATTGACAAGCTGAAACATTAGGCTGATGCAATAAGTTCAGTATATAAAAAATGGCATTTTAGTCCTATTCATTTTTAGGGTTTAGTTCTCCTTTAATCACGTTACTGTGGGTAAAGCAGTCAAATCATGTAACTGAGCAATAACACACGAGCAAGTGATTTTGCACTATTATGTGGTTAAAATATTTTACATGCAGTGATTTCAGTGTACGTCAATGGAGGGGTATATTAGACGTTAAAGCTCTGGGGACTAGACCCCCAGTGAGTTCTTGCTGTGAGTGTCAATGGGAGCACATGTGATACACAAACAAAGAGAAACGCCTCCCAGTACACAGACTGCTTGCATGAGTGACAAACCCAACAAAGGAGTGTGTGAGATGCTGTGGTACCAATGAGTTTATATAGACATCTCGCAACATGGAGTAGGAACCAATGTGCAAACAGCTCGTCGGCTGTGAGCTACAGACCCCTACACCGAAATTAATTTTTCCCCCAAGAGCAGTTAACCATTAAAAGTTTTGATTTTTTTTTTTTACAAGGGAGACCAAAATATTAGGAACCCCCAGCAATATGGTCATGCCCATGTTCTCAACTTGAACAGTGGCTCATTTCTAGAATAATGTGTAAACACCAGCGGGAAATATTCCATGTCAGCTCTATGAATGTAAAGCTCCAACAGAAATATATAGATTGGGGTTATTAAAGGGGTGGATCAGCTTTGAGTTAACTTTTATTATGTTTATAGAATGGCCAGTACTAAGTAAACTTTTCAATTGGTCATGTTTTTTTTTTTTTTTTTTTTTAATGAATTACTTTCTTCTACTTCCAACTTTCAAATGGAGGTCACTTACCCCATTTAAACAACAAATACTCTACAAATATATTGTTATTGCTACTCTTTATTACTCCTCTTTCTATTCAGGCCCTCTCCTATTTATATTCCAGTCTTTCATTCAAACCAGAGCATAGTTCCCAGGACAATTTGGACTACAGCCACCAGATAGCTCAAATTGCAAACTGGAGAGCTGCTGAATCAAAAGCTAAATAACTCACAAATAAAATATGCAAACCAATTGCAAATTGTCTCAATACTAAAAGTTAACTAAAATATGAACAACCCCTTTAAGCTATTTCAGGAAGGCCCCTGGTCACGGTGTATCTTATTTTAATTGCAATTCAAGGGACATCCCACCTTTATTAAAAACTCATGTCTAAGTAGTATGTGACAAATAATTTTTCATTGTTTTCTATTTTCTAATTGAAATCTTTACATTTCTCATAAGATTTAAGCTTTACGAAGTTTAGTATCCCCTTGCAGCAACCCTTGTATTGTTGGCTTTCAGTTACAGGCTGAACCATTACTTTATTGAAACCCCTACTGAGCATGCTCACAGTGTGTGTGGGGAGGGCCGTAGGCAAAGTTCGGCCTTGTACACACATACTAAAAACAAAAATGTAAAAAGCAGTGAGTAGGGTTGCCACCTTTTCTCGAAAAAAATACCGGCCTTCCTATAGATTTATCTTTTTTCCTATTAATAACATTGGGATGAACCATCAAAAATACCGGCCAGGCTGGTAAAATACCAGCCCGGTGGCAAACCTAGCAGTGAGCCAGGCTGCACAACAGACTTCTGGCTTTGGATGTCTCACTCACTCTCCATCTTGCTCCGGTCTTTTGCAAACGCAGTGAAACTTTCCACCGAAATCGACATAGAGATCATCTCCGACAATGTATAAAATTTTTCCGATGGCTATTTTATCTTTGGAAGGTCCCATCTGTACCAGTAGGGAGCGGCGCAGCAGCGAATTATTCTGTGCCCTTAAAGAGCTCCTAGAAAAAGAAATAAACTTGTTTTATATATCTCTAAACTTGATGTGTGGATAGGACAGTGGCTCTAAGAGAAACTACACAATTTGGACATTCATATGGACATCTCTGGCATCCCATCCAAAGAAGCCTCCTAATATAGTGGGAAACTCAGGAAGCCATTTACTTGTGGGTTATACCCACCCTCCACATATTGGATAAATATGGCTGCAATAATGGTCGCCAAGTGGGCAAGTTTTATAGGCAGCTTAGTGCACTCTCCCATGTCGCTCTTCCCTACATTGGGAGGATCAAGAAAGGGGTTGAGTTCACTCAAACATTTCAAACTTTGTACAAATATAGAACAAAAATAGGCGCACATACCTTAAGCCCTCCAGCCTAAAAAAAAAAGCTTTTGGAAAATATCAATTTGACAGTATTTTACATTTTCAAATTAAATATACATTTTCTGAAAAAGTTTTGGACTTTTTGAGTTAATTTGATTGTACTTATTCTGCGTCTCAGTGAACTGTTAGACAAGATTGGTGATTTTACCTTTAAATACTGTGGTATTTCTAAATTTATTTAACCTATGATTAAGCCCTTTTGGCATGAAACGTGCAAGGCTACTTTCAGTTTTTTGCCTTTTCTTTAAAGTTAAAGGAAATCCCTCAAAGTAACACTGCTCTGAATCCTCTGTCAAAAGAAACACAGCATTTCTTTCCTTCTATTGTGTACACATGGACTTCCATATCAGATTTCTTGTCTTCAGCTTAAAGTGGACCCGTCACCCAAAATCTTTATAGTAAAAGTCCTTTTCAAATTAAACATGAAATCCAATTTCAATTTTTTATTAAAGCATTCATAGCTGTTTTAAGCACATTTAAAAATATCAGCTGTCAATCAAATATTGGGTGCCACTCCTCTATGCCTTAGGCATAGAGGCGGGGCAGATAATTACTTTCACTTTCCATTCAGCACTTCCTAGAGGTCACTGCTCCCCACACATTCCCCCAGTTCTCTTAACCATTTAATTGTGTAGCCAGGACATGGGGATGGACATCAGGTCCCCCATTCTGGTGCACAAACAAGATTCTGAGATGATACAAGGCTTGTCTTAATAACAGTGTCCACAAAATGACTCCTGCCTGCTTGCTATAATTATGAATTCCCAGACTGAAGAAAACAAGATTAAAATAATTTATATATTGTAATTAATGTAAATTTCGCTTGACTAATGTGATAATATATGACTTTGAATATTTTTTTGGGGTGACGGGTCCACTTTAAATTCCTTGCCCTGGGCGTGAGCATGCTCAGTTTGCGCCTCTACCCCCTCCTCTGCTGTAATCTGAGCCCAGAGCTTTAAGTGAGCAGGGGGAGACTCAAAAAGGAAGTGATGTCACACCAAGCTAATACTGCAGCTGCTATCCTAAACAAAAAGCTTCTAGAGCTTTTTACTCCAGTATGGTAAAACGTCCTACAGAACAAATATAGCATTCTATCTTGTACTACTGCGGCTAATCTATTAGCAATAAAATGCCTCTGTAGCTTTCCTTCTCCTTTAAACACTTTTATATGCACCACTTTTTTTATTGGTCCAGTTTCGTGCCAGCTCACGCTATCGAACTGACAATATTTCACATTTTGACAAGGTAATTATATGCAATCGGTGAGGTTTGCGCATATTATATTTATATTGCAAATTCGGAAGAAAAGGAGCCAGCACTGAATATAGGGATTAATAAGTAATTCAGGGATATGTTTACTGGCAGTGTGATGTTGTGGAACAGCAAAGTTATATTGGGATGGCGGGGTATAAAATGACAGCAAGAAAGAGAGGCCACAAGAATTGCTTCCAATGTAATATTTTGAAATAAAGAATGATTCTTGCTAAAGGAGACCTAAGGCCACAAGTAACAGTTTACTGATTCCAAACAAAGGTCTGACACATTCCAACGATCTTTATAAGCCAGAGCTGTAGAAGCAGAACAAGAACAGGCGGCAGCCACATTAATCCATATTCTATCCTTGGTGACAATTATCAGGGCTGCTTCTGGTCTTTTCATAGCAACGTCTCCAGTGGAACGCAGCTGAGCCAGGACAATGACAACTCTATTACCATGGAGACTGGAGAGGAAGCTTCTCGTGCCCCCATTTCAAATGGCCTGTCACCATGGTCCATAAAAATACCTGTTCCACTGGGCTCATTAGTAACATGAAATGTCGCTTCTCTCTAAAAAGCAACAGTGAGCACAACAACGGAGGGAAAAACTGAGTTTTGCACTCATTCGCTGCCAACAGGGTTGCAAGACATTTTGGTCTATCAGAATTTTTTCCCCAGAAGCTTGTATCTTACAGAAGCCAACATTCTAGAGGCTAGCGGTACTGATTGAAACCACCATATTACTCTTATGCGAGAGATCGTCATGCTAAAAAAATAGCAGAAATTATTATTTATATGCTTTAGTCCCCATTTAAAGGGGAACCAAACCCCCCTACTAATAAAAATTGCTACCCCCTACCCTATACAGTCCCCCTCCTTGCTCCCCGTTAACCTAGGTGTTAACTCCAGTCATTGCCCCTAATTCTTTAATCAGTCTTCATCGGGTCTTCTTTTTTCTTCCTGCACATGCACAGCTGTCATGAACCAGAAGACTGCCCCAACTGCGCATTTGCTGAAATGGTGCTCAATTCCCCAAGAAGATGGAAGAGCTGAAGATGGCGTCCATGAGCTCAGCTGAATCTGCACCTATAAGTGAGTAAAGAATTAGGGGCAATTACAGGAGTTAAGGCCTAGGCTCTGGATGATCAGGATGGGGAGGGGGACTATGTAGGATAGGGTGTTTTAATATAAGGGGGTTTAGTTCTCCTTTAGAGCCAACAAGCCACTCCTATGAGTGACAAAGCACCCATGAGTTGCCATCTGTATGAACTGAAATAGTGGCATAGCGTATAGATTTTATGGATGAAAAAGGTAATTTCGTACACTTTTATGGGAGAGCAAGTTTGCTGTGGACGACAAATCATCCCATGTGCCATCAGTCTAAGAGAAGGAATGTTAAGTAGCTACAAGCTGCAAGTTGATGCAGACCAGTGATTTTCCCTTAAGGTGTAATGTTCATGGCAATGTCTATGTTTAAGTGCCATATTGCTCTCTACAGGCAGTCCAAAGTTCCCAAATTGCCTGTCACTGCTTTCCATTACAAAGCACGGAAAAGGGAGAACAGATCAGAAATACAGAGGATATTAAAGAAACAGTAAAATGAAAAAATTTAAAGTTTTTTAAAGTAATAAAAATATAATGCAGTATTGCCCTGCACAGGTAAAACTGGGGTGTTTGTCTTAAAAACACTACTATTGTTTATATAAATAAGCTGCTGTGTAGCAATGGGGGCAGCCATTCAAAGGAGAAAAGGCTCAGGTTACACAACAGATAACAGATAAGCTCTGTAGAACATAATGGTGTTATCTGTTATCCACTATTTAACCTGTGCCATAAAGTATTTTTTCCATTTCTGCCATTGCTAAACAGCAGCTTGTTTATATGAACTACAGTAGTGTTTCTGAAGCAAACAGATCAGTTTTACCAGTGCAGGGCAACACTACATAATATTTTCATTACTTTAAAACACTAATTTGTTGGTGTTCCGTTAAAGGGATAAAATAGCATCTGTATGTGTGTGTGTATTTCCTACTAAACCTTCACATTTTCAAACAAAAACACTGTGCAAGGATGATGCTCACGCCATTAATTACCAGCACATAAGAAACAGAATTGGTCAGGTTGTGCAGGAACATTTTAGAAAAATATGTAACTACAGGGTTGTCAGGTTTTTAAATGGAGCTTTCACACCCGAAAAGAGGAAAAGTAAATTCCTTAACAGCCTGGACAATTCTCCTGTTTATTTTATAAAGACAAGTAGATTTCAAGATTTTTTCCAGGTCTTTCATCCTCATCCATCAAGTGCCAGCTTGTGTTGTACCCCTTGTATGAGGATCCTTTGTTCCTCATAGTTGATCCAAGGAGGCAAAGACTACCTACCATGTCTACGTCATCACCATCTACTCTAACTCTATTCTGGAGTCTCTTCTTTTCTTTAAAAGGACCATCAGATCTTTCTCATGGTCAGCTGAATGTAGTGTCATCAACATATTGAATAATGCTGACGTAATACTGGTTTATCGATTTTACCTCTCTTAAAAGAGAACTAAAGCTCAACTAAAGAAGTAGCTAGAAGAGTTGCACATTAGGTTTTGGGTTTCTGTACCAGTCCAAGGCAACCACAGCCCTTTAGCAGTAAAGATCTGTGTCTCCCCAGTAGATGCCCCAGTAGCTCCCCATCTTCTTTTCTGCTGATTCACTGATTCACATGCTCTGTGCTGCTGTCACTTACTGAGCTTAGGGACCCACTCACAATATACAGTACACATAGAATAGAAATATAGTCACAATATAAGGCTGATTAGTCATTAATATGGATAATTACTATGACAGCACAGTAGCATCAGAATTTAATAATCAGCCCTGTAGCATCAGCTTATATTACAGACCAAACTCATTTTCTGCTGGATAATTAGTGATGACCCCTAAGCTTAGCTTCTCAACAGCTGCTCAGAGCCCACTGAGCATGTGAGTGTCACAGACACTTTCCAAGATGGTGACCCCCCGTGACAAGTTTGAAGTCCTGGATTATTGCTGCTATTGACAAGCTGAAACTTTAGGCTGATGCAATAAGTTCACTATATAAAACATGGCATTTTTAGCCATATTAATTTTTAGGGTTTAGTTCTACAAATTAAAAATAGTAAGCAGTCTTTTTAATTTTATTTGCCCATGTGGAACCAGTCTCTCCCTCCATCTTCTAATATGGCTGGCAATTCCTCTCCAGTGCATCAGTTCCCATTAAAAATAAAGAGGTGCTGTCATATACCCAATATATCGATGACATGTTATAGATTTCCAAGACTGACATAACCAAAGGAATTGCAGTAGTCGGTGAAGCATACGTTGTCTTTCATCTTATATTCCAGCACTTCTAATGAAATTCATTGCTCACAGGCTGGCGTGGTTGTTGGAAGAATGAAAGTTCCTAATTTGTAGATCATACAGAGAAGCATCTTACAGTCAGGACTTGGCACGTATATGGTGTCTTTATATGTTGCATGGGGTGATGAGAAAGGAATTATCTATTTCCCAGTTTTTATCTGGATAAAAAGAGAGGATCTGACTTAAGTCAGTTTAGTGATTAATCAAAAAAGAAGAAAAGAAAACCCCCCTTAATATCTATAGAGTAAACCGTGATATTTAAGTAAACGGATTAAATCACCGGTCCTCCCAGACCAGTCATTAAATATAAAGTGCTAGTGCCAAACAATTTTCATTAATACACTTCCTATTGGACAAATTGATAAGTGCTAAGTGCCAATATAATATAACTGTGAACCGACTAGTAAAAATTATTAAATCGTGATTTCATTTAAGTTATTAACAAATTCATTTCCGAAAATTCCTTATTAAAATTCCAATTAATTAATATAAATTATTATAATATCAGTAACCCCTAATTTTAAATTAATTATTAAAGTGCTTAGTTAACCTGGATTGTAGTATTCAAGAAAAGGAAATTAATAGAATGGTGGAGAAGTCCCGTAAGAGCTATCTATTAATTGGCTATCTCTGGGACCCCACAAGAGGGAGAAGGCCGCTTCACAGGGACTGTGGTCTCGGTTTTTAACTATCGCTGAATTACAAAGAACTAAATTAAAAGGCCACAAATCCCTGTGTGCATGGAGAGAAAACAGATTCAAGAAAGAAGATATTAAGGACCAGGTGGATCGCAGACTCAACACGATCGTTATTTTTTTAAAAGGAAAAGAGGAAAAACAGTTCCCCCAATTGTTATTCTAAAATAGCAAACTGTTTAAAATAAAGAGATCTCTTGCCGACGCGCGTTTCGCTTAACTGCTTTCTCAAAGGCAACACGTGTACTGGCATCGGACGCCATCTATAAATAGGCTCTTACTACCGCATCATCAGAGCCGCGTAGTCCTCCGTTCGGCGTGCTGATGTAATGGCAACAAAGTATCAGTTGCGTAATTACATCAAACGCTAACTCGCAACAATTCCTTTTTTCAGTTGCGCATGCCTAAAGATAGTAATGTAGCGATGTCAGTTCCTGTCCGAAAAATTTGTATGATTCAAACAATCGAACGCTCCGATTGTACGAATGGTATTCGAGCAGGACTTAGTCTCAGAAGCCTATGGGGGGGGGGGGGGTTTCCCATAGGCTTCTATTGCAATTTGGTAGGTTCAATCTGGCGAAGTAGGCAGTCGAATAACTTTAAAATTTTGATTCCTTCGATCATCGAATCGAATATCTGATCATTCGATCTATTCGGTGATCGAAGAGGCCAAATTTGAATATGCGATTTCATGAACAATTTGTACGATCGAAATTCGTGATTTCACGTGAATTTGGTAAATTTGCCCCTCAGTTAACAAAAAGCTAATAGAATCCCCCCTGAATGGGCAGACCATGATTTCAGGAGGCGTAACTCTCAGCAAGTCACTCCTCAATAAACAAAAAAAAAATAAACTAAGAATAAAATCAATTTATAGGGACCTTCTGATGTGACTTGTAGAAAATAGCCGCTTTCCTTTTGCAGGTTCTCATTTTACAGCAACAGATTTCTTTTAACACCCCTTAAAGCGGCCACTGTTTCCTAACACAACGGCCTAAAGTGCCTTCTCCGTGAAGCATGACCACAAACAATACAGCTGGCTCCAGCGAGTTGCACAAAAGGCACTTTCCAGACACTTTCCCCCCCGAGACACGTCACAATGTTTATATTGCCAATTTCCCTTTGCTGCTCCGCAGAACAATATTTATGCTTTATGGACACAATACAGAAATAATATTGCTCAGAAGGCAACGGGGATTAGGAGAGCACACAGCGTTACCAGAGACACACCAGCGCGTTCAATTCACGGAGTAACAGATCATGGATAAAAGGGAAGCATAAAAGGGGGAAGATTTGCCCCAGTTGTTTGAAGCCTGACTCCAACATACGACCCAAAGTCAACATTTACACATATACAACTAATAGAAAGGAAGAACTGCGGCCAACATAAGCTCCCAGAATCCTAGAGCTCACAGCAGAAACTGGCAATGGCTGCTTAGGGACCTCTGTCTCTGCTTTTATTCACCTCTTATCAGATGTTTCATAATTAAATGTTTGCATTTGCATATAGCTGAACTAAGGGAACTACTTTACTTGCTTTCAGTGGAGGTATGAGTTAGGGGCCCACAGGGAAAGGCATCCCTACATATAAAATGTATCCAGTTCTGCCATGCCTTGAATAATACCAAATACTTGTACAGGTATAGGACCTGGAAAATGCTCAGGACAGGGGTTTTTCCGGATAATGGATCTTTCCGTAATTTGGATCTTCACACCTTAAGTCTACTAGAAAATCATGTAAACATTAAATAAACCCAATAGACTGGTTTAGCTTCCTATAAGGATTAATTATATCTGAGTTGGGATCAAGTGCACAATACTGTTTTATTACTACTGAGTAAAAGGGAATCAAGGGAAGATGGCCATTCCACAATTCGGAGTTTCTGGATAACGGATTTCAGGATAACGGATCCCATACCGACTATTACAGATACCATGGAGCATGATTTCCATGACCCAACTTCTGACCCTTCATTTTTATAACATTGGCATCAAGGATAATTATTACCAGCCAGACAACAAACCCAAATATTAGATCAGTTATGTGGCTGGAAGCTGGTCTTAACAGTGTTAAGCAAGTTGCCAGTACCCTAGCGCAGGGGTCCCCAGCCACGGGGCCGTGGGCAGCCCTGGAGTGAGCCACGGAGTCTAGCCTGCAATTAACAAGGTGCGCCAAATTGGACACCAACCCCCCCCAGCCCTTGAAAAAGATTTTTGCCTCGACACCGGTCCCAGAACCAAAAAGGGTTGGGGACCCCTGCCCTAGCGGATCCTGCATAAATAATTTTGCTGGAATCATTAAGTGAATCAAGGACATGATTTTTCTTGCATGATGGTTCCGCAATGTGGATTCTTGGCACAGACCCTCACTGCCTTCTTGTCCATTCTATATTAGAATCCTCTGTTCTGTCCCTCTCTTTGCTGACTCTCTTCTGCTTTTGCCACAAATAGCCAAAGGGTTTTCTGTGTGTACCGGCACTAGGACAGCTCTCAGAATTGGAGTAGCAGCCTTTTCAGTCTTATCAGCTTTTGTAGCCCTGGTATGTGCCAAGGCGTTGGCTTTTGGGAAGCCTTAGTCATGGTTTAGAAGGGGGAATATAGTCTTTTGGAGGAGGAGAAAAATCAAACAGAACAATTTCTATGAAACCCTATAGACATAAATGGGGAGTAGATTAATTATTTAATTAACTGGCAACAGCAGACTGAAGTTTATTAAAGGGGTTGTTCACCTTTAAATTAACTTTTAGTATGGTATAATGTAGAGATATTCTGAGACAGATTGCTGACATGTTTTCTTATTTGTGTCTTCGGAGCTCTTTCGGTTTTTATTCAGCAGCTCTCCAGTAGTTATAACAAATTAAATGTCCTTACGGAGCATTCGTTTTTTTTTTTTTTTTGATGGAGTCAGTGACCCTTTTGAGAACTGGAAAGAGTCCGAAGAAGAAGAAGGCAAATAATTCAAAAACTATTAAAAAAAAAAAGAAAAAAACGAAGGCTAATGAAAAGTTTCTTAGAATTAGTAATTCTGTAACATACTAAAATTTAACTTAAAGATGAACCGCCGCTTTAATGCTAGGACTACTTCATGCACTTGGGGGAAATGCTGTGCATTAACACATGCAAATACAAATGTATATGGAGGCAAAGTAGTAATGTGCAAATACCGCCCTATCTATCTAGAAGTAATATTTAGTAAGGGTTCAGTGAGCACATTGAAAAGAAGAAGAAAAAAAAGCTAAAATTGTCTGACTAATCGTGCTATACAATTAAACAATTCAAACATATAATAATATTGGGCTGTGAATCCATACACAGTCTCACTCGTTACCATGTGGCTCCCTCGTGTGTTTGAAAAAGAGAATATCCACAAACGAGACATTTCCAAAGAAGCTAATGATGCAACTTTATACCTAGACTCAGTTTTAAATAAAGGCTTAAATCCTGTTTAACGTATTGTATTATTGTCCTATCAAAAGAAAAAAAACATAACCGTTGGGTGTGGTATTTATTTGTATAATACCAGGGAAATGTGTACAAAATGTTATTTGCTCTTTGGTCGATTCAGCTTCCCACAAAGTAAGCCAAATTTGGCTGATATAATTGTTTAGCCCCCGGGCCACCTGTCGGATCATAAGGGGGCCTGTAAGATCTGTCAAATCAAATGCTGTGAGGTGATCCTTGGATCTGGACTGGACAGTAAAACTTGCCCAGTCGATATACAGTCAAATTTCTGCCACAGATCAGCCATTCTGATTGACAGGCACCATACACAGAACATTATGTTTTTGACAGTAATCGGAGCATAGGGAGCATCTCACTATATACTGTTTATAAAGGTCAAAAAGAGTGGCAATTGGTAAATAATTCAAATGAATTAGCAATTAGCATCAGAATGAAATAATTAGCCATGGAGCATCTGCTTATAGGTAAGACGAACCTCAATTTCTGCTTGATGATTTGCAATAACCCTTAATCTTGGCTTCTTAAAGGAGAAGTCAACCTATAATGTGCTAAACCCCATGCCCCCTCGGGCAAATTCCCATAAGTTGCTACTTACCCCCTCAGCGCAGGTCCTGACTGTGGAGTTTGCAGGAGCCATCTTCTCTCATGCAGTCTTCTTCCAGGATCCATCGGCGTTTGGCGGCGCATGCGCATTATGGAGCATTTGTCGGTTCAGCTCTACTGTTATGTTGTACAACTGGCCAATTCTAAGCAACTTTTCAATTGGTTTTCATTATTTATCATTTATAGTTTTTTGTCTTTTTCTTCTGGTTCTTTGCAGCTTTCAAATGGGCGTTGCCACCCCTTCTAAAAAAAAAAACAAATGCTCTGTACGGCTACAAATGTATTGTTATTGCTACTTTTTATTGCTGATCCTTCTACTCAGACTCTCTCCTATTCATATTCCCGTCTCTTATCAAATCAATGCATGGTTGCTAGGGTCATTTGGGCCCTAGTTACCAGATTGCTTAAAATTCAAATGGAAGAGTTGCTGAATAAAAAGCTAAATAACTCTATCTACATCATACTTAAAGTTATCTCAAAGGTGAACATCCCCTTTAATGATTACTGTTAAATAGATTTTGAACTTTAGGCTGGTGCAGTAAGTTCAGCATGTAAAATAAGGCATTTCTACAGATATCTGTTTTTAAGGTTTAGTTCTCTTTTAAACAAACGCCTCTTTTTCAACGTTTGTGCAATGAATAGTGTTTGTGCTGAACATACTTTATCTCTATTGGGAAATCTATGGTTCATGTTATTTCTTGCTCTAAATGGGGCACAATTAGAAATTGAAACTATAGCCACATTCTATTTTTGATCCTAAAGAGCAAAGTCAAATAAACCAGTGGCTCATTAAGATGTTCCTGTATAAATAAGCTCCTCCCTTCCTCTAGTCGTTATTGTTTTAGACACAGAGCAGCTCATTATACAGAGGCTTCTAAATTAGCTCTAGTTTGACTTCATTCTTTGGGAAATCTATTAATAGTACCTATTATCTACTATCTATTATGGCAATGAGGGGATTAGTTACCTGCGACAAACCTGATCTCTCACCTGATTATTTCAGTTCTTAACCAGTCCCACACCTTGTGTCGCATTACCTTCCCCTTTTAGATTTTAAGTTCTTTCGTGCAGGGCCTTCTTCACCTTTTGTACCAGTACTGGTTGTTATGTATATAAATCTATGTATGTAATTCATGTGATTTATTTACATAAACACATTTATGTTTGCGCTCCAAAAATCCATAATAATAATTAAAAGCAGTGACAATATATAACAAAGTTGAGATAAAAATGGGGTGCTAATGCATAACACCATGGGGGGGGGGGGTTGTTCCACTTCAAGGGCCAACACAACCCCTCCGAGATGTACGGAAACAAACCGGGCTATTGCCCCTAATGCGTAGAAAACCCCAAAGCGCAGATCACATTCCGGAAGGTTTACAGGCGCCACCTTCTGCCGCACTTTTGTCCCAATGGTGTTAAAGGTGCATGTGCAGCAGGACACATTCCTGGAAGTTCACAAAGTTTTCTGATTAAACTTTGGGCGCAAGCGCAGTAGTAACAACCCGCAAATGCGTCCTACTGCGCATGCACCGCAAACTCCGTCGGGACAACGAAGAAGACGGTGCGGCAGAAGATGGCGCCCATAACCTTCCAGAAGGGAACCTGCGCTTTGAGGTAGTTTACACATTAGAAGCAATAGCACAGTGGGGCCCTACTAGAGGGAGGGGTTTTAGCAACGCAGGGTTAAATTCTCCTTTAAGAAACAAAAATAATTAGGGCAGAACATATGTTTGTGCCACTTGTCTGCCCAATTCACCTTGAAGCCCAGCAGCGCACATACATTATCAGGGGAAAGTAAAGGCCCCCATACACGGGCCGATAAAAGCTGTCGAGCAGGCCGAGTCGGCAGCTTATTGGCCTGTTTGTGGGGCCATCCGACGGGCTTCCCCGATCGATATCTGGCCGAAAGTCGTCAAGATCTCGATCGGGCAGGTTAAAAAATTCCATTGGATCGCAGCCGCATCTGTGATTGTATGCGGTGCTGTGATCCGACCGCCCATTTTGGATGCATTATGATCCGATCGTTGGGCCCTAGGGCCCATGATCGGATTAACCCGATATCGCCCACTAAAATGTGGGCATATCAGGGAGAGATCTGCTCATTTGGGGACATCGCCAAACAAGCAGATCTCTAAGTCTGTGGCCACCTTAAAGCATGCTGGAAGAGAAGGCGCAGAACATGAAAGGGACAAACTAACAAATAAATGCTCCAGTAACTCATAGCAACCAATAGTAGGTATTCAATAGTCAGCTGTTTAAAAACAAAGATCTGATGGATACCTCTGGCTGTGCTGCTCTCGCTTATAGAACCAACTCAGATTCTAAGAGGGATAGTTTCACTTTTGCTGTGGAATAGTTTTCTGTCTCCTTGACAAAAATGCTCTGTAAGGCTGCAAGTTTATTTTCTCTCGTTCTATCCAAGCCCGCTACTTTTCTTATTCCCCTGCCTCATATTCAAATCAATGCATGGTTGCTACGTGCATTCGAGCCCGAACAACCAGATTGTTAAAATTGCAAACTTGAGTGGGAAGGTCCTAATCGAACAGTCACAGAAGTCACTTATTGCTTTAGGTTGTGTATGTGACAGCAAGAGGCAAGCAGGCCCTAGCAACCATATTGCAAACTTGACAGTTGTTAAATAAAAAGCTAAATAGCCACAGATTATAAAAAAAAATTAAAACCAATTTCAGTTTGTCTCAGTAATTCAAAGGTGAGCAATCCCTTTATGGTATATCAGACAATATAATGTCTCTGTTCTGCAGCCCTTCCCCGTGCGCCTCAGCATTGTCACACAGTCTGTATTACAGCAAAGCCGCAAACCTCCTGTCAAATATCTCTCCGCCTCCAGCCCCATCACCTCCACTCAGGCACTCACCTTGCCCCAGGTCTCCGCAGTTTGTTTGTTTTCTGCATCAGTCAGGCCGCGACTATGGTCCTCGGACACCACAGTTGTACTAGGCCGGGGAAACCCCGAAAAGACTCATGGACCATACATATCCACTTCCCAGCATGTCTCCTGCAGGGCGCCGCCATGTCTTCTGCGTTCCACTGGAGACCACGTGACCTCTGCGTACCATAGAGAGGAGAGAGCGCTACCAGTGAGTGTAGCGAGCGCCATCTGCTGGTCTAACTGCGTCTTTTCCTGTACAGTCATCAGGTAAGCTTGCTGTGTAACCTATTCCTATTTCCCTTGTCTGCAATACTGCTATAGAATGGGTACAAACTGTATATACATTTATACAACGTATATTTATATAGTTAACTTTTAGTATGTTATAGAATGGCTAATTCCAAGCAACTTTTCAATTGGCCTTCATTTTTTTCTTTTTTTATAGTTTTATTAGTTTATTATTTGTCTTTTTATTTTGTCTCTGGCCAATACTTAATAACTTTTCAATTTTGTTTAAATGAATTTTAAATGATTTGCCTCTCTCCAGCTTTCAAATGGGGGCTGGTCACTGACCCCATCAAAAAACAAATGCTCTGTAAGTATTTTTAGTGGCTGATCCCAATGTTATTAATAGGAAAAAAAGATTAATATATAGGAAGGCCGGTATTTTTTTTTCAAGAAAACGTCGCAACCCTATCTGTAAGGCTACACATTCAGGGGCAGATTTATCAAGGGTCGAATTGATAATTCAAATTTCAAGTTTATTTTAGCATAATTCTACTAGGGAATAGTCCAAATTCGATCAGAGTTGTTAAAAAAAAAAATCGAAGTTCTTATTTTGAAATTTATCATGTACTGTCTCTTTAAAAATTAAAATTTGCTTAATCGCCATCTAAAACCTGCCGAATTGGCATTTTTGCCTGTGTGGGGGACCTCCTAGAACCTATTTGGTGGACTTTTGACACACATCACATTTTTTTGTTGAAAAAACTTGAATGAAATTTGATTCAAGATTGCGGGTCCATCCTATTCACCTGAATTTAAAAATGCGATTTTTAAAATAAATTTCCATTGGTTTATTATTATTTTTTTTTTAATTTCGAGTTTATGGGAGTTGAAAATAGGGATGCACAGAATCCAGGATTCGTTTCGGGATTCAGCCTTTTTCAGCGGGATTCAGATTTGGCAGAAACCATCTGCCCAGCCAAATCCAAATCCTAATTTGCATATTCAAATTAGCCGAATCTTTCACATAGGGTTTGGGGGTTTCGGCCGAATCTTTCACGTAGGATTAGGGGGTTTTGGACAAATCCAAACTACAGTATTTGGTGCATCCCTAGTTGAAAACAACTCCCATAAACTCGAAATTCGACCCTCGATAAATCTGCCCCTAATTGTTATTTCTGCTTTTTAGGGCTCCTACACATGGGCGTTTTTGACCTGCGCTCCCCTGCGTTGCGTTTGGCTGCGTTCAGCTGCAGGGGAGCGCAGGTCTAGACGCACCTCATTTTGTTCAATGAGGTTGTACCCACGAGACGCGTGTAAGCGCCGAACGCAGATTCAGACGCTGCATTTTTCCTGCGTTCGGCGCTTACATGCGTTCGTGTGAGTACAGCCCCATTGAAAATAATTGAGTGCGTCTATACCTGCGCTCCCCTGCGTTTGAACGCAGCAAAACGCAACGCAGGGGAGCGCAGGTAAAAACGCCCGTGTGTAGGAGCCCTTATTGTCATCTTTCTATCCATACCCTCTCCTATTCATCCCCCAGTCTCTTATTCAAATCAGTGCATGGTTGCTAGGATAACTTGGACCCTAGCAACCAGAGTGCTGATATTGCAAACTGGATAGCTGCTGTATATAAATAAAATAACTAAAAAACACTAATAATAAAAAATGAAAATCAATTACAAATTGTCTAAGAGTATCACTCTCTACATCATACTAAAAGTTTATGTAAAGGTGAACGACCCCATTAAAGTGCAGTGTGTTAAAGTGTGTAACCCAGAATAAAGAAATCAAGGAATTTCATGCAGTGCTGCAATATTCATTCATTTAATACATTTCTTTCTTTCATGTTAAGTTATTTGTAACTAGTACTGGAAGCAGTATCAGTCTGTCCCTTGCTACCCCACCGCACTGCTGGTTGTGACTACATATACATGATAACCAGCCGTCTCTAAGCAGAAGAAAGAAAATGGTCCGCTGTTATTGCCCCAGCATTACGGGACACAGTGACCCCAGTAAAAGATCGTACAAGTGCCCCAGCATTCCATTACAAAGTGCCCCAGCACTTCAACATAAAGTGGCACAATCAGTTTTTATACACTATACTGTCTCATTTCTTCACAACAAGGTCTTTATTATGGCTATGAGTTTAGAGATGGTTATACTCATGGTATGTTTGTGTGCACCGTGAATCATACAATCCCAGGGGGCGGCCCTTATTTTTTTTAAACTGGCAGTTTTCTATTTAGGATTACCCTATGGCACATGCTACTAAAAACGTATATTATTATGAAAATGGTTTAATTATGTGAAGCAGGGTTTTACATATGAGTTGTTTTATGCAGTATCTTTTTATAGAGACCTACATTGTGTGAGGGGTATAGTTTTCCTTTAAGCACCCTTGCACCATTTTATGGTTGATGTGGATCAGACCTCATTAATGATCCAGAATTCGACCTTTTTCAACAGGATTCGGCCGAATCCTTCTGCCCAGTCGAATCCGAACCCTAATTTGCATATGCAAATTAGGGTTGGGAGGGAAATTGCGTGACTTGCATTACTGCTTTAGGTTGTGTATGTGACTGACAGAAAGTCTTGCACACGCCCCCATAGTGCAATATTAACACAGGAACTATCGTATCTCAAAGTAAAACTGACTCCAGCGTTTATATCCTTTGAGTATTGAATAATACACTGTGTTAACATATTTCCCCGATTTTACATTTTCCTAGGCTTTACACTTTGTTTCCTTATCCCGTGAAAATGTATAATGGGGGTTAATGGGGGTTCTGCGGCATTTGTGTGTACTAATGGCCAGATTGTTAATTATAGTTTTAGCCAGTAGATGGCACTGTTTGCAAATCTTTCTAGAAAGCCAGTTTGAGGATGATGATGAGCAGGTTCGGACTGAGAATCAAAATAGGCCCTGGTATTTCAGGTACACAGAGGCCCAAACAGCCCCCA
>CM044441.1:127312520-127324077 GCA_024363595.1 Xenopus borealis
GGGGGGGGGGGGGCTGTTAATGTCCTACAACCAAACTGAGTATTTCAAGCTGCATCAGGAGGGAAATTGTAGATAAATCTTGTTTCATTGCTCCTACAATCAAGGCAGTAGAGAGTAAATCACACACTCTTTTGTTCTAGGGTTTCCAACTTTACCAGAAAAAATACCAGCCTTCCTATATATTTATCTTTTCCCCCTATTAATAACATTAGGATCCACCATAAATACCAGCTATGTGGCAACCCTATCTGGCTCTGGAGGAATTAAAGGGATACTGTCATGGGAAAACTTTTTTTTTTTCAAAACGCATCAGTTAATAGTGCTGCTCCAGCAGAATTCTGCACTGAAATCCAAAATTTTTTTTTATTCAATTTTGAAATCTGACATATTGTCAGTTTCTCAGCTGCCCCCGGTCATGTGACTTGTGCTCTGATAAACTTCAGTCACTGTTTAGGGTAGGGGCAGATTCGGGGAGATTTAGTTGCATGGTGACTTATCACCTCTTCTGCTGGGCGAAAATCCCCCACAAACGGACTTTCCCCTGCCTTCCGTCTGCTGTAATTAAGAATCGCCTGGGCTAATGCACTCGTGGCGCATCAATTTCCGATGTTGCTTCACAGGGAAACTTCGGAAATCGAAGTGCATTAGCGCAGGCGATTCTTTGTTACAGCAGACGGAAGGCAGGGGAAATGCAGTTCAGGGATTGTCTCCCAGCAGAAGATGTGATTAATTGCCAGGCAATTAAATCTCCCTGAGTCTGCCCCTACTGATGTACTGCCCTCCCACCCCCCAGCAGCCTAACAACAGAACAATGGGAAGGTAACCAGATAACAGCTCCCTAATACAAGATAACAGCTGCCTGGTAGATCTAAGAACAGCACTCAGTAGTAAAAACCCATGTCCCACTGCGTACTATTCAGTTACATTGAGAAGGAAAAACAACAGCCTGCCAGAAAGCAGTTCCCTCCTAAAGTGCTGGCTCTTTCTGAAATCACATGACCAGGCAAAATGACCGGAGATGGCTGCCTACATACCAATATTATAAAAAAAATAAAATACACTTGCTGGTTCACGAATGAAATTTTACATGGTAGAGTGAATTATATGCTGTTTAAAAATTTAGAAATAAAAACTACACTATAAAACGTGTGACACAATCCCTTTAAAGAAGAGTTAAAGGCATCCTGCACTTGAGGGTGCCAAATGTTAGACACCCCCCAAGTGATTGTATTGCCCTACCTGTAACCCTGGGCCAGTGCTCCTAATAGCAGAAATCTGCACCGGCCCGGAGTTGTACCAGTGAGCACCACTGAGAGATCCACTTCCATCTTCTTCTGGATGAATGAGAATCTTCATAGTCATATTCCATCTTCTTCAGTCTTCAAATTTCCCAGTGGAAATCTCACGCACGGAATAACAAAATAGCCGACTTTAAGTTCAAGTACTCCACTGCACATACGTGAAGGAGGAAGACGGAAGTAGATTGCTCCGTGGTGCTCATTGGTATAACCCAGGGCCGGTGCAGTTTTCTGCCGATAGAAGCACTGCCCAGGGTTACAGGTAAGTCAAGGTTACAAGATGATGTTACAGGTAAGTACCTAACATTTGGTACCCCTTAGTTTTCCTAGCCTTTGCTTCCCCTTTAAGCTCCTACATGTAGCGGGCAGCAGGGTTATACGTAATCAGCATGGCTTCTTATCCCCCAGAATCCCCCTGTAATGAATCAGCACAAGCCACACACCCACGTCAGGTTATTTTTACCTTAGAAATGTGTCATTGACACCATGATAAGCTGATATTCACCCACTCAGGGCCACAATCAATCAGAGATTTACACAGGCTTTGTATCTGAATGCACGTGGGAAACACAACTACAGCCGAGACATGCAGAAGAGAGCAGTGTGTACAAACCTGAAGCACAATTACACACAGATTCCTGGATTGGAAGAGAACAGGCTTGGAACTACAGGATTTTATTCAGAATTCACATGCAATATGGCACATAAGAAAAAATACCCTGAAAAGAAAGCAGGTTTAACAGAGCAAGTGACTCAGCATAGTGTAGTAAAGGCAAACAAGTATATTTTCTTACAAACTTTTTCCTTAAACCCACTTCCAGATACAAAATCCTAGTCAAACATAGGGGGTTGTACAAATGCACAGAGAGAATGATACTAAATATCCAACTGCAATGCATGAAATGTAAAGCCCTTGGGAATCATCTCAGTTGTTCATTAGTATGACTTGCCCTTGATATTCTTAGAAAATGTCAGCCAGGAGCCAGACCAGGTAGGTGAAGGGATCTGCCAAAGTGGCAAATTGGCGGCTGTGAATAAGAAAGTGTACAGGAGTCTTATTTTTGTTGCTAGGGTAATTTGGACCTTAGCAACTAGATTTCTGAAGTTGCAAACTGGAGAGGAGCTGAATAAAAAAAAAAAGACAAATAATGTAAACGCCACAAAAAAATAAAACACAATTACAAATTGTCTCAGAATATCACTCTCTACATCATACTAAAAGTAATGTGAACAAACCCATTTAAAATGAAGTCCAAAGTAAAGGGTTGTTAGTGATCTGTACAGCTAATGAGTGCAGCCACAACCTGGAATAAAAGTTCTGCAGAGAGTCTTGCTGGAGTTCTTCCTTTATTATTATTTACTAACCCATTTAAACTGTCACTAAATATACAGCCGACCCATATTCCACATAGAACGGCATCCAGGCTCTGACTCCAGGTCCGGACTGAGAATTAAAATAGGCCCTGGCATTTCAGGCCCAAACAGCCCCCACCAGTCCACTAAATAGTGACTTTCTATGGGACCTTATAGCAGCCCCTTTGGCATTTGCCAGAACTCACAGATTGCCAGTCCGGGCCTGATTAGGACAGAGACAATACAATCAGATTCAGGGAGATTAGTTGCCCAGAGACAAATCTCCCTGAACTGCGTCCCCTGCTGTCCCGTCGGCTAGAATGAAAATCATCGGCGGGACGACACTCGGAACGCTTCGATTTCTGAAGTCTCCTTGTGAGGCAACTTCGGAAAATGAAGCGTTCCGAGTGCCATTCCTTGAAAGACCGTTCAGGCAGATTAGTCGCCCCAAAGAAGAGGAGATTTATCGCCGGGCGACTTATCTCCCTGAATCGCAGCGCCCTTAATTTTTGGCACTGAACAGTGAAAACCCATTAAAATAATCTTCTTGCCAATGACCCATTTTCCTCACAGAGCCATTCACCGGGATCACAGGCAGATTAGACTGGGAGATTAAGCCTTTGCACATCTGCTTATTCATTTAGAAAATGGGAATGATGCTTGTGGCTAGCCAGTAAATATATTATTTTATTTATAGGCTGCAGGAAATGCACCACAACTTACTTGTGAACGTTCATCTCTATACAAACCCACCCGACTGCAGCTGCCATTAAATCAAAGGTATTGACCAGTATTCATTATTAGTTGAAGCAGGGAGACAGCAGACCAAAATACAATACATGCAGTGACTGGAATGTCTTAGAATGCTGACTGCATACAAAAATACTGATGGAGTCTGTGGGCAGGTAGGCCCCCGTATAATCAGCCATTCTCCATGTGAATTAAATGCATACTATTATTTGATGGAAATTTATAGCTTTAAGTTACCCTTTAAAATAGACATCAGGGAAATGTTAAATGGGGTTCTCGAAACAAGATGAAAATAAAGCGATGCTCCAAAAGCAGCATCTAAAGGGGTTGTTCACCTTTAAATAAACCTTTAGTATAATGTAGAGAGTGATATTCTGAGACCACTTGCAACTGGTTTTCATGTTTTATTATTTGTGGTTTTGGAGTTATTTAGCTTTTTATTCAGCAGCTCTCTGATTTGCTATTTCAGCAATATAGTTGCTAGGGTCCAAATTACCCCTAGCAACCATTCACCGATTTGAATAAGAGATTGGAATCTGAATAGGAGAGGCCTGAATAGAAAGACATACAAAGCAGCAATACCATTACATTTGTAGCCTTACGGGATGCACCAAATCCACTATTTGGGATTCGGCTGTATCCCAAAATCATTTGTGAAAGATTCAGCCGAATAGCAAAACCAAATCCTAAATTGGATATGCAAATTAGGGGGGGAAGGAAAATGTTTTGTGATGACAAGTCACATGGTTTCCCTCCCCGCTCCTAATTTACACATGCAAATTAGGATTCGGATTCGGCCAGAAACAAGGATTCACCCAAATCCAAATCCTGTTGAAGATGGCCAAATCATGGCCAAATAAAGCAAATCCAGGATTCGGTACATCCCTATTACAAAGCATTTGGTTAAAAACTAGAAAAAAGAAAAACCGAAGACCAATGGAAAAGTCGTTTAGAATTAGCCACTCTAAAACATATAGTTAAATGAACAATGAACCACCCCTTCAAGGTGGTTGTAACAATTATCCAACGGGTAAATCACCCAATCGTGTATATGGCAGAATGGAACTGCCTCATTGCCTGGAGTCCAATAGGATCGCAGGGTGGTCTGTTGACGATGCAAAAGTGCAAAAGATGCTCAGAGTGTAAAGCAGTAAAGTCAAAAGTAGCCACTCTTCCCAATCTTGGCTCAATTATACTAGTGGACACTGTCATTTAATATAATTGCAACTGCCAGTTACTGCAAACGCATGGCGAATTTCAGACCAAAGATGGATACTTGAATATTTCGACAAATATTGACTATATGACTTGTGAGTGGGCAGCAAAACATCTGGAAATACCCTTGTATAGACTTAACGTGGAAATTGTTCTAATCCGCAGGTGCACCCGGGGGTCAGACCATTTCCCCTGTTAGTCTATACAGGAGTATTTGTGCCACATTTCCCTGAGCTATAAATGACACTGGAGGCAATTGCTTCCCCTGGCACGTCCCAATGGGGTGAGAACTTGTGCCTGTGCAAGCCAGCAGAAATCAGCTGAAGAAACTAAAGATGTGAGATTAAGGGCACAAATGTATTTGCTTTCATTAGTGTCCACGGAGTAAATTGTATCTCCAGTGTAAGCTAATTCTTGGCATATCCAACGTACAGGAAATTAAGCATAAAAAGTCCCCTTTTTCAGGACCTTTAACTCTTTTAGTGCTGAATGGGTTAACCGCTAAAAGAAATGAAGAATCCTACAACCCCCCACCTGTTAAGGAACTACGACTCCCAGCATTCTCAAACGTCGAGCATGCTGGGAGTTGCACTGAAACAAGAATCAAGGGAGAAGGCATCCATACAGTAGATGAAACGGATAACTTGGATAGAAGGGAAAAGATTGGTTGTGAAGCTCGGGTGCCAGAAATGTGTTTTATGGTTTTCTTGCAGCATTTTGGCAAAGGCTTTTATTGGGTCTCCAGATCCTTCTCTGTCAGAGGCTCTGTGGCACTGGCATTGGCTGCGGAGTTTAAGACTTCTTCAAAATCTCCTGCAGATTGTCTGTTTCCACCAACTTTTGACTGGAATAAAAAAAGAAAGAAAATTAGCAAAACTGAGGACAAACAAATGGAACTATCTCAGATTAAAGAAACACTGAAGAGTAGATCCAAAGGGAAAGCAAAGCATATTGCACAATGGTCATCAAAGGTTTTCAGGTCAAGTCCCACTTGAAGGTTGGGGGGGGTGGGGCTATAGGAAAAGGAGTGTCAAACCCTCAGCCATAATGTCAGGAATATCTGGATTGGCTACAAATACAACTATAAATATTCAACCCAAATCTTACTCTAGCTGAGCTTTGAGGTAGAACTAGGATAGCAAATGGATCTTCTCCTCAATTATCACCATGACTGACCTTCCCCCCCACACTGGTCCACCCCTCCCCGTCATGCAGCAAAATTACAGGTTGAATACTAACAGGGTTATGTAATTTAAGGCACTAAGTTTGCCTGGGGCAGTAACCCACAGCAACCAAACAGCAGGTAGAGTTTACTGGTCACCTGTTTAAATGCAAGAATTTTACTGGTTGTCATGGGTTACTGCTCCTGGGCAAACTTAGTGCCTTATATTACATATGGGGGTTAGGCCAGACGGGAAGATTAGTCGCCAGGTGACTAATCTTCCTGTCTGGCCTTGCCCTTAGTGGTATTACATCTATTATGGCCTTCATACGGACTGATGGAAAGGAGTAAATCTGGGCACAAGATAAACCGGTCCATGTCCTGTAAATCTCTAGTCCCCATTACCGATGTCTTAAGGTGGCCTTGCACAGGCCGGTAAAAGCTGCCGACAGACTGAGTCAGCAGTTTATTGGCCCTTGTGTGGGGCCCTTCCACGGGCTTCCCTGATCGATATCTGGCCGCAAGTTGGGCAGATGTTGATCGGGCAGGGCTAAAAATCCCGTCTGATAGCGGACCACATCTGAGCGCCCATATTCCATTAATTGTGATCCGATCGTTGGGCCTCAAGGCAGATTCAGGTGTCGGCAGTTCATGGCAGCCAAAAGAAGACACACAGATTACCGAAGAACATGGCTGCCGTGAACTCAGACGCCTGAATCGGCCGCGAAGGGTTAGTAAATAGGGGCATTTGCCCTGGGTAGCAAGGTCTACAGGGGGGAGGGGTTTAGTTCTCCTTTAGGGCTAGAGCAGACGGGGAGATTCGGGGGCATTTTGTCGCCTGGCGACTTGTAGCGGCGACTTGTAGCCCCCGAACCTCCCCGAATAGACAGGTCCTTAGGCGCACCGGCGTGACTTGAAAACGCCTGCGCCTATTCACACGCAGCGGCGCGATTTGTGGAATCGCTCCAAATTGACTCGCGAGGCGCAGGCAGACATGGTAAGATCTCTCTTAAAACACACTTATTTAGAGATGCCTACCCTCACTCTTTTTAAGGGATACTGTCAAGGGAAAAACATGTTTTTTTTCAAAACGCATCAGTAAATAGTGCTGCTCCAGTAGACTTCTGCACTGAAATCCATTTCTCAAACGAGCAAACAGATTTTTTTTAATATTTAATTTTGAAATCGGACATGGAGCTAGACATATTGTCAATTTCCCAGATTCCCCAGTCATGTGATTTGTGCCAGCACTTTAGAATGGAACTGCTTTCTGGCAGGCTGTTGTTTCTCCTACTTAATGTAACTGAATCAATTTCAGTAGGACTTATCTTTTACTACTGAGTGTTGTTCTCAGATCTACCAGGGAGCTGTTATCTTGTGTTAGGGAGCTGTTATCTGATTACCTTCCCATTGTTCTATTGTTAGGCTGCTGTGTGGGGGAGGTAATATCACTCCAACTTGCAGTACAGCAGAAAAGACTGAGGTTTATGAGAGCACAAGTCACATGACTGAGGGCAGCTGGGAAACTGTCTATCCCCATGTCAGATTTCAAATTGAATATAAAAAAATCTGTTTGCTCTTTTGAAAAATGGATTTTAGTGCAGAAGTCTACTGGAGTAGCACTATTAACTGATGTGTTTTGGAGAAAAAAAAAACGTTTTCCAATGACAGTACCCCTTTAGGTACCAAATGCAATACATATGCAATACATATATTAATATCTCTCATCTGCTTATTTCTGATGCAACTCTGTATGTTCTATGTATGTAATTCATGTGATGTCTTTGTATAAACACATTTATTTTACAGCTCTGCGCAATATGTTGGTGCTCTAAAAATACATGTTAATAATAATTTTGGCACCAAAACATTTTGCATTTCACACTGAAATCCGCCGTGTCTGCCTGGACTCGAGCGGGAGCGATGTTTCCGAGTGCAAGCAGTGCAGGAGAAGAGGAGCAACGGGGGAGCGGATATTCTGCCTGTGTTTATCCACAGGATGAGATCCATTACTGCAAGATTTGCTTAACCCTCGCCGGTTCAACATACCTTGCAATAATACTCTCCAATATTCACACACAAAGTTCATTTTTTTTTACCTTTAGATTTTCAACTTTCTCTTCGAAAGATTTGAAGGTGGGCGAGTTTCTAAAGAAAACAACAACAAAAAAAATTAATGGTAAATTATTTCAGATGACGAGTCTGGTGTTTTTACCCCATTTAATATATATCATTATTAAGTTTTCTGAGCATTTCAAAGCTGCAGCTGTTTCAGCCCCTACAAAAACTGTAACATGTTGCCGACATTTCTCTGTGGACACCAGCAACTACTATATCATATTGTAACAATTTCTAGAAGTGACAACCAGACTTAATGAGCTGCTACTTAGAAACACAAGTCTAGGAAAGCAAAAATTGTTCCAGCAAAAAAAAATATAAAAGCAAGAAAAAAGTAAATTGTTCAAAAATATGTATGAAATAATGGAGAATGAATTAAAGCAATATATAATGGATGGCAAATCACCCTTTATTCATACTAGGACACTAATGGGCCTTGAGCATCAATATTTAGTTCAGGACGTACTAGGGAGTCAATCATTCCCTTGCAGAGGGCCAGTTTTGTAGACATGACTTTTTATTTCAGTGTTAAAGGGGAACTATTGCAAAAAACGAAAATGTAATATAAGCATTATCATACTGAAATAAGACATTTTCTAAATATAATCAATTACAAATAATTCTGAAATAATCAAGTTAATCTCCACAATCCCCCTCTCAGCATCTGCCTCTCTTCATTGTCTGATTGCAAATGACAGATCCAATTATATCTTTCAGAGGGGCTCTTTTTGCCTAGAAGATGCTCACTCTATTCATGTCTCTCTACATGCAGAACTTGTGCCAGTTTTTTTTGTTTGTACTGGAGAGAGGGATAGTTTTTTTCAGAAAGGGTACAGAATATTGAATACATTGTAGGGCTCCTTTTGCCTAGAACAGTGGTCCCCAACCAGTAGCTCGTGAGCAACATGTTGCTCCCCAACCCCTTGGATGTTGCTCCCAGTGGCCTCAAAGCAGGTGCTCATTTTTGAATTCCAGGCTTGGAGGCAAGTTTTGGTTGTATAAAAGACAGGTGTACTGCCAAACTGAGGCTCCTATAGGCTGCCAGTCCACATAAAGGCTACCAATAGTCAATTACAACCCTTATTTGGCACCACCCAGGAACATTTTTAATGCTTGTGTTGCTCCCCAACTATTTTTACACCTGAATGTTGCTCACAGGTGAAAAAGGTTGGGGACCGCTGGCCTAGAAGATGTATTAGAGCTCACTCTATTAAAATCACCAGACATCATGTCACTCTACATGCAGAATTTGTGCCAAAGTCAGTTTTTTTGTTTGTACTGGAGAGAGGGATAATGAAGATAAAATTGATTATTTCAGAAAAGGTACAGACTATTGAATTCATTGTATTTATTATTTCAGTATGATGAAGCTTGTATGACATTTCCATATTCACGATAGATCAATAGCAACTCATGCAGAATGTCAGCAGGAGACTCCAGGTACAGGCCTGAAGCAGAGATGCTCAAACCTCCTTCCCAAAACCCTTAGTTCTACATCTGACAGGCAACATACAGTATGAGAAGATTTGCACGTTTTGCTTATGGGGGAGAATATTTATACAGTGGTGGTGGCAACAGCAGCCCAGGAGTAATTCTACAGCAATGGCTTGTGTTGGAAATCATTTTTAAAAATGATGATTATTTGGATAAAATGGAGTGTATGGGAGCTGGCCTTTGTGTAATGCTGAGCTTTCTGGATAACCAGTTTCCAGATAACGGATCATATACCTGTATAAGCAACATTTACCTACTATTTGTTTTAATGCATGCACAAACCATTGATCTTATTTATCTTACTCATCAACAGATGAGTCTTTTGATATTATAAATTTAGTGTAACTAGCCTGCACTCCCATATTCATAGTGACTGCACTGACAAGACCAACTGATACTATATAAATATATATATTCAATCTCAATAATTCATCAGTTCTATGGCGGATCCCAGAACCACAATAAATTTGGCAGCTTCCATGAATACGTGAACTGTATATCTCAGCATAGTTCTTATGTATGCTACGTCTGTAATAGCACCATCATCTTTAAAAGATTGTTTTTTTGATCCAAAGAGATACCAAGTCACCCAATACTGTATGATGATTCCCTCAATCACTTGCTCTAATGAGGAGGAATTCCCCCCAGCAGGACTGGACTGAGAATTAAAATAGGCCCTGGCATTTCAGGTACACAGAGGCCCATCAGCCCACATAGAGGCCCAAACAGCCCCCACCAGCCCACTAAATACTGACTTTCTATGGGACCTTATAGCAGCCCCTCTGGCATTTGCCCTAACCCACAAATGGCCAGTCCGGGCCTGACCCCCAGAGGGTGTGGGGACAGGCTACAGATGGACAGCCTTCCAGATCAGCCCCTACACTTCCCCTCATGATTTCACAAGGATTCTAACTGTGATCGGTTACTTGTAGTAAGGGAAACTCTATTGGTACATGGGACAGTGATCTTGGGAGTTGCAGTTCAATGGAAGTGGAAGCAGGTGTGTTTCTAGCTATTAAGTCTTTACTAGAACAGCATAAGAGATGCAGGACTGTACAGGGATGTAATAGTGCACTGGTCACATAGGTAAACCCATTTCCAACCAACTGTAACCCTAAGCCTGGCCAGTGGAGAATGGATGTTCTAGTTCAGCTGGAGAGCCAAGGTTTGCTTGGCAAGTGATAAAATATAGGAGACATTCTTCTAGTCACAATAACCTAACATGCACGCTTGTAGCGAACCATCCGGAGAGCATACATTACCTCATGGCAGGCATGCTAATTGAATGCTGTATAGAGCGTATACTAACGGGCAGCATTAAGAGAAAAAAAAGACAGAATTATTAAAGGGAAACCTTGAACACATGTACAGTTGTTGCCATTCCAGAAATAGAAAAGATGCAAATGACTATGAAGAAGAAACCTGAAGCAAAGGGGTTAAAATAAATAAAATATAAGCGACATTCACCTTAAATGCAATACCATTTCCTTCAATATATGTATATATACGGTGACTAGTGATGTCATGAATTATAAATGGTACTGTCATTTTTTTTGTCACATGACTCACTAAAACTTATATTATGTATTATGATAAATAAAGTACCCCTTGTTGGAAAATATGAGGATATCACAAGTAACCTCGGAGTTCCATGACCTGTATAAAAGCACTCGGCCGAATATGGTCATGGAACTCCTCTGTGACTTATAATATCCTTATATTTTACAATATGGGGCAATTTATTCACTATATATACACACAGTGGGAGTGGCCATTATAGTTTGGGGTGCATGTATTTGCTATGTGGAATCTCAGCAGGCGGATGCTTTACAACCAGGAGACATTTATTTTCTGACCTGCCCAACAGATATCTGTCTAATGTTCAGCCAGACATGGGTTGGGCAGGCTTTTGAAAGGGCCCTGCAGTATGCTAAAGTTAGTGCAGGGCACACTGGCAAACTCACACATTGATCACACAAAAAATAGGAAATAAAATTTTGAAACCTTTATTTATATAGCCATCTCTCGCCTGACGCATTTCGTTTTGAAGCCTATGATTAAGTGTCCTATATATGAAACGAGTCAGGCGAGAGAGGACTATATAAATAAAGGTTTCAAATTTTTATTTACAATTTTTTGTGTGATCAATGTGTGAGTTTGCCAGTGT
>CM044441.1:127325727-127336779 GCA_024363595.1 Xenopus borealis
ATCCGCTCCCTTGAGCCGAGGGCCTGGGGCTGGAGAACCTGGTCCACGTTTCCATTGCGGTGAGTGATTCCACAGATCGTTACTGTTTTTATGCTTTAAATGATTTTGTCCCTGCAGTATGATGGGAAGGGCCAAGTATCCTCCCGTGCATGGCCCCAACCACAGAGCTATTCACAAGGACTTACAACCCATAAAATCTAAATGGCAAGTCAAAGAGATTAATAGAAATAAAACTGCCAGTTTCAAGAGACAGATATCATCTCAAATATCCAGAAACATTTCTTTGCACCTTATAAAACAGCAAAGATCAAGTAATGGTTCTGGTGCCAATGGGACTGTGAATAATCTGCCTTTTATCATATGCAGGGTACATGAATGTGAACATGAAGCTCAGATCTGTGTTTATAAACTATAACAAACACCAGGCCGCACGGAACACGCTCAGCTCATAAAATATGTCAGACTGTCTTGGCCATTGGAATGGTGCCTGGATCTTCTACTGTCCAATGGCAGCCATGTCTGCTCAGTGTAATGGTAGTCAGGCTACACTGAGGCGAGGGAAATAGTGTTATATCACCTTATATCACCTTGCTTTTCAGATTAAAGGGCAAATAAACATGGTGACAAGTCTGCATTCATACAGCAGCAGTTCCACCTGTTATTAACACAAGATGATGTTTTAAGTTTACAAAAGATGGCACACAGAGGCACATGCAGCTAAAACATATGGGGTTATGTAATAAAAGGCACTAAGTTTGCCCAAGGGCAGTAACCTATAGCAACCAATCAGCAGGTAGCATTCACTAGTCACCTGTTTAAATGCAAGCATCTTATTGGTTGCCATGTGTTACTGCCCCTGGGCAAACTTAGTGCTTTATATTACATATAGGGGATAGAGGGCTCCAGGATTGACTTCCAGCTTTAACTGGTAAATATATAAACTCAGACACTTACTTTACATCCTGTAGTTTGTTTGATATGACAGAGCCAACAGAAGAAAAGGCAGCAGAGGCCTTCTGCCCGGCATGGGACAGAGTTTCTGATGTCCTCTTGTATCTGTAAGGAGAATTCCCATGAATGATAGAGCAATGGAGAACAGCCATTACAGAATTCACAATTTTTATTCACAATTAACCCAAACGTCCATGAAGAGATTTATTGAAACAAAGGTGTAACCCGGCATTGATGGATTAGAAAACTTCACCAGCCACTGACACCAAAATATGACGTTCAATGGCTACAGATGAAGGAGAAAGGAGGTGTTGTGGCTACATAAAACCTCCAAAATGTATATATGGATCAGCACCTATGGCAACAGAGAATGAAAAAAAAAAATAGTGCATGCAGGAATTCTGCTTGTCACCATTGAGAGTGGAAGGTTTAAAGGGGTACTAGACCTAAAAACTGAACCCGACACCAGGTGCTGCCGCAATATTTAACAGTTCTGCACTATTTTTGTTTTTTTTCCTCTGTTGCCATATGCGCTGATCCCAAAATTTCTGTATTTTTTTGCTTGTTGTGGTTACATGAAATAGATCTCAATATCTAAAACAATAGCTAGCGGCACGGGAGCAGACAAACTCATATATACAGTAATATTGCTTTAAATATGGCACCACTTGTTGATTAACTCCACCACACGTGTGTCAATCCCTTCCAATTGCACGACCACCGTAGGAAATATGAAGACAAATTGTTGGATTTTCCTTATATAAACGGAGTCTCCATTTTCCAGCTCATGGTGTGGAAGAAGCACACCATTTCCATTCTCTTCTCATGTTGGCATTGCTGCTTGTACCGGAAGGCAGACTGATGAGAATTATATATGCAAGTTGAATATCTATTTGTAAGTACCTAAAAAGTTTATATAAGGAAAGTAAAATATTTTTCTTTATATTTCCTATGGTGGTGGTGGTGCAAACTGGAAGTGATTGAGTGGTGCCATATTTAAAGCAATATTACCCAATATATTCGTTTGTTTGCTCCTGTGCCTTTGGCGGTGGCTCTTGGGCTTTAAGGGATACAAGTGTGAGCCGGATAAGGATTGTGAACACAACTGGGCTTTGGGATTATACTATTTGAACATTACAAGACATGAGTGGAAGGACAACGTACACAGTGGTGGAGGTAACATCATGCAGCCCTTTGGAAATGTTCTGTTTCAGTTCAGACAGGGGAGTGACTCCCAGTTTCCTTTTGATATCAGCGAGGTGCTTCTCCTTTGCTGCCAGCACTTGGCTCAGGGTCTGTATTTCCTCTTCTACCTGAGACCATTAAAAATTGCATGTGAGAATCAGAGGGAAAGGTATGTTAAAGGGGAAAAAAGAGTTGTGTTTCCTATGAACTATCACTGTTAGGTGTTTGGAATCACCAGGGTTCTTCCCACACCGATACCCAGAATTGCATTATCTGCTCTAACGATTGGATTAGCCCGATTTGGCCCAGCATGTGGTTGGCCAAATTGGTCCCGGAGACAATGAACAATGCCAAACAAACAGATCTGACCATGTATTGGCACATTAACACCCATGAATCACATTCAGTACCTTTTCAAGCTCTTTTCTGAGTTTTTCTTGTTCCTCCTCGGATAATATTTCTGCTTCTGGTGCAGCTATATCTTCTCCTTCTGGAACGGACTCTGCTTTCAGCAAATCTAACAGGGGGAAAAACAAGAGTAATTGAAAATAAAGTGGGGTATGAAGAAAAAGAGACAGAGGGCAGGCAGTACTGTTGTGGTACTACGTATCATTACAAATGCCCAAAAGGGGCAGCTCTACAAGTAAATAAAGTAAATATATGAAATAAATACTAACTGGCACAAAGGAACAACCTATACAAGACAGATAATTATAAGTATTACAGAATGTAGACCCTAAAAACTTTTTGAACGTATATATGTCATTTTGCAGTTTAACCATGGGATATTGGTTTGTGGGTGTGGGATACATTAGATGACATAATACCCCCCAACACACAAACACACTTCCCAGAAAGCTTTAAACCTCACTGCTTTGAGTAATAAACACATAAATTCAAACCATGCCATCTCATGCACTCTCCTCTTTCTATAATGAACATTCAAATCATTCTATCTCATGCCATGCACTATCCTTCTATACTGAACATTCAAGCCATTCTATCTCATGCCATGCACTCTCCTTCTATACTGAACATTCAAGCCATTCTATCTCATGCCATGCACTCTCCTTCTATACTGAACATTTGAACCATTCTATCTCATGCCATGCACTCTCCGTCTATACTGAACATTAAACCCATTTTATCTCATGCCGTTCAGTCTCCTCCTTCTATATTCTAACCATTCACTCTCATGCCATACACTCTCCTCCTTCTATACTGAACATTCTAACCATTCACTCTCATGCCATGCACTCTTCTTTCCTCATTCCACATTTCCTCAATCTGTATCATACATTCTAATCATAAATTATATTAAAATGTGCAATCTCAAATTTCTGTATCACACATTCCAAAGAAACATTTTACTAATTATTACCAAAGTATGCCTAAATTTAACAACTGCTCTTGTCTTACTTGTCTATTCTACATCATTTACTACAAACACAGACATACTGGGCTATTTGGACCAAACAGACTGGGCATGCGCCATACGAGGAAAATATTCTGATTGTGTTGTGCTCAATATTAGATATGGATTACTGATTCTGATCCAACACGGTGGTAAATCCCTTCAGCTGATGATTACATGGGCCAGGAAAATGGCAGTTACTGGCCAGTGTATGGGCACAAGTAATAATATCCTCCTGATTTATACCCTGTAAGTGGCCAAATGTATTTGGATACTCCATCTGAAGTCGCTTTCTGACTTGTAACATCACAGAACTATTCATAGAAAAGATTTATTCATAGGTGATCAGAGGCAAATAAACTCAACGTCCCCGTGTGCAATGCCCAGTGTCGGATACAGTGGTGTAAGGGCTATGAAAGATTAGTTGCCCATGGTTAATCTCAACCATGGGCAGTTAATCTCTTGTAAATGCTTTCCCACCAGCAATAAAGTAAATCAGCTGTGGGAATACATATGTGATGCTTCGTTTTCATAAAGTTTATTTGCGAGGCAACTTCAGACAAATTCATAAAAAAAACGATGCGTCACATATGTTTGCACCGGTCAAAGCCGTCCCAGCAGAATGGAGGCTTCAATAACAGCAGAGGAAGGGAGGTCCAAATTCTGCATATATGATTACACTTGGTGGGTTGCTATTATTTGGGAATATAGTGTATCTAATATGGGCTTTTCACATATCAAACAGATAGCAACTAACTGACCCCTGTGGAGGTTATAGGGTTGTTACAGCCTGATTCATGCCAGTAGCAAAAACAAAAAAAACTAGTAAAGCTTGTCTGGTGACTTGGCCAATGCATGGCACAAACACACTGGCTTTTCTTTTACAGATATCCTTTCTTGTAAGCACTTGAGAGCCCTGCTAGTGAAAGAGCTACAGGCTTTGCATTTTACTGCAAATGAATAGATATGAGCAATAGTGGAGGCCGAGTCTCCTGAACCGTAAATAAAGAGAAAAGAGGAAACGATAAATTAGGCTGCTGCTTGTGGTATTATAATGCAAATATAAATTACCCTGGGCAGTGATCTTATAATGAATTCACTGAGCAGAGTAAAATCCTCTGTGTTCACATTCTGGCGGCTTTCACCAAGGAATATAAATGGCATCAAGTGCGGTGCTTGCACAGGGCCTAATAACTCTCTCCCCAGACATGCTGACAAGATTTTACTGCATTATATATTCATATCCAAGAGCTATTTCACTGCTGTGTCCATATAAATGCTCAGGGAGATAGGTCAGTAGACAGTGCTGTGATTTCATTCGTTCCTGCGTTTCCCAGTGTTCTCTCTGCTAATCATTCACCCACTATAGATTACAAACTGCTGTACTAGACTACTGTACTGACCCAGGCACAGATGAAACTTTTATATTGTAGGCACTCAAAGAGCAGTCTTCCCAGCAGATGTGTAAAAAAAATTCTAAAAGTTTATTTGGTACTCAGGGAGGTAGCCTTAGGGCAGTGATCCTCAAACTTGGCCCTCCAGCTGTTAAGGAACTACAAGTCCCACAATGCAACGAAGGAAGCTGACAGCCACAGTCAGGCAAATGCATTGTGGAACTTGTAGTTCCTTAACAGCTGGAGGGCCAAGTTTGAGGATCACTGCCTTAGGGTAAGGCCAGACTGGAATATTCGGGGAGATTTGTCGCCTGGCGACTAATCGCCTCTTCTTTGAGGCGACAAATCTCCCCGAACCGCTACCCCCTGCCTTCCAGTGGCTTTAATGAATAATCGCCTGCGCCTATTCACACGCAGCGCTGGCTTTTCCGAAGTCGCCTCCTTAGGCAATTTCAAGCGATTTAGGGAAAGCGCAGCGCCACGTGTGAATAGACACAGGTGATTATTCTGGATGGCAGGGGGAAGTGGTTCGGGGAGACTAATCGCCAGCCGATTAGTCGCCAGGCGACAAATCTCCCCGAATCTTCCCGTCTGGTCTAAGCCTTATGCGTTTCACAAACACAAATCATAGGCCTGAAACCTGCTTGGCACAGGCACACAAAAACCCATAATTTAATATTAATGCACATAAACCTCCCTCTTCACTGTAAATAAATCCATGCAACAATTTCAAGGATAGTTATGTCTTTCCTAAAGGTATAGCATACACTATTATAACTTGTATTCTGGAGCTTTCTGGATACTGGTTTCCTGTTATCCAAAATGCTTGGGGTCTGGCATAAGAAATCTTGGATCACCATACCTTAAGTCAGCTAAAAAAAAACATTAAATAAACTCTATTACCAATGCTGGTACTTAATAATTGTGTCTGTACAGTCTTTTGAAGGAACAGTACAGCATAAGAGGCAAGTACATCCCAACAGACTGAAGGGTAACCAAAGCAAGCATTATACCATAGTTATTGCAATATAACCACTATATTATACTCTATTGTAACTGCAATCTCAGATACAACCCATACTAACCAAAGATACTATTCATATTTGATAAAGTTAAGCAAATAAATATGGATCACGTTGCAGAATAATCCATGCTGTTTTACAGTACCGCAAGAATAAAAAAAAAAAAAAACAGTAATTCAGCTCATATGTACAACCTGCTTTCCTTTAAATTCTATTATTTGCCATTGCTTGAGACATCAAACAGAAACTGAATTTTTTTGTTAGCAAGCAGATTTATTTATATTTGCACATGTAATGGATATAACAAATGTAGGCTTTGAATGATATTCATTCAAGGCCAAGTTAAACCATTCTAGAAGTGTCTCTTCTGCTACAGATCACACAGTGATATATTAACTAGCACGGTGAAACATTACTGAGAAGTAAACTAACAAACCAATTTTATCAACAGATAGATGGTTCTTATAGCAGTAGTAGGTATGTAGGGAGAGATGGTGCCTATAGTAGCAGTGGGATAATAGTCTCTGGGAAGGGTGTGGCTGTGGGAGTATAGTAGGGAGAGATGGTGCCTATAGTAACAGTGGGGAGAATAGTCTTTGGTAAAGGACTATGGGGCAAATTACCTAAAGCGTGGAAATGCGCTAGCGACAGCTTCTCTGGCATTTGCCGCACTTCACCAGGCGAATTTTCACCAGCGCTACGCAAATTCACTAAGATGCGAATTTGCACTCAGGGCGGCAAACGGTAGCGAAGTAGCACTACCCTTACTTCGCCAAACAATGCGCATTTACGCTAACGGTGCCTAATTTGCATATGGCGAGAACTTAAACGTATAATAGAAGTATATGTTACAGCCACTACACAAGCCCAGGAAACCTTTAATAAATTAAATAAAGTTGTCCTATTGCCCTACATGTGCCCCCTGTATAGTTGAGTTGCCATATGTTAGGAAATGTAGGGGGGTGAAGGAGGGTAACCCCCCAAAAAATTACGCTATTTTTCAGGCTATCACCCTAAAAAAAGTAAAAGACGCCAGTATTTTTTTGGGACTTAGAAAAAATGTTAAAATTTTTTTTTATTAAAATTCCTATCTATTGTATTGAACTTTGCCAGGTCTGACCTAACATAAAGCGTAAGAGGTAACGTTCAGAAAAATGTTCATCTTAGTAAATTAGTGTAGGTACGTCCCTTCGTCAGTGCGCAACTTCGCCTGGTGTAAGGGTGCAAACTTGCGCAAGTCTAACTACTTCACTAGCGAATTTTCACCAGGGACACTGTTAGTGAATCGGCGAAGTTGCGAATTGACGTCACGCTGGCAAATTAGTGCTAGCGTTAGACACTTCGCACTTTAGTGAATTTGCCCCTATGGCTCTGGGAGGAATTGATGGTGCCTATAGTACAGTTAAATTTGGTTGAAAAAAGACAAAGTCCAAGTTCAACCCCTCCAAACTAAAACCCAGCATACACACACCCCGCCACTCTTTCACACAAACCATATATGCCCATAGCTATACTAACTGTAGAGTTTAGTCAGGGCCGCTCCAGCCATGAGGCAAGGTAAGAACCTTGCCTCAGGTGGCACAGAGCAGCCAGTTATAAGGGGCGGAAAAAAGCCGCCTCTTGTAACTTTAAGAGCCGAATTTTCCGAGTCGGCACCGAGTTTAGTATCAAAATAGCCTTTGATATTATGTCTGTCCAAGAAATCATGCAAGCCCCTTTTAAAAGCATCACCAGAATGAGCATCACAACATCACCCGGCAGTGCATTCCACAACCTCACTGTCCTGACTGTGAAGAACCTCCTACGCTGCTTCAAATGAAAGTCCTTTTCTTCTAGTCTGAAGGGGTGGCCTCTGGTGCGGTGATCCTCTTTATGGGTAAAAAGGTCCCCTGATATTTGTCTATAATGTCCTCTAATGTATTTGTAAAGTGTAATCATGTCCCTCACAAGCACCACAACCCCAAACTTGACAGTGTACCCTCATAATTTAAGTCTTCCATCCCTCTAACCAGTTGCACTTAGTCTCTGCACTCTCTCCAGCTCATTTACATCCCTCCTAAGGACTGGAGTCCAAAACTGCACTGCATATTCCAGATGAGGCCTTACTAGGGATCTATAAAGAGTTATAATTATGTTTTCATCCCTTGAGTTTATGCCCATTTTTATGCAGGACAGAACTTTATTTGCTTTATTAGCAGTTGGAAAAATAGTTTCTGGGACGGGAATGTGGCTATGGTATAGAAAGTATAGAAGGGAGAGATGGTGCCTATAGTAACACTGGGGATAATAGTCTCTGGGAAGGGACTGTGGCTGTGGGATAGCAGGTATAGTAGGGAGAGATGGTGCCTATAGTAACAGTGGGATAATAGTCTCTGGGAAGGGAGTGTGACTGTGGGATAGCAGGTATAGTAGGGAGAGATGGTGTCTATAGTAACAGTGGGATAATAGTCTCTGGGAAGGGACTGTGGCTGTGGGATAGCAGGTATAGTAGGGAGAAATGGTGCTGTGGGAAGGGAGTGTGGGATTGTAGGGAGAGATGGTGCCTATAGTAACAGTGGATAATAGTCTCTGGGAAGGGAGTGTGGCTGTGGGATAGCAGGTATAGTAGGGAGAGATGGTGCCTATAGTAACAGTGGATAATAGTCTCTGGGAAGGGAGTGTGACTGTGGGATAGCAGGTATAGTAGGGAGAGATGGTGCCTATAGTAACCGTGGGATAATAGTGTCTGGGAAGGGAGTGTGACTGTGGGATATCAGGTATAGTAGGGAGAAATGGTGCTGTGGGAAGGGAGTGTGGGATTGTAGGGAGAGATGGTGCCTATAGTAGCAGTTGGGTATAATTATTCAGTAATCCAGGATGCATTGTAGGCTTAGGCTCTTCCACCATAGTGCCTCTATTTATAAGATAGGAACACCACGCCTAAATGGTGCCTGAAGACACAAAAGCCTTAAGTCTGAGTCACACACACAGATGAGTCACACACAGATGCACCTTACCCGCTCTCAGTAGAGTAGGGGAATCTGGAGGGGTGGCGTTGGGCCGGGGAGACAAGTACAGATAATTTGTGTTAACTCCAGTGTCAAAATTAAAAGGTGACTTGTAGTCCTCCTGAAAATCAGTGTTGCCTGAATCCATTCCAGAAGAAATGTCTTAATGGCTCATTTTATACAAGTACATGAAACACTATTATGGCCCGTTGTTGCCCCTTGTGTAGATTTATAGGTCGTAGTCCGCCCATTCAGCAAATCTGGTGCTGTTTATCCAACGCGGCAGTGAGACATTTCCCTGCAGATCCCGGGGGGGCTCACGTGCGCGCCACAGCCATTTGTTTAATGAGTGACTTTGCTGTGTGGTGAGAGCAACCTGGGTACAGCTCCCTTCTCTCCCAGTCACAAGCCTCACCGTCCATGGCTTTCTGCTTCATTAATCTCCTGAGTAAGAGATATTGTTTCTTGCCAATATGGAACGACACACAGAATCTTATGCACTCCAAGCTGCCTGGTGTGTTGGTCCAGTTCAGTAAGGATTTCTATTTCACTGCAAAACCTCTTTTCATCTGATTTCATGCGCACACCCAGCAGCTTAAGCTTCTAGGACACAAAGAGATTACCGGGCATTGCTGCAAGGTGCATGCCATCTGTCCCAGCCATGGATCCTGCTTCCTGGAGTAACTACTACACTGAGCTGCTTCTCTTGCATGCGCTAAGTAGCAGAGCCATGTGATGCCATTTACAGCTGGAGAAGGCACCGGATGCCCCTCAGCAAAGTGCTTTTTTTTTTTTCAATCAATCCATTACTTAATGCATCCTGGCCTCCAGACCTAAGAGCCTTGGGAATAATCTTCCAGGACTGCGGATATTACATGGCAGGGTTAGGTCACCCATATTGTTTTATGACCCACTTTTCTAATCCACTTGGGGGCACTGCTGCGCCAGATATAACTATAAAAAGGGGGTTTATGATATATAATGGATTTATAATATAACTAAGAACAAAGAGAGAAGACACAGTGGGTGCCAGGCCATAAGCACCCCAATGAAGGCTCCTCTTTTCTCTTTGTTCTTAGTTATATTATAAATCCATTATATATCATAAACCCCCTTTTTATAGTTATATCTGGCGCAGCAGTGTTTAGAAAGTGTGTACGAAGCCATATGGAAGGACCGCACTCACAGGTCTTATAAAGTGCAGCGGCTTCGTATATATATATATTTATATATCATAAACCCCCTTTTTATAGTTCTATCTGGCGCAGCAGGAGGCCCATGACACACCAGAGTAAATTCCCCCTACATCGGGGGTCTTAGTAGAAGTATTTTACATAAAATCACCTAAATGGTCCAGTGTTAAGTGTCATTATACTGATCAGTTATGATTTTTACCTTTAATGTTTTATTATGTGATGCAAATTAGTAATTCAAGCAGCACTCTGCTGTACAGCCAAACACTCTACCAGGTTTCAAAGAAATGAGGCAACCAGGGGGCATTAACTGGATGAGATTTGCAATATATGGTGGATGTATGGGATCCATTATCCAGAAAGCTCTGAATTACGGAAAGGCCATCTCCCTTAAACATTTTCTGCAAATAATCCACATTTTTAAACATGATTTCCTTTTGCTCTGTAAAAACAACACAACACATTGTACTTGATCCAAACAAAGATATCATTAATTCTCATTGGAAGCAAAACCAGTCTATTGCGTTTATTTACGGGCAGATTTATCAATGGTTGGACTGAAAATTGGATTTCGAGATTGGTACTTTCAAAACTGTCAAATTCTACCAGGGAGTTATTCATATTGAGATTTGAATTCAGTTTTTGATACTCTGGCCCTTTAAGAACTCAAATTCAACTATTTGATTGGTCGAATGTCTAATTTATGGACATTTTTAAAAACTTGCATGAATTCGAAATTTGAACTTTGATAAATGTGCCCCTTAAAACGGTTGTTCAACTACTAGTTTTCCGATGGATCACTAGAAATAACGACTTTTTCCAATGACCTTCTATTTGTCATTGTTTTTCTAATATTGAAGTGTAAAGTAATTTTTTCACCTCCGGAAGCAGCTCGGGGGGGGGGGG
>CM044441.1:127336789-127393366 GCA_024363595.1 Xenopus borealis
TACAGGCAGCGGTTAGAATTGATACAATAGTTGCTAATACTCCAGAGATGTTGCTGTGATATGTATCAACTAAATGTTGCAAAACTGTATGAGTTTAGAGTCTGCACCTGAATTACTGAGCTGCCAGACTCAAACACCACAGACACCAACATTCAACTTTAAACTTAGATTTTGGAAAAACAGTAAAAAAATAAATAATGGAAAGTAATTGAAAAAAAGTCTTTATTTCTGGGGAACAATCTGAAAACAACTGAATTGAAAAAAATTTTGGAAGGTGAACAACCCCTTTAATATTTATATGATTTTCTAGTAGACTTAAGGTATGAAGATCCAAATTATAGAAACATCTGTTTTCTGGAATCCCCAGGTCCTGAGCATTCTGCATAAAGGTCGCACACCTGTACTAGTGAAGCCAACCAGTATGAATGCAGCTGCTATTAAGAATAGGTACATCTTTGCTTACAAAAAAGAATCTTTGTGCAGTACAGGTTTGGGATCGGTTATCCGGAAACCTGTTTTCCAGAAAGTTCCGAATTACAGAAAGGCCATAGACTCCATTTTATCCAAATAATTCAAACAGTAGCTTGTACTAAGATATAATTAAGCCTTATTAATAACGGAACCAGCCCATTGGGCTTATTTAATACATTCATGATTTTCTAGTAGACTTAAAGGAGAACTAAAAAAACACCTAAATTAAGGGAAAACAGCTGCCACGACCAGTCTCCAAGTGGTCACGGACTCCTCAGAGCACAAGCCCCCAGTTCACAAGGGCATATGAGCAATTGAAATTTGAAATTTTTTAAATATTTCTAATGGGACTCTTTGGAGCTTAATCTTTTTGAAAGTTTAAAAAAACACCTAACCCCACCCCAGCCTAACTGCCCCTCCCCCCCGGAAAAATGCCCCTAACTCTTTATTTACCCCTCACAGCAGATTCCATCGTCGGAGTTCACCGCAGCCATCTTCTTCTGTAATCTCCGTGACTGAGCAGCGTTTCAGAGCATGCACAGTTGGAGCAATTTCCCAGTTCTGCACAACTGTGCATGCCCCGAAACTCACAGGAATTGCCGAAGAGCCGAAAGAAGACAAGAAGATTACTGAAGAAAACGGCTGCCGTGAACTCCAACGCTTGAATCTGCGGTGAGGGGTAAGTAAAGAGGTAGGGGCATTTCCCCGGGGGGGGAGGGGGGAGGGAAGGGGGTCTACGTAGGTTTGGGGGGTAAGGTTTTTGTTTTTTTTTTTAAATGGGTTTAGTTCTTTACGGTATGAAGATCCAAATTACGGAAAGATTTGCTATCTGGAAAGTCCCAGGTCCCGAGCATTCTAGATTACAGGTACCATTCTAGTAATCCTCTACAAATGGATGCTAGATTTATTTTCTATTCTGGGCAGCACTGGGTTTAAATGGTAATGACATATTACAGGAGCAAACTTGTATAAGCCTGGAGGCAGTAGGTAGACATGTGATTAGGTGGCAGGATCTGGGCAGCCTGAGCTCCAGGATCTAAGTCTGAAGAACACGTTTCCTTGGGAGCTACCTTTGTTTATTTAGCCTGCGGGCCCTTCCTAGCCGCGGCCCTGCGTGATGTCACCGTGTCCCACATGGCACAAGCACTGAGCAATCACATGACGAGCAGAGTTTAAAGGGCAAGTACAGCTATTCAAACACAGAGCCCTTGGCACAAGCTGCTAAAGGGAAATGAGGTTTTATCAGGAAACCTGCTGAACTGGTGATTATATTGTCTGTACTTTGGTTTTGTGTCACACACATACATGATGTGCTTGTCTATTGTTGCACAACCCCTCTGCCGCCCCCACCCCCCAAGGTAGGGGAAATTTAATTTTTTTTTTTACTGTCAGCATCAGCAGAGCAGCAAATGTTAATTTCACAGTTATGTTGGGCCCCCTGCCCCGACTACATAATCCTCCCATTGTGCTACACGGTGCTGCCCAGCACACAGCATCTCTGTGCTCCATTGTGCCAGCACTCGGCATACACAGCATGGGCGGCTCAGCTGTCACATTACAGTGTTGATAAACAGGGGACTTACTGGCACCACAGTAACTTGTATAAAGGGATGCCCAAAATAAAGAAATATCCACTTACAGTACATCTGGTGCAACTGTTGCATTGTGTGGGCAGGCTGAACCATGGCTGTAAGTGAACTATATCTATAGTACGTATAAATAGGACTATATATATATATATATATATATATATATATATATATATATATATATATATATATATATATATATACATACACACACACAAAAAAAAGCAAAATTGTACAAAATATAGAAGATGAAAGCACTCACGGCAAACATGATAATGGTGTAAAAGACAATGCTTTCCAGCAAACCTATACACCGACATGTTTCTGTCCACCTGGATGACTGAAATGCGTTGATGAATACGTTTTGCTATAATGCATGAAGCATTGTCTTTGCCACTATTATCATTTTTGCCGTGAATGCTTTAAAAAGTTGGTTGTGCATTCAGTAATTTGTCTTTGCTTTTTACGTTCAGTTTACAGCTTCTATCCTACAGGGAGCGCTTTTAACGCATACAAATAAGCTGTATACGCAAGAATATTTATCCATTGCTTCACCACATTTCTATACACAACAATAAAACAATACAAGAATGTAACCCATATGTCAATACAAATTGTCAATTGAACTAGATTGTCTATCTCCTTATTTTCTATTGTCTTAGTTTATTATTTTACTTTTAATTTCAAGGATTAAACCCCATATAACCTTTCTAGGAAAATATATATAAAAAAATATATGTAACATATTAATGTTGGTGTATGTTATCCAAGATGCCGAGACGTTGGTATAGGTATTGTAGAGGAGAGAGAGAGAGAGAGAGAGAGAGAGAGAGAGAGAGAGAGAGAGAGATATGAACCTTGGTTTCATGGTTGTCAGACACTTGCACAGATCCATATTAATGCCCAGCATGTTTGTCCAGGTATTCTTGTTTTTACTGGCAGGGTCTTAATCAACTGCAAGACACTGATGTGAGGGCATATCCATCATATTTTCGTTACTGAAATCAGTGCATGATTTCTAGGGTAATTTGGACCCTAGCAACCAGATTGCTGAAACTACAAACTGGAGAGCTACTGAATAAAAAGCTAAATAAACCCAATGAAAACCCATTGCAAAATTGTCTCGGAATATCACTCATGAATACATGCTGGGAGTTGTACTGCAACTTTTAAGAAGCAGCACCAGCAGATTAGAATCTCTCACATGTGAACAGGTAAGGCGAGAAATAATGTTTAGTAACAGATAATGCCCAAATGATTTGCAAGGCAGGTAGGCTCTAGGCAAACACACCTGGAGCACAAGAGGGTTGCACACATCCCAACTGTCCCGTTTTCTGTGGGACAGTCCTGATTTTGTGCTGATTTGCTCAGATTTGTACTGCAATGTCCCGACTTTCTCTTTGATCTCCTGAACACTGAACAGCCAGAAAAAGATAGTTTCTAACTTAATTGGCTTTCGGCAGAGAGCCCAGAATAGATACCTAGACACTTTTGTAACTATTTAAGATAAGCAAAGAAACTGTAACAATTTAAGATAAGCAGGTCTCTTGGGGAAACTGTGACTTGCAGCTTAAAGGATAATTCCCCTTCATTAGACAAAATATAATAACACAAAAAATAAAAAGTACAGAAATGTGTTCAAATTTTCATAACCTGACAAAGTTTGTAAAATGGACCTGGTAATTAAGGAGTGTGGCCACAACATGGGTGTGAGGCAAATTATTTTTCAAGTGTCGGCCATAAAATACAGTGGGTCAGAGGCCTTCATGCTATTTAGCTGCTGTATATTCGGATTCTTTCAGCAGCAGATGCTCCTCACTGAATTTCTTTTTTGGTTTTAGCTGCCTAAAAGCATCTTGGAGAGTAAATTCAGAGTGAAAGTTGTAACAAAGCTCCCAGCTATTGTCTCAGGCAGCTCACTCCACACCGACTGGCAGATTCACTGCTTGTACCCGAGCCAAGATACACAACTATTGCAACCTCACATAAGGGCAATCAGAGGCAGACTTTCCTGTTTGGCTTATGGCAAAAAAATGGACAATATCACTAATCACTGCATTTTTGCTCGAGGCACAACAGCTGATGACAGCATGATATAGAAATGTACAGAACCCAACAACAGAGATATGTATTTATGGTTATAAAGAGAGGAAAATACAATTCACAAAAGCTCTGGGGTGCCATAAATAAAAAAAAATCCAAGATTACACGATTTCAGGTGGAAATCTCCTTAAAGGGATACGGTCATGGGAAAACATTTTTTTTTTTTTTCAAAACACATCAGTTAATAGTGCTGCTCCGGCAGAATTCTGCACCGAAATCCATTTCTCAAAAGAGCAAAAAGATTTTTTTTTATATTCTATTTTGAAATCTGGACATATTGTCAGTTTCCCAGCTGCCTCCAGACATGTGACTTGTGCCAGAAATTTAGGATGGAGCTACTTTCTGGCTGGCTGTTATTTCTTCTACTTATTTTAACTGAATCAGTCTCAGTGGGACTTGGCTTTTACTATTGAGTGCTGATCTTAGATCTACCAGGCAGTTGTTATCTTGTGTGGCCATACATGGGCCGATAAAACCTGCCGACAGACCAAGTAGGCAGCTTATTAGCCCGTGTATGGGGCCCTCCAACGGGCTTCACCGATCGATATCTGGCCTTCGGCTAGAGGTTGATCGGGCGGGACTGAAAATCCCGTCGGATTGTGGCCGCATCTGTTCGTTGATGCGGCCCCGCGATCCGAACGCCCGTATGGCCTCCATTATGATCCAATTGTTGGGCCCTAGGGCACACGATCGGATCATCCTGATATCGCCCACCTCAAGGTGGGCATATCGGGGAGAGATCCGCTCATTTGGACAAATGAGTGGATCTCTACGTGTATGGCCACCTTTAGTGAGCTGCTATCTGGTTACCTTCCCATTGTTCTTTAATTTTGTTTTTTAAATGGTTTAGTGGCGTTTGAAAGCTGGAAAGATTCAGAAGAAGAAGGCAAATCATTGAAAAACTATGGAAAAAAAAGTGAAGACCAATTGAAAGTTTCCTTAATAAGCCAGTCTAAAACATACTTGAAGCTAAGGTGAACCACCCCTTTAGCAATTGGTTATGGGTGAGAATACATGCATGTATATTAACTGGGGAAGCAATTTCCCTTACACAGTTTACGTTTTATATAACAGCCTCCAAGTTAAAATAAGATTTAATAGAGTGCTCAGATTGTCTGTAAAAGAAAGTATTACCTTGGGGCTCTCAGTGATGGATGGAAGACAAGCTGCAACAGCACTAGCAACACATGGGTATCACGTGCCCCAATCTCCTGCTTACCCTGCAAACTGGATCAGTTACACACACTGGGCTCGTTGACTGGCAAGTTTAATGAGTACACACAGACAGCAGGGGACTGGCAGACGCCTAATACAAGGTGCACATGTATACTGAAACTATACCTACCCAAGACTCTAAATATTTGCCCTTTCATAAGAGCACCTGTATTACACCAAGCAGGCTCTATTTATAGCTTGGCCAGGAATTCCTGCACTTTCATGATATGACTTGTTTGACATATTTATTCAATTTCACATATAAAAGTGTATGTCTAATCATGTCTGGAATATTTTCCTTTGCAGAATCTTGGGATTTAATCAGTTGCAACCATTCTATAATATTGTGCTGTGCCACTACACAAATGAGTAGAAAGTTATAAGTCAGGTACCCGTGGGTTACCCTAAAAAAATGCAGGTACCCTGCGGGATGAGGGATTTTCGGGTGCAGGTATCGATGCGGGTCTGTGGGTCTCATCTATTTTTCTTACCTTATATTGTCTATATTCCTTTTAAAATCTTACAAAACTTTTTTTGTCTCCGCCCACTTTTGATGAGGTCACTTCCGGTTCACAGTAGCACTTCCTGTTTAATGGAGGTCAGCGGGTTGTGGATTGAATTGCGGATAAGGCAGTGGCGGGCCAGAGTTGGGTAGTGCATACAAGTGGGTAAATATGTGGGTTGTGATTTGGGTCACAGGGTTTGGGTTCGTGTCCAAGTTTAAAAAATTGGTTTTGCGCCGGAATCTACCACATTGCTTGCCTCTGTGTTCCCTCACTAAGTAAATCTCCATGTAGCCATAAGCAAACATTAATACTGTCACTATGGGCAAAGACCTAGCCAAGTTAGGGATATGTCAGCCGCTGCTTACATGGCTGAAGGCAAATATTCAAAAGCAAAAAAAGAATTGCTCTGGGCTAATACAATAGGATATTACATATTATGCCTGTCCACAAATAAGGTCATTATATATTGAAGGGGTTATACACATTTAAAGAAGAAGGAAAGGGATTTTACACTTGGGGGTGCTAAATGTTAAGCACCCCCAAATGACTACTTTTACTTACCCGATACCCCGGGCTGGTCAGGTCCGGACTGATAATCAAAATAGTCCCTGGCATTTCAGGTACACAGAGGCCCAAACAGCCCCCACCAGCCCACTAAATACTGACTTTCTATGGGACCTTCTAGCAGCCCCTCTGGCATTTGCCAGAACCCACAGATTGCCAGTCCGGGCCTGGGGCTGGTGCTCCTATCAGCAGAAAACCGCACTGGCCTGGGGATCTCAACTTCCTACTTACGTGGGTCTCATCAGGGCTGCACATGCGCAGTAGAGTGGAAAGCCGAACTTTAACGAAAAACTCTGCTATTTTGCTCTACGGCGCATGTGATTTCCCTGGGAAATTTGAAAATCAAACAAGCAGGAAGTTGGTATCTCCGTGGTGCCGATAGGAGCTCCGTCCTGGGATATCAGGTAAGAAAAAAGTAGTTGCTTGGGGGTGCCTCACTTTGTGTAACATGCCTTTCCTTCTCATTTAGAAAGCTGTAGAGAGTGATATTCTAAGACAAATTGCAATTGGTTTTCATTCTTTGTTATCTGTGGTTTTTGAGTTATTTAGCTTTTTATTAAGGAGCTCTCCGGTTTTCAGCAGTCTGGCTGCTATGGTGCAAATTACCCTAACAACCATGCATTAATTTGAATAAGAGACTGGAATTTGAATAGGAGAGGCCTGAATAGAAAGATGAGTAATAAAAAGTAGCAATAACAATAAATGTGTAGCCTTACAGAGCATTTGTTTTTTGGATGGGGACAGTGTCAGTTAAAGCTGGAAAGAGTCAGAATAAGGAGGCAAATTATTGAAAAACTATAAAATAAAGGAAGTCCAACTGAAAAGTTAATTAGAATTAGCCATTCTATATCACACTAAAAGATAACTTAAAGGTAAACCACCACCTTGAATATACAAGTGGAATTGTACAGAAAAAGTATAACTTGTAAGCTGGATGTATATTCCATTAATTCCCCCAAAGCAAAATGAAAAGGTATAGCTTATTGCCTGAATTAAAACATTTTTGGAACATTACTGAACTGAAACATGTGTAATAATATTATCCAGGCAAGAATAACAACTACCACCGATTCATCACCAGCAATATGGCAGCTTCTTCTCAACATCAAACATGTAGAAAACAAAAGTTCTATGTGCATAATTCAACCAGCCGTCATACTTTGCTGTCTAATAAAAAGTAAATGTGAGCATGTTAATGATGCCTGTAAATAAAATATTCCCTTTTCATAGTCACGGCATAAAGGCATTTCTGGCCCCTGTATACATTAAAGCTTCAGAATGTTGGCTAAATGCAGTGGCTTGGTGCATCTCTTCTCAGTGAAGTACAGTGTTGGGGCCACACACTTGGGCATATAAAAATGAGGAAATTGCTGAATGGTCTTCCACAGAGGAAAAGAGAAGGCCCCTTATTAATAATTGAAGCGAGAGAGGAGGTTTAGGAAACAATGCATTAAGGGCACAGAGTGGAAATGAGAGGTTGATTTTATTAGACTCCCTGTCTCATGAATAATACATGCACAACATAACATGTTATTTCCCCAGTGAATCCACTGACACAGCAGTCTGAAGCACGGCCATAATACTCAGAGTCTTCCCCAGTAGGTTTGGGTGCATTTGTATTTTTATTATGGGCACCAGACATTAGGCACAGAAGAGACAGATTGGTTTGCATGACTTTATGGACTAAGACTGAATGCCAAATGGCTGCAGGATTGGGAAACACTGACACAGCCTTGCATTTTGGAACATCACTGGTACCCCAACGTGTTACACAGGTTTAGTCTGGAATTCAAAATAGGCCCTGACACTCCAAGTACAATGAGGCCCAAACAGCCTCCAGGCCCTCCACCAATAGTGATTATTGCTATATTTCTTTTGCCTACAATTTGTCTGAAACTGTAACAAATCACTAGAAATCGGAGGAATAGAGGCAAGGAGGTGTAGCCCAAATTATGGTAACCTCAGGAAAAAATACAAGGGGTTAACAGTAGTGATGCCATGGTACCACCAGGCCGACTACCACAAAAAACCCAGTGGGTTAGGGCTGAGTGCTCCCTTCCACTTTCCCTGCAACCTCACACCGACGGCTTCTGTGCCCTGAATATATAGACTCTCGTCTGCCCCGCCCCTTTCATGACATCACAGCAGGGCAGAGGGCACAGAGCAGGCCAGTTTGGGAGGGGGCGGGTTAGGGTCAGGTCGAGAGAAACTTGACCCACACATCACTAGTTGGCAGCTCTGATTATATGACTATAGGTATGGGACCTGTTATCCAGAAGGCATGGGACCTGGGGTTTTCCAGATAATTAAACTTTCTGTAATTTGGATCCTTATACCTTAATTCTGCTAGAAAATCTTGTAAACATTACATAAACCCAATGTACTGGTTTGCTTCCCATAAGAAATAATAATATTTTAGTTGGGATCAAGTACAAGCTACTGTTTTATTACTACAGAGTAAAAAGCAATCATTTTTTAAAAATTTTGATTATTTGGATAAAATAGAGTCTATGGGAGATGGCCATTCCATAATTCAGAGCTTTCTGAATAAAGATAATTGATTCCATACCGATATTACGGATACCATGTAGCGTGACTTCCATGACCCAAATTTTGGACATTATGGTAAGTTGCCACCTCTGTTTGGGGAAAAAAAAGCCTTCTTCTAGAAAATCATTTAAACATTAAATAAACCCAACAGGGTGGTTTGCTTTTAATAAGGATTAATTATATCTTAGTTGGGATCAAGTACATGCTACTATTGTTATTATTATTACAAAGAAAAAAGGAAATCATTTTTTAAAATGTGGATTATTTGGATAAAATGCTGTCTATGGGAGACAGCCATTCCATAATTCAGAGTTTCTAGATAACAGGTTTCCAGAGAACAGATCCCATATCTGAATATGGAGCAAACAGAGACACTGAAGGTCGCTGTGGCAACAGTATGGGCCCCAATGACCTGTCGAATTAGCAAAGGTTGATGTAAAAGTGGCTGGGTTATCCATTCTGCACTTCTGCTGTATTCATACTTTAATCAATGGCACCGGCTGCTCTGTAGACCTGGCACAAGTCCTGCCTTCTATAACCATAATTCCTTTGGGAGGTCTTGGAGTTCAAACTCAAACAAATGCAAACAGTTGAGGAAAGCAACACAGGGGCAGATGCTAAAGAACAAGCTGTTTTCCAAGCACCAATTTAGTTTTTATTATAAAACTGCCTGTTGGACTCCAGGCCTCCAGACCCAGAGGCTGTGGCTTCCAATGTGCCCAATAAGATATCTTTCAATATGATTTGGCCTGTGCATATATGAAATGACACAACATAAGCTGGCTATGTACATGGTAAGGCTCCACTCCGTATTACTGTACCTACTAAAATCAGGTTAAAATTATTCTATTTCTATTAAAGGACCTGTAACATCAAAAACACCAGAGACACCAACATTCAATTTTAAATTTAGATTTAAAAAAAAAAAAATAAAAAAAAAAGGAAAGCAATTGAAAAAAAGGCTTTATTTCTGGAGAGCAATCTGAAAACAATTGTGTTCGGCAGGTAAAAAACCACTTAAACCAGTAACAGTAAAAAAAAATTAATTAGTATACATTTAAAGAAAGACACCAAAACAAATAAGAATTTAAAATCACAAAATTTTTATGAAGACATAACTTAACGAAACGCAGTTTGCGCTCCATCGTGCAGCACTCGATTTCTCCCCCCTGCCTTCCTTAAAGGAAAGACAGGGAGGAGAAATCAAGTGGCGCACAATGGATTGCTTTTTCTGAAGTGGAGTGCAAGCAGAATTTCGGTAAGTTTTTTCTCAATAAAAGCTTTTGCGATTTTAAAGTCTAATTTGTCTTGAGGTCTTTTTTTAAATGTATACTAATTCATTTTTTTACTGTTACTGGTCCTTTAAAGTGGTTGTTTACCTGCTGAACACAATTGTTTTCAGATTGCTCTCCAGAAATAAAGCCTTTTTTTCGATTGCTTTCTGTTTTTTAATTTTTTGCAGTTTTTTTTTTTTTAAAAAGTTTAAAGTTGAATGTTGGTGTCTCTGGTGTTTTGAGACTGGCAGCACAGTAATCCAGGTGCTGAACTATTAGAATTTTGCAACATTACATTGATCCATTTCTCAGCAGCATCTCTGGAGTATTAGCAACCATTATATCAATTCTAACAACCCCACAATTGTGTAGTGTTATAAATGGGGCAGAGCCTGTTCCAGAGATCTAGTGACCCATAGCCACCAATCAGTCTGTACCGATTACTGTGGTTTCATAGCAAATGTGCTATTAGTTTTATTCAGCAGCTCTCCATTTTGCAGTTTCAGCAGTCTAGTTGCTAGAGTCCAAATTACCTTAGCAACCATGCATTCATTTGAATAAGAGACTGGACTAAGTATAGGAGAGGCCTTACAGAGCACTGTTTTTTTAGATGGGGTCAGTGACGCTCATTTAAAAGCTGGAAAGAAGAGGCAGAAGAAGAAGGCAAATAATTCAAACACTAAAAAAAAAAAAAAGACCTATTAAAAAGTTGCTTAGAATTAGCCACTGTATAGCATATTTAGTTTAAAGGTGAACCACCCAATTAATAACATTAAATCAATCATCATATTTACCGGCTAAAATCTCTACCTGTGCCCCTTCTAATTGGAAACCGTAGGTCGCCACTGGTACACTGGATTCCATTAAAGTCAATGGCAAGTGGTAGGGAGAGTTTCAGGCATTTCTCCATTGGCATATCATTGTCTAGCCTACATACCAACTGTAAATGCTCTTACTGGTTCATCACACATTTTCTCTCCATGAGCTTTCTAAGCCTGACGAGCTGCATAATCCTTCATGTGACTGGCGTATGCTGTTCACAAGCTGGGGGGGATGAAGTATAAGTATACAGATGCCCGTGGCATTCCCAAGCAATTCATCTGCAAGGTTTAAAGGTCAAACAAGTCATTTGACAGCTAAAAGTTATTACTTTGTATATAATGATAATACGCAGTCTTGTTGTATTCCTTTAGAACACTCCTTCCACCAATGGCATCTAAGAAACAGAAATGCCACTGGATGATTTTGGGTAAAGAGTTATAGCATTGCCTCGCCTCTAGTGCTCCCATTATCTCTCCATTACTGATGTGCAATCCAGGCCGATATCCACGGGACCTCGCACACTTCTTCACTGGTGGCGGGCAGGTGCGTGTTCAGCTCTTCTCCAGCTCTCCCCACCCACCACCATCAAATGCCGACTTCCAGGTTTGTCTTTTATGTGACATCATCAGCGGAGGGGGTCTATAAAAGCTACCCAGAAGCACAGATGTGGGCGCAGGGAGGGCGGGTTAGTGTCGGGGATATCCCAACCCACAAATCACTACTCTCCATACATTTCCTTTTACAAAAGGAGTCAATGTTAGGCATGCCCAGCCTCATCTGTACAGGTATTGGATCCATAATCCAGAAACCCATTATCCAGTTTCGAATTACAGAAAGGCCATCTCACTTATAATCAAATAATCCAATTTTTTTTAAATGATTTCCTTTTCCCCCAGTAATAATAAAACAGTTGCTTGTACTTGATCCCTACTAAGATATCATTCATCTTTATAGGAAGCAAAACCAGCCTGTTGAGTTTATTTAATAATTACGTGATTTTCTAGTAGACATAAGGTATGGAGATCCAAATTATGGAAAGATCCACTACCAGGAAAACCCCAGGTCCCGAGCATTCTGGACAACCATATTATCCCCCATTCTGACCCCATACCTGTACTTTGAAAATAAAGCAATCTAGTTTTTACTGAAATTTCTAAATATTGTGAGGAAGGAAATACAACGGGAACCTTATTTATTTACACAATAGTGATGTGCAGAAAAAAACTCAACCCACAACCGACCTGAACCCTCCAGTACCTGGCTTCCGCCCTCCATTTATAGGCCCGCACCGTCCCACCCCACCAATGACATCATAAAAGGGGTGGGGCATGCACACGGCTATAAAACCGGAAGCCAGCAGTCTACAGTCAAAGGCAGGAACAGCAGGTAGAAGAACTCAAACAGATCATCAAGGTTGGCCCAAACCCACAGGAATGGTGTTGTCCTGTACATCACAATAATACACAACCTAACCATGATAGAATGCACTTTTACAAGGCAGGCTATGATGAGGATTTTTAACATACAGGCATAGGATTATTATCCAGAAACCTGTTAGCCATAAAGATCCAAATATTGTGAAGGCCATCTCCAACAGAACCCATTTTACTTTAACATTATTTCTTTTTTCTCTGTAGTAATACAACAGTGCCTTGTACTTGATGCAAACTAAGATATAAAATTATCCTTATTAGAAGCAAAACCAGACTCACTACTGTAAACACATTATAAGGTGCTCTGGAGGGCCACACCAATTTGTAAATATATGATCATAAAAAAATAAGTAAAAAGAATTACACCACTGCCTAGGAGAGTCTCCAAATGGCTATAATGCCTTACACGTCAAAGGGTTAAATCCAGAGGATGACACAAGACATGAGATCTGTAATTTAAAGGCATACTGTCATGGGAAAAAATGTTTTTGTTTAAAACACATCAGTTAATAGTGCTACTCCAGCAGACTTCTACACTGAAATCCAATTCTCAAAAGAGCAAACAGAATTTTTTTATATTCAATTTTGAAATCTGACTTGGGGCTAGACATATTGTCAGTCTCACAGCTGCCCCCAGTCATTTAACTTGTGCCAGCACTTTAGGATGGAACTACTTTCTGGCAGGCTGTTATTTCTCCTACTTAATGTAACTGAATCAGTCTCAGTGGGACTTGGCTCTAACTATTGAGTGCTGTTCTTAGATCTATCAGGGAGCTGTTATCTTCTGTAAGGGTAGGGGCAGACAAGCAGATTCAGGGAGATTCCGAAGTCGCCCGAAGTTTCCTCGTGAGGTTACTTCGGAAATCGAAGCTTGCGAGTGAATTAGCGCAGGCGATTCCTCAGAAGACAGGAAGAAGGCAGTCCGGGAAGATTGTTGTCGGGCGGAAGAGGCGATTAGTCGCCTGGTGACTAAATCTCCCAGAATCTGCTCGTCTGACCCTACCCTTAGGGAGCTGCTATCTGGTCACCTTTCCATTGATCTGTTAGGCTACTGGGGGGAGAGGGAGGTGGTGATACCACTCCAACTTGCAGTACAGCAGTAAAGAGTGACTGAAGTTTATCAAAGCACAAGTCACATGACTGGTGGCAGCTGGGAAACGGACAATATGTCTAGCCCATTGTCAGATTTCAAAATTGAATATAAAAAAATCTGTTCTTTTGAAAAATTTATTTCAGTGCAGAATTCTACTGGAGCAGCACTATTAACTGACGCATTTTGAAAGACAAATGGTTTTCCCATGACAGTATCCCTTTAAATGTATCTTTAAAGGGATCCTGTCATGGGAAAAAACATTTTTTCAAAATGTATCAGTTAATAGTGCTGTTCCAGAAGAATTCTGCATTGAAATCCATTTATCAAAAGAGCAAACAGATTTTTTTTATATTTCATTTTGAAATCTGACATGGGGCTAGAGATAGTCAATTTCCCAGCTGCCCCAAGTCATGTGACTTGTGCTCTGATAAACTTCAATCAGTCTTTACTGCAAGTTGGAGTGAAATCACCCCCTCCCTTTCCCCCACCCAGCAGCCTAACAACAGAACAATGGGAAGGTAACCAGCTCCCTAACACAAGATAACAGCTGCCTGGTACATCTAAGAACAGCACTCAATAGTAAAATCCATGTCCCACTGTGTACTATTCAGTTACATTGAGAAAGAAAAACAACAGTCTGCCAGAAAGCAGTTCCTTCCTGAAGTGCTGGCACAAGTCACATGACTGGGGCAGCTGGGAAATTGACAAAATGGCTAGCCCCATGTCAGATTTCAAAACTGAATATAAAAAAATCTGTTTGCTCTTTTGAGAAATGGATTTCAGTGCAGAAGTCTATTGGAGCAGCACTATTAACTGATGCATTTTAAAAAAAAACATGCTTTCCCATGACAGTTTCCCTTTAATAAACCGACTGACTGCCCTTTTTCTCCTCCTAAATTCAATTACACTCGTTTCCTCACTGGATATTTGCAGCCACATCCCATGGAACAGCTGACCCCGGGTCTTGTGCTTCATATTTATGTACTGTGCCCCCGAGCCCCTATCATTGAATACACACAGTTTGGCTAATTTGGGCTATTACCCTATCAAATCATGTTACGGCATGGATTAGGGAACTGAAAAGGCTCAATATAGAAAGAAACCGAGGGGATCATTCAATCAATTAGAACAGCTAATACTGTTGTAAAAGTTTAAAGATAACGGAAAACTGCAGTTGCTGCTATAAAGGGCAATTTTATGCCTGTTTTTATTAATAACGTTACATCATTTTGGTTTTAGAAAATCAGATTTACATTTTAACACATACATAAATAGATTTGCGTGCTTTTCTATTTTACCGATATTCTAGCTTGAGTAATATTCTGATATTGTAAAAATGCTAATGAATGTAAATTAAATTTATAGATCCGCCCCTCCTGATGACATCACAAAAGGGGCGGTCATGACTATAAGGCTGGAATGAGGCAGTGTAAGGTGATGGGCAGGGAGAACAGGAAGAAGAGCTCAATCCGTCCGTGACTTGCAAGTGGTGTGCGGAGGCCGGCCCGAACTTGCCCAACTGCGGGTCCCACGGGTAATGCTACGAGACTGCAAGGTTCCTATATAAGTCTTGCTTTTAACTTACTGTAAGTCATTACAAAGTTATGTTCATTTAGGGAAATAAAATAGCCTGTGCCCCAACCTAGAGATAAGGCAGAGAACAGGTCACCTAAGCACCACTCAGACCCTCTATCCTTTTTACGGACAAATCTGAACAATAACACATGTCCACACAAAGCCCACATTGTCTCTGATGCAGTCGTACGTCAACCTACAGCTCTCCATCACCTGTTCAGCTAACCCAGTACCCACAATTTCAAATCCTTCTGGGCAAAGTGATTTGGACAGCTGAGCAGCCCCTGCAGCCAGGCCTAGGAGTGGGAGCTGTATGGGAGTGCCTGGTATGTGCCGAGCATTCCTCTGCAAGACACACAGACTGTGTGGCACAAACTAGAAGAACAAAGGCACCAGCTTCTGCAAACAACTCACTCTATTTGTACCCGACTTGTATATATTGTACTATGTCCTATTCCTAGGAACACTGCAATAGGTCATTTGTTTTTTAAAGGAATTGTTCAGTATAAAAATAAAAACTGGGTAAATAGATAGGCTGTGCAAAATAAAAAATGTTCCTAATATAATTAGCCAAAAATGTAATGTATAAAGGCTGGAGTGACTGGATGTCTTATATAATAGCCAGAACACAACATCCTGCTTTTCAGCTCTCTAACTCGGAGTTAGTCAGTGACTTGAGGGGGGCCACATGGGACATAACTGTTCAGTGAGTTTGCAATTGATCCTCAGCATTCAGCTCAGATTCAAAAGCAACAGTTATGGCCCATGGGAACTCCCTCAAGTCACTGATTGGTTACTGCCTGGTAACCAATCAGTGGAAACCAAGCACATAGCACCAGGTTAGAGAATGAGAACTGCTTCACCGATTTACTATGAGTTGCTGCTCAAATGAAAACCAACTCCTGACTTTGCAATGACCAGATGGTTGAGTAGTATATTCGTAACTGGGCAAACTCCCACACCAAGTCGGGCCACATGCAGTCTGCTTAAAGGGATTGTTCCAGCTTCCAAACACTTGGTTTTCAGATTGTTCTCCAGAAATTCAGAAGTTCTCCAGATTTTTTTTCAATTTCTTTCCATTTTTTATTTTTAACCGTTTTTCCAAAATCTAAGTTTAAAGTTGAATGTGTCTATCTCTGGGGTAGAGTCCTGTGCGGGTCCTTTTTTTTGCAACCCATACACAACCTCTACCAGCAAACTGCAATCTGCAACCCAGACCTGCAACCTGCATTCTTACCCTCCTGGAACCACTACCCGACCCTGACCCGCAAGTACCTTATCCATAACCCGCGACCTAAGCCCTTTAAATATTTGTTAGATAATGGTATTGAGTGTGAAGGTGTCCAGTTACTTAAACCAGTAGTGGGAATATGGCTAAATTGCCTACTCACAGACCACCAATGGTGGCAATTTAGCCATATTCCCACTACTGGTTTAAGTAACTAGACACCTTCACACTCCATACCATTATCTAACAAATATTTAATACCCACCAAGTTTGGGGATAATATCACTCCCTGTTGGTTATAGCATAAATATTTTTGAGAGCACTGGGTGAATTCCCACTATATTTAAATTACTGCACTATATTGGTTCTAAAAATTTCCATTGCTTAGGCGCTGATCTCCACAAAAGAAAAACGTATTTTCTTCTTGGTTTGGATTAACACACGTAGTGGGGAGACTGTGAGGAGACCGGCAGGAAACTATTTGGACTAACATTGTTACTCTTGGGCTAGAAAACTTTTTTTTTTTTTTCCCTAAAGTTAACTACCCATCTATTTAAAGCTGGCCATGATCTGCTCATTTGGCGACATCACCAAATGAGCGGATCTTTCCCTGATATGCCACTAACGGAGGTGCTACATCGGGAGTAATCCAAACGTTTGGCCAGATATCAATCGTGAAGACACGTCGGAAGTCCCCATACACGGCCAGATAAGCTACCAAATTGGTCTAAACAACTGATATCAGCCTGTGTATGGCCACATTAAGGGTAAGGCCACACGGGGAGATTTCAGGGAGATCTGTTGCCTGGCGACTAATCGCCGCAACGAATCTCCCCGAATAGCTTGGTAGCTGTGCGCACCCGCTACACGTAAATTCACACGCGGCAACGCGATTTTAAAAGTCGCTCAAAATTGCCTGGTGACTTTTAAAATCTCGTCGCCGCGTGAAAGCGCAGGCGACTTTACGTGTAGCAGGTGCGCACAGCTACCAAGCTATTAGGGGAGATTTGTCGCAGCGATTAGTCGCCAGGCGACATATCTCCCCAAAATCTCCCCGTGTGGACGAGCCCTAAGAGTAATTATTACCAAACTATCAAGAGTGATGGTTGGCTAATGCTAGAAAAACACCCAGTTTACCGGATCCTCACAGACCTTCATTTCCTTCATATCAGAGTAAAGAGGAAATCACATGCATTCCTTAATGCTTGGCAAATGATAACAAACACAAATCCTATTGTATTGCCCTTACCACATGGCAAATGATTAATAAGAACAAACAGAAGGAATTCAGGAATCTAATTTAAAGTTTTTTTTTTTTTTTTTTATTAAATATGTGCCTGGATTTGTTTGTGTACTGGTGATTAATGATTAGCTACTCAGGTCCAATTTCAGCATTAGTGCACACAAGTGATAACTAGCAGTATGATCCAGTCAATGCCCAGGGGTCAAATAATTGGACCGGCCCTATTTTTTCCCCTAGCATGCGAGTGGCCAGAATGTGCGGGTCGGGTAAAATACGACCAGCACCCGCCCTCCCTCAGCCGGTCGCCCGCCCAACTTCCGGGGTTCTTTTTATAGACCCAGTGCCCAACTTCCGGGTTCTTTTTATAGACCCAGTGCCCAACTTCCGGGTTCCGCAAGAGAGGCGGAGCGAGCAGGTACAGGTCTAGAAAAAAGGGAGTAGGAAGCCAGCAGTGCATGGTGGCAGGCAGGGAGAGCAGGAAGAAGAGCTCGAACCCTCCCAACCGCACGTATTGGCCCGTCTCACATATCACCAATGCCCATTTCTATACAAACTATAGAGTTTACTATTAGGGATGCACCAAATCCACTATTTTGGTCAAATCCCCCGAATCCTTCCCGAAAGATTTGGCCGAATACAAACCGAATCCGAACCTTAATTTGCGTATGCATATTATGGGTGGGAAAACATTTTTACTTCCTTGTTTTGTGTCAAAAAGTAACGCACTTTCCCTCCCTGGCCCTAATTTGCATATGCAAATTAGGAATCGATTCAGCCACGCAAAAAGATTTGGTGCATCCCTATTTAGTATCACAGTATCCTTTGATATTATGTCTGTCCAAGAAATCATCCAAGCCACTCAGCCATCACAACATCACCCAGCAGTGCATTCCACAACCTCACTGTCCTCACTGTGAAGAACCTCTTTATGGGTGTCAGATATTCATGGACAGTTAGATCCAATATATCTTATAGGGGGGCTCCTTGTGCCTAGAAGATGTATTAGAGCTCAATCTATTAAAATCTCTTTACATGCAGTATTTGTTTTGTTAGATTTTGTTTGCACTGGAATCAGTTACTTGAAACAAATACATCTGCTAGGAAAGGAAACCCAGTATAAAATATATTGGATCCAACCAAACTTGATTATTTCAGAAACAATGCAGGATATTTAATTCATTTTATTACAAAGTTTCTTATTCAATATGCTGAAGCTTATATTAAATTTAAATTTTTACGATAGTTTCCCTTTAAAACACCTCCCAGTGAGCAAATTCTATAATCTTTTAACTACAGGCCAGTGCACTTCCAGGTATTTTGATGCAGAGTGCAGTGGATCCCAGATGTCCACCAACACCCCAGAATTAGATCCTAGTGGAAATGTCCGGCTGCTATATTTAAGCCCTGCTGTATATACAAATGTCACAAGGCAGTGGGTGCCAAAACAGAAATGGTTCTCTTTAAGTAAGATGGAGAATTCTAGCCTTGCACAAAAAGTGGCACTCAGCCAGATAATCTATGCCTGCCCTGTGCCATCCTCCCTCCTTTTCAACAATGAGATTTGTCACTGCACTTCCATCCAGTTAATCGGGCATCGGAGACCTGAAACTACATGAATATGGCAAGGCAACCAGAAAAACAACCTGTAAACAACAGTGAAGATTAAAGGGCACAATAGAGGCCAACACACAATTCAAACTCTGCCTTTATATCATGAAATATGTGAATTTTGCATTTAGGAACTGAAAAATAATGGTAACAATGAGGCTGGATTTGACATGAACAAAACTGCCCAGTCTCTTTGGTATACTGAATTTTGGCTGCAATTTGTCCCTTTTCTTTTTTTAAGTACAAAGCAGGTTAAAGGAGAAGAAAAGGCTGGAGGCACTTGAGGATGACAAATATTAGGCACCCCCAATTTATTGTATCTACCTACCGGAAACCCAGGGCCGGTGCTCCTATCAGCAGAAATCTGCACCGGCCCAGGGTTATACGAGTGAGCACCATGGAGAGATCTACTTCTGTCTTCTTCTTTCTTCACACAGCTTCGCATGAGCAGTAGACCGAAAAGCCAAACTTTAACTAAAAATTTAACTTTTCCGTTAAACTTCACACGCGTTAGTCCGGGGAAAACAAAGACAGAAGAAAACGGAAGTAGATTGCTCTGTGGTGCTCGCTGGTATAACCCCGGCCTGGGGTTTCAGGTAAGTATATACAATCACTTGGGGATACCTAACATTTGGCACCCCTACGTGACTCCAGCCTTTCCTTCTCCTTTAAGCACAAGACAAACTGACAAGTGGCAGGGCACATTGATAGGAGGAAGATTCTTGTTTGTAACAAGGGCTCCACACCAAATTGGATGCAGCTTGAAACAATGCATTTGCCCTCTTTTTTTTTTTTTCATCCATGTAATAAACAACTGCCTTATAGGAACAGTAACACCAAAAAAAATGTGTTTCAAAGTAATGGAAATATCATATACTTCTACCCTGCACTGGTAAAACAGATGAGTTTGCTTCAGAAACACTACTATAGTCCATACTAACAAGCTGCTGTGTAGCAATGGCGGAAATGGAAAACCGACTATCTGGCACAGGTTAAATAAAGGATAGCAGATAACAACATTATGTTCTACAGAGCTAATGTGCTGTGTAACCTGAGCCTTTTATCCATTGAATAGCTGCCCCCATTTCTACACAGCAGCTTATTTATATAAATCAGGTCGGATTTGTGGAGAGGTCGCCTAAGCCCGGGCCTTGGATGGCAGGATTTTAGGGGGCGGCATGCTGCCCAACCACACCCACGTTGGTGCAGGCACTTAAATTTCCTGTGTGCCAATAACCATTGATCCGTCCCGACGAACATTTGAGCAAATAAAAGGGGGGGACAGGGGCGACAGCGGGCCTAGGGGCGCCCGCTAGGTAAATCCGGCCCTGTAAACAATAGTAGTGTTTCTGAAGCAAACACAGCAGTTTTACCAGAGCAGGGATATGCTGCATTATATTTTTGTTTACTTTACAACAATATTTTGATGCTACTGTTCCTTTAAAGGGGATGCAAAGGCAAAAAATTTAAATCCCATTTTTACTTTCTTTAATGAAAAAAACATCTATCTCCAATAAACTTTATTAAAAAAATGTCTGTTTTTCTAATAAACCTGACTGTATGCAGTAAAATTCCCCCTTCGATTTACTTGCTTTGACAGCTGCGGATAGGAAACTTCAGACGGTCCCTAAATGTTCTGCAGGGAAACAATCTGGAACAGCTCTGCTTGTTGCCCTGTAGAGCAGCCGGCAACTGTATAGAGATTTGTATCCACAGACCCAGTGTAGTCTGGTTATTCTGATTATTAATCAGTCTTGCTGTATCAGCTTCTATGGCAGATATTATATGACTTGTGCTCTTTTGATCATTTAGTTAGTATACAATGAAAAAAAAAAACACAAAGACAAATTAAACTTTGAAATCGCTAAGTCTTTATTAAGAAATAACTTACCGAAATTCTGCTTCTGCTCTTCTTCAGAAAAGGCAACAGGGCGACGAAGGGGTAGGCCGAGCAGGCACGTGCCTAGGGCGCAAAGCTGTCACCACTGTCACCAGGCCCGGACTGGCAATCTGTAGGTTAGGGCAAATGCCAGATGGGCTGCTATAAGTTGCAATAGAAAGTCACAATTTAGTGGGCTGGTGGAGGCTGTTTGGGCCTCTAAGTGGGATGATTGGGCCTCTGTGTACCTGAAATGCCAGGGCCTATTTTGATTCTCAGTTCAACACTGACTGTCACCTACCCCCAATCCGGTCGCCTCTGCCTCTCTGGCACTTTCTATTTTTTAGCTCCTGTTAACGCATGTTCGTACAAGCGCAGGAGCACTTAGCTGGCGCCGCATCCGCCTGGTTTGCCTAGGGCGCCTGTGAAGCACAGCCCGGCCCTGCAGGGGGGAGAAATAAAGCACCACATGATGGATCACGGCCCTGTCGCCTTTTCTGAAGAGGAGCAGAACTGGAGTTTCGGAAAGTTATTTCTAAATAAAAACTTAGCGATTTCAAAGTTTAATTTGTCTTTGTGGGTTTTATTTTGTTGTATCCTAAAAAAGTTTTACAAAACAATTTGCTGTTTCTGGTCCTTTAAGCTGCTAACAATTTTTTTAGACCCATTTTGCCTATGGTACACAAGAAAATGCAATGGTAGTGTGGTGCACTGTATAAATGTAATAGGGCCACTAGGTAATCAATTCCATAACAAGGGGCTTCCAGCTAACAATCTCCCTTGTAATTAGGGTTTCCACCTTTTCTTGAAAAAAATACCGGCCTTTATATTTATCTTTTTTTCCTATTAATAACATTAGAATCAACCATCAAAAATACCGTCCAGGCCGGTAAAATACCAGCCAGGTGGCAACCCTATTTGTAATGTTAAAGCCAGTCAAGCACATGACCTTCAGTTTGATTTAGCAGTTGCAACTTGTTCTCCAGGAAAGGTATAGGGCGGGGCCCGTGTGTACATTGCCTGCTGCAGACAGACCCGTAGGGAAAATAGCCACGTCTACTTTGCTTGTCCCAGGCAGAATCACAGCTGATACACTGGTGCACATTCCCTGCTCCAGACAGCACTCAGGTGAAATACACATGTACACCGCCTCCTCCAGACAGCATTGTAGGTGAAATACTCATGGAAACACTGCCTGCTCCAGACAGTATTGTAGGTGAAATACTCATGTACAACGCCTCCTCCACACAGCATTGTAGGTGAAATATTGCCTGCTTCAGACAGTATTGTAGGTGAAATACTCATGTACATTGCCTGCTCCAGACAGCATTGTAGATGAAATACTAAGATACAGATGACTGCTCCAGACAGAATTACAGCATTCATCCGTGGATCTATCATATTTGTTAAACACATGGTTAACAAATCCTGTAGTGGAAGGCAGGTAGATACATGAATGCAGCTCCTTGTCTTGTCTGTCCTGGGGCAGGCAGCCGATGTCAGCACATTGAAATATGAAGACAGCAACCCAGCCCCATTCTCTCTCAGGGCTGCACAATTGCATTTCAGTCTCTGTGCTCCAGTTTAAAGGGGCAGTTCACCTCAAAGGGGAATTCAACCCCTCCGCGCTAAACAACTCCCCCCGGCCTACCCCTCCCCCTGGGCAAATGCCCCTAAGTCGCTACTCCTGCCAGGTTCAAGGGCGCCATCTTCTCCAGCAACGTCTTCTTCCTGGATCTGTTGGCGCTTGACGGTGCATTTGCAGTAGGACGCATTCTGCGAACTTCGTGAACTTTGGGCACATGCGCAGTAGTACCAACCGACAAATGCGTCCTACTGCGCATAGGCCGCCAAGCGCCTACGGATCCAGGAAGAAGACGTTGTTGGAGAATCTGGCTGGAGGGGACCTGCACAGAGGGGTAATTACCGACTTAGGGGCATTTGCCCGGGTGGAGAGGTAGGCAGGGGGGAGTTGTTTAGCAGCGGAGAGGTTGAATTCCCCTTTAAAATTTATTTTGAGTACAATGCAGGCAGAGCTAATATAATTTGCTCTATTATGATTTGAAATTCTGATACAGTTACTCGGGTTATGGTGCTGTCAGAAAGCCTGGCTGACATATTTAGCAGGTTTAAAAATCCCATTTGGTGAGGGCTGCATTGGACAGTTCTGTTTATGGCCAGCTTAAGGATCAAATGTTGTTGCACCCCAGAAAATCTCAAGTTTTGGGTCAAAGTCTTCATGCAACAGCAGTATCATATGCAAGTGGCATTGTTCCTGTTCAATTTGGAGTTTGGCAGAGAGACACATTAAAGGTGGCCATACACAAGCAGATATTGGTCCTTTAGACCAATCTGACAGCTTATCGCTATCTGGCCACCATATTGATCAGGAAGGTTTCATTTTTCCGGCCATTGCTCCTTGCTGTAATTCAATCATTGGGTAGAGAGTTTTCAGTCAGCACTCATTCCTTCCATTAAACCGATTCTTTGGTGCACGTCCCAGAATTTCCACCTGGATCTGTTCAGTTTCTACAATTGGACAGCACCAATAGTCATGAAGTTTTCTTCAAATGCCTTTATTCAGGTAAACATGGGCACTGACCCAGAACAAATACAACGTTTCAGACCCACATTGGTCTTTTCTCAAGCCCAGGGCTTGAGAAAAGACCAATGTGGGTCTGAAACGTTGTATTTGTTCTGGGTCAGTGCCCATGTTTACCTGAATAAAGGCATTTGAAGAAAACTTCATGACTATTGGTGCTGTCCAATTGTAGAAACTGATTCAATCATTGGGCCCTAGGGCCGAATGTTCAGATCATCCCGATATGGCCCTGCCGTTAGTGAGTATATCAAGGAACGATCCGATTGTTTGGCGATGTCACCAGATGAGTGGATCTCTTTGTGTATGGTCGGCTTAAGAATAAAATGAATATAATAAAATCCCTACTTTACTTACATTCTACATTTATCAAGGGAAACCTCTGCATTCCCTTCTTACTAATTCTCGATGTTTTCGGGCATGGTTTATACAGGATTTAACTTATCTCTCTATGCACCAGTGGCTTCTCTCATGCACTGCCAATGATAGTGTACCAGACAGTACCAGACAGTACCAGACATGTAATAAGCAATAAAGCAAAGACACAATCTGCAGCCCAGACATGCGTATCGATGAAACGAGAAGGCAGCATTAGCTGACAATAACAATGAAAAAGAAAGTATTAAAATGTCTTTTGCAATTATTACACCATATTTTACTCTGTGTGCATAGTGATTATGCCATTTAATATTGCCCAAGGGTATTTCTTCATTAATTTTGTCACAGACCAACTCCAGGTTCCCTTTTATTAGATGCGCACGAGAAAAGGAAAGAAATCAACATTCTGTAATTAGCAACTATGTCTCTCCACCCTTTTCATTTCTAATTGTATTTATCAGATTAACAAAGTAACCTGCACAATGTAGTGCCCAAACTTGCTTAACAAATTGGTCAGAGTTGAATCAACGTCACTGATTCCATTAACGTAACATCTTGTAAAGGTTTAGAATCAATAACAATGTCTTGTAAAAATCACTTAAGGCTGGGGACAGACAGGGAGATTCGGGGAGATTCTGTCGCCTGGCGTTTTTTAGCAGGCGACAATCTCCCCGAATTACCTTCTCCCTGTCTGCCGCTAGTATACTGACAAAGCGCCAGCGCCTGTGCAGACGCGGCGCAGCGATTTCCGGAATCGCCCGAAGTTTCCTCACGAAGTATCTTCGGGCGATTCCGGAAAACGCTGCGCCGCGTCTGCACAGGCGCTGGCGCTTTGTCAGTATACTAGCGGCAGACAGGGAGAAGGTAATTCGGGGAGCTTGTCGCCTGCTAAAAACGCCAGGCCACAAAATCTCCCCGAATCTCCCTGTCTGTCCCTACCCTAAAGCAGAATTCAACCTGTAATAAAAAAAAACCCTCCCCATCCCCCCTGGGTAGACCTCCCCTCCTCCCCCCCCCCACCCCCCGGGCAAATGCCCCTAATTTTTTACTTACCCCTCCTGTATAATTTCCGGAAATTTTCGTTACTTTCGGCGCATGCCGGATTGTTTTGCCACCAATATGGATTCATGCAGCTTAGTTAAAAGTACAAGCCACTGTTTTATTGTTGCTAGGGATGCCCAGGATTTGGATTAGCATTTGGTCTTTTTCAGAAGGATTCGGATTTGGTGGAATCCAAGCGCTGTGACATCACATAAACAAGGAAATTGCTATTTTTTCCCATGCTCTGTGTGCAGGTTTCACCTTAAACCTCTTACCCTAAAACTGCATATGCAAATATAGGGCTTGGATTTGGTTGAATTGTTCATGAAATATTTAACCAAAAAAAATAGTGGTACAACCCTAATTATTACAGATTTCATATAAAAGATTCTGTTCTTATAATATAAAAACATATACAAAATGAGATAAGATGCTACCAGGACCAGAACAGATGTGCCTCAAAGTACAAATATAGTATCTGTTACAGGTATGGGATATGTTATCCAGAAACTTGTTATCCAGAAAGCCATCTCCCATAGACTCCATTTTATCCAAATAATCCAAGTTTTTAAAAATGGTTTCCTTTTGCGCTGTAATAATTAAACAGTAGCTTGTACTTGATCCAAACGAAGATATAATTAATCCTTATTGGAAGCAAAAACAGCTTATTTGGTTTATTTAATGCTTAAATTATTGCCTTGTAGACTTAAGGTATGAAGATCCAAATCATGGAAAGATCAGTTATCCAGAAAATGTCCCGAGCATTCTGGTTAACAGGCCCCATACCTGTATCATAAATCAATTTATACAAGAATAATGACAGATTTGCATTTTACCTATAAGGCAATTGGTGCTACGCAAACAAAAATTGTCAGTGACAGAGCAACCGCATATATTTACAGATTTATTTGTTTTTTTCATTTTGATGGCACTCCACCAACATCATTGGGAGGTCAATAATAAAAAAACAATTATTATTTTATTTACAGGGACGGGTGACCTTTGAGCACTGATGTAGGTATATTATTCCCAGCATGCACCTGCAAACTCTGCTCTAGAGTTCCAAAGCTTTCCTGATTCAGACCTACAGTATAGGTAAAGGCCTGAATTGGTAGCTTATCCACAATAAAAATCTAGTATTAAGGGGACACACTTGTAAACAAATGAAGTGCTTACTGATAGCTGTAAACAATGTGTAATATGTTACGGTTTTGTGGACAAATGTTATCACTTGGTGCACGTGTGAGGAAGTCTACTTCCTGGTACTGACGTGACCATGTGACCCACTTTACTTCCTTTCTGGCAAAAAACACAACTTCTTCTGTTTTATAGCACAGATTGTCAGTACACACAGCAGTACACTGGAGCAAGTAGGATGGAGACAATCTAATTTACTAGACTGCTGCCTGATGACTGTCTAATTTAGCTGTGAAGGCAGTGGCATACAGTTTAATTCAAGGAGTACTGACACTAGGGTTGCCACCTGTCCGGTTTTGACCCGGACAGCCCGGTATTTTGAAGGGCTGCCCGGGTCAATGCTTCCTGCCCGGTTTTCCAAATAAGGAAAACCGGGCGGGATTAGCTTGATTGACGCAGCGATCGGCCAATCGGCGATCGCGTTGTCATAGCTCCTCCCCATGACATCACAGGTCCGCCCACCGACATCACAGGCCCACCCACCAACGTAATGGGCCCCGCCCCCTGTCCGGGTTCAGCCACCGCAAAAGGTGGCAACCGTAACCGACACTCATATGCTCTAACGTACACAGAAAGCACAACTGCTTCCACTGGACCCAGAATTATCACCAGAAACTGTGTATGCCAATTTAGCCTGTGGATGTCGCCAAACGAGCGGATCTCTCTCCGATATGCCCACCTTGAGGTGGGCGATATCGGGCTGATCTGATCGTGGGCCCTAGGGCCCAACGATCGGATCAGAGTGACGCGAATATGGGCAGTCGGATCGTGGGACCGCAGATATCGATCGGGGAAGCCCGTCAGAGGGCCCCACTCATGGGCCAATAAAGTGCCGACTCAGTCTGTCAGCATCTTTTATCGGCCCTTGTACGGCAACCTTTAGGCTAAGGCCAGACGGGGAGATTCTGGGGAGATCTGTTGCCTGGCGACTTCTCGCCGCGAGTTCTCGCCCCCGAATCTCCCCGAATAGCTAGGCACCGCTGCGCACCGGCGCCTAGCTATTCGGGGAGGTTCGGGGGCGAGAAGTCGCGACGAGAAGTCGCCAGGCAACAAATCTCCCCCGAATCTCCCCGTCTGGCCTTAGCCTTAGAGCATTTGTATAGCAATAAATAGCACTGTAAAACCAGTACAACAGAATTTGTGCAACTGTCACACCAAAGAAACAAAGTAGCCAAACTGGCCCATCCCTGTCCAGAGCAGGGTCTGTATTTACACAAGCTGTTAGGCTTGGTGCTTGCAGGCTCCCGACTCCTCTACTTATAGTTCTTGCTTTATGTACCGTACAAACAATGGGTTAACCTGTGTAGCTTTAACCCTTTAGTGTCGTTAACAGCTGCTTTTATTTCAAGAAAGGAGCCTTATTATAAACAGGGCAATGAGGCAGAAGCACCCGCAAACTCATGCTCAAGTCTGAAAAAAAAAAAAAAAAAAAGAGATCTAGGTGGGTAAAATGAAGAGTCTGCCAACAAGCCAAAAACAGCTCACATACTTTCCAGTTGGCAGAAGGCACACACCCTTCTGGTATCCACACCCACTGAGCCTTATCAGCCCTCCTTAGGACACGTCTGCTGACTACTGAATGCTCACATGATCAGCATGCAGGCAATCTCCATGTGGTTACTTATACAGCCACTCCAAGCTGCACTAAACAGTTACAGACTCAAGCCTAAGCTTTGCCCTCCTACATTAGTGGCCATCTGATTTCTTCAGTAAGAAACCCCAGCAAACATGTAACTCTAGTTGCCCCCCAAAGGGCAAAAAAAAGCTCTCTATGAAATATTCATTCAGGGCAATCTTTCATCTCATCCCCTGAAACACACACATGTAGTTTTGACTTCCTCCGTGCACTCCTCATTACTTAGTAACCAAGGCAATGCCCGCACACACACATCACCCAGCATCACACAACCATCTTGAATACCCGGTACAATGATCCCCCGTCCCCTCTAGGCAAATTCTCCCATGCACCACTTACAAAGGCAAGCACACTATCTCCTAAAAGGGGAACTACTGCAAAAATAAAAAATTTAATAAGCATTATCATACTGAACTAAGATATTTTCTAAATATAAATCAAATAAAAATTCTGAACCATATCTTAAATAATCAAGTTACTCTCCACTTTCCCCCTCTCAGCGCCTGCCTTGTTCATTCTCCCTTCAAGCAGGAGTTGGGAGTCTGATTTCAAGTGACAGTTAAACCCAATATATCTTTTAGGGGGGCTCCTTTAGCCTAGAAGCTGTATTAGAGCTCACTCTATTAAATTCACCAGAAATCCCAACTCTCTACATGGAGAATTTGGGCCAAAGTAATTTCATAATAGTTCCCATTTAATAACCAGGGTATGCACTCTCCTCACCTCTCTATTCCACCACTAACCTGGCAAGCCCTTTCTTCAACACTTAAAGGGGTGGTTCACCTTCAAGTTAACTTTATTGTAGAAGGGCCAATTCTAAGAAACGTTTCAATTGGTCTTCATTATTTATTTTTCATAGTTTTTTAATGATTTGCAATTTTCTTCTGTTTCTTTCCAGCTTTCAAATGGGGGGGGGGGGGGGGGGTCACTGACACCATCTAAAAACAAATGCTCTGTAAGGCTACAAATGTATTGTTATTGCCACTTATCATTCTATTCAGTCCCTCTCCTATTCATATTCCAGTCTCTTATTCAAAGCAATGCAGGGTTACTAGGGTAATTTGTACCCTAGAAACCAAATTGCTGACACTACAAACTAGGGAGCTGCTTAATAACTATAAAAACACAAAAAAAAAAAATTAAAACCAGTTGCAAATTATCTCAGAATATCACTCTCTACTAAAAGTTAACTCAAAGATGAACTACCCCTTTAAGGTGACCATACATGTAGAGATCCGAGTATCTCTCCCCGATAAGCCCACACTGAGGTGAGTGATATTGGGAAGACCCGATCGAACCATAGAACACAACAGGTGGTCAGATTGCGGGACTGCATCAACGAATAGATGTGGCTGCTATTCAACTTGATTTATAATCCTGCCCAATCGACATCTGCCGATGTTCGGCCAGATATCGATTGGAGAAGAACGTCGGATGGCCCCACGCAAGGTCTGTCAGCAGCTTTTATCGGCCCGTGTATGGGGCTCGTATCTTGAGCAAGCTCTCTACCAGGACTGGACTGAGAATCAAAATAGGCCCTGGCATTTCAGGTACACAGAGGCCCATCAGCCCACATAGAGGCCCAAACAGTCCCCACCAGCCCACTAAATACGGATTTTCTATGGGACCTTATAGCAGCCCATCTGGCATTTGCCCTAACCCATAGATTGCCAGTCCAGGCCTGCTCTCTACTCATCCTTTGGCCAGCTCTCCATTCCATCACTTATCAAGAAAAAACGCTTCTTTGCCACTAATCTACTGGTTTAATTCCCCACACTTTTGCCCAGTCTGGACAAGTTCCTTCCACAACTAGCTATCTCCACACCCACCAAGTTGCTATGTCCTCATACAATAATTACTTATCCATAAAAGTGCAACAAGACAAACTGTGAGCACATCCTATGTCTATTAATTGCTTTACCTTCTGAAGGCGTGACTCCCTAATGTATGGCCACATCAATCAATGTAGTTCAAGTAGATAAAGGGGGTACAGCAGTCACCAAGTTTAACTGGCATGTTAGCTTTTTTTTTTTTTGCCATGCCAAATGGAGACATGGTTTTGGGGAGTAAACACTTCCCTCCATCACAAATGTGGCCAAATTCTCTCCATATTTTCTGCAACTTCTAAAACTCTGGTTTCATTGTCCATCCTCATAGCCCTGAAAGCTCCCCATAGATGCAAAGATCTTTCTCTGCCGAACGACCGATCTTAGCAAAGTCCGACCAATCTGTCAAATTATCGTGCGGTTAGTGGGATTCTAATGATTGTACATCTTACGATTTTTCGTCCGACATCGGTCTGAAGAGTGATTGGCCAGGTTAGAAAATCTTGATCAGACCCCATGCAATCTACCTATGTTTGCAGGGACAAGCAGGCAGCTTCAGCGTTGCTGGCAATATCACCTGAAATTATCTTTTTAGTTAATGGACACATCGGACATTTAAACAATCGTTTTGAGATAATCGTGGTCTCACGATAACCATTGGATCTTTCAAAAACCTTTACGTCTATGGCCAGCTTAACCCAGACAATACCTCGCCTCATCCAATTACCAGGGCGCGCTCACTTCTTCGCAAAGCTCTCCCATCCATGACTCTCCTCGCAAGCCTCGCACACTAACCTGGTAAATCCTATTCTCACCTAGTAACTCGGTGAAGCACTCACCTCACCAATTCACTTGCCTAAAACAGCAGCCCAGACATCTCTCTCTTTCATCAGACTTTGCAACCAGATATCTCTCTGGTATTTTGACGTGACATCCAGCACACTATTAGAATATAAACTCCCGAATACTTTCTGATTGTGAAATCAAAATAACATTAAGGTAGCCAAATTTCTAACGGGCATAATCAGTTGCATGAAGTACCATGTATGAAACATGTTTTATATGAAACTTGAAGGGTAAAAACTATAAAGCAAGAATTAAATTGGCACAATGACTGGTATTTTCTTCATCAAGTTGAGTTATTTCACTGGGAGAGAGTTTATATTCCATTTGCCAAGATCCACACTGAACTATAACATGGAAAATCTGCTATAATTGCAAGGGGAAACATTGTCAAGGATAGCATTTATTTACGGAAACAGAATAATGAACTAGAAAAGTCTGGCTGTGCAGATACTGAATTACACTGGGAGTTGTAGTTCAACTGCATGTGAAGAGCTGCAGGTTGCACATCATATTGGAGTAACTGACTACACAGCATATGGTGTTCTGCTATATTTATATTGTTGTATATTCCCAGGGCTTTCCCAATCTTATAAATGTCCACACCTAACAATTAAGTAGTAACAGGCACACAGATAAAAAAAAATATAATTTTTCCCAGAACTGTCTATATATAGTGGGTACCACGAATGCAAACGTTACATCTGAGCATAGCAGAATGGAGCAGAGAGATAGCCATGACCTGAGAGATAGCCATAAGGATTTCATCATCACATATTTAATTATTTATATAGCACCATCAATTTAGGCAGTGCTTTACATTAAAGCCTATGAGTGTGTGTAACACGAAACACTTGGGGCTATGCTGATTTGTAGTACAGGTATGGGACCTGTTATCTGGAATGCTCAGGACCTGGGGTTTGCCGGATAACAGATCGTTCTGTAATTTGGATCTTAATACCTTAAGCCTCCTAGAAAATCATGTAAACATTAAATAAAGCCAATAGGCTGGCTTTGCTTTCAGTAAGGATTAATTACATCTCAGTTGGGATCAGGTACAAACTACTGTTTAATTATTACAGAAAAAAAGGAAATCATTTTTAAAAAAATTGGATTATTTCATTATAATGGAGTCTATGGGAGATGGCCATTCCGTAATTCGGAGCTTTCTGGATAACGGGTTTCCGGAGAAGGGATCCAATACCTGTAAATATGTTGCTTATTTTACTGCCTGGTGGACGATTGCCTTTTTGAGTGCATGCTCTACATTTTGTTGGTTTGAATCCGCTCCCCTGGCTGAGGGCACAGAGTGTTGAACCTGGGCCTCTTCTATGACTTGGTGAGTTTATACAAATTGACATTGGACTTCTATTTTTCACCTGAGAGATAGCCACACTGATTTCATAGTCATCACATATTTAATTATTTATATAGCACCATCGATTTAGGCAGTGCTTTAAATTAAAGGGGTGGGTCACCAGAACGGCAGTGGCCAATGGGGAGGTTTATCGCCTGCAAGTATTTATGAGCCACTGTGGGTGATACAACTATCGAAAATGAGTCTCCATTGGAAATAACTGAAATTACTGGCAGTAAAACCAACAGATGGATAAATCTCCAATGTTGCCATATGTTGGTTTTACCGCCAGCCAGTGGGCCAAATGGGTAGATCCCAATGGACAGGCTACTGATTATAGCCCCCCCCGTCCTCACTTATTTTGTGCTGGAGGGGGTACAGGTAGGGTTGCCACCTTTTCATTAAAAAAATACCGGCCTTCCTATATATTCAGCTTTTTCCCTATTAACATTGGGACCAGCCATGAAAAATACCGGGCAGGCCGGTATAAAACCGGCCAGGTGGCAACCCTAGGTACAGGGCATCCAGGTTGCTGGCAAAGAGAGCTGCAATTGCGCTAGAAAAGCTGAATGTTCAGCTTGAAAACTGGAAATCTGTCTCTTAAACTTACCAGGAGCAGCATAATAATAATGTTAAACACTGGTGGAAAAACCCATGTGCCGCATCAGTCTCCCAAAATCACTAGATGAGTTGTTGAAGCAACTTCAAGCAATTTTGGGAGACTGCATTGACATATGGGTCTTACCAAAAGCATTTCACATTATTGCCTATGGGAAAGCTTTTACAGGAGAGTAGTCGCTTGCAAAAGAAGAGATTTATCGCTGGTGTGCCACTACTCTTAGCCTCTCTACAATAATGACAATACACTGATCAACTGACCAATGGATTTCAAAACACTTTTACAAAACTTTCTTTTATGAAACTTTTCTGTGAGTTGCCCCTGTGCTGCTCAAAATCTATTCCTCATAAGGTAACACAACAGGTATCCCTGTCTACGACTGCCGACATGAGAATGTGGTGGTCACAAAGAGGTTTGGGACTGGCCAGCCTGAGAGACAGCATCCATTATTTCTCTGATCTGGAACGGACAGGACATGGAAATCAAAATAATTTATTGTGTGCCACTTTGTAAAGCAACATCCAGGGACCCCAGTTGCGAATCTGCCCACTGGTGCTGACCTGGTAAAAGCTCTGCCAGTGTTTTTCCCCCCTAACATTGGTGCCATCAATACCATGCAAAGTAGAATCCAATATTAAAGGCCCCCATACACGGGCCGAAAAAAGCTTATTGGCCCGTGTGTGGGGCCATCCGACAGGCTTCCCCGATCGATATCTGGCCAATAGTCAACCAGATCTCAATCTGTCGGGTTAAAAAACCTAGCCGGATCGCGGAAACATCTCTGCGTGTATGCGGTCCCGCGATCCGACCGCCCATATCGCCTCCATCAGCCCGATATCGCCCACTTCAATGTCGCCAAACGAGCAGATCTCCCCGTCTATGGCCACCTTAAGGGCTTGTGCACAAGCTCCCTGCCCCAGAGACTTTGCAATCTCATGCCATTGTCTTTTAATCCTCCCCTTGCCACAAAAAATGGAGAAGACGCATTAATTCTGCATTATGGTCTCCATCATAATTCATTATTAAAGGGTAGCTACCTCAAAAATGAAAATTTCAATCAAAAATGCTGTACTGTTTCTGAAATAGTCCAGTTTATATTCACTATTCCTCTCTCAGCAGCTGTTTCTCCTCATTCTGTCTTCATTCAGGAGTTGGGCGTCAAATGAATGATCCAATATATCTTATAGGGGGGCTCCTTTTGCCTAGAAGATGTATTAGAGCTCACCAGACATCATGTCTCTCTACATGCAGGATTTGTACAAAAGGCAGTTATTTTGTTAGATTTTGTTTGTACTGGAATCAGTTATTTGAGTGAGCTCTAATACATCTGATATGAAAGGAAGCCCCCCTATAACATATATTGGATTTAACTGTCAATGAATATCTGACACCCAACTGCTGCATGAAGACAGAATGAAGAGAAACAGATGCTGAGAGAGGGATAGTGAATATGAACTTGATGATTATTTAAAAAAACAGTAAAGAATATTTCATTGATTGTCTTTACGAAGTTTCTTACTTCAGTATGAGGAAGCTTATATAAAATTTTCATTTTCGCGATAGTTCCCCTTTAACATTAACAAGTATGTATATCTGAAAAATATGCATCAAGCTAAACCTTTAGCTCATAAAATTTCCATTTAGCTTCTAGCCACGTTTGAAGGTGTGCCAGCAGGACTCTGGGCAAGGAAAAGTACTTATTTGGGGAATCATTTGCTCCAATTTGCATCCAAAACATGGCAGATTGGAATGCAGACAACATCGTTGCAGGGATAACAAATATGAAACCTTTTGGGTGCCATGGACTACAACAACCAGCTCTATCACACAGCTTAAGTCCACTTAGGCTGAAAATCTGACATTGAGGTATTGAGATGGTCAGTCGTCTTATAAAATCTTCCAGCACTAAGAAGAACTGCGTATTTGCTCCCTGCTGAAATAACCTGTCAGTTGCGGCTTACATTGCACACACACAATGGAAACATAAAACATGAATCCACTGATGAAAAGGGCCATTAAACAGCAGCAGAACAATGTGCTGAGAGATGGAACAATAACAAAGGACTAGTAATCATTGTGAGATGTAAGCGCAGGACAGCACAAGAATCCGATTGACAAAAATACTGAGGGATAATGTGCTATAATGAATAAGCACAAGGGTGCAGGAAACCCCCCAGTATCAAGGGGATATTCTACCAACTACACATAAGCATTCTGTACACTTAAAAACAAGAAAAAACTATTATTTCCAATCCCAACAAGGTGTCCACTACATGAAACTGTAATCCTACCTTAACTGAGTACATCGCTTCCGAAGAAGTGGCGAGAAGCCACGAAACGCGCCGAGCGTATGATCCACAATTCTATGTTGTTCCTCTAAGGATGGATTTTTAAAGTTGAACTATCAAAGGTGAAATTTTATCAATTATTTTGCTCCCTCTGATTTCACCGTGTTATTTTAGAATTAACCGAGTAGACAAATGTAGATGTGAGCCCCCTGCTGCCCCCCTAGATGTGCCGATGACTTTTGTACCGGGACACGATGGGTTAAACAGCAAATGACCTAAAAGTAGCTTAAACAACATCCTGTTTTAAAGCAACTGCATTCCTCCTCAAAGAACAAGTATTACCAGAGATTAAACTTTTTAACCTCAAGCTGACATGTAGAACGTCTCCATAAGAAGACGCGGTTTGCTGGGTGTCGGTATTTCATAAGTAATCAGCCTGAAAAGGGAACTAAAATGTTCTGAAAGATTCCTATGATTAGTTAGCCAATAAAGGTATCACATTTATGCAACTTATTATTTTTTATTTCAAAAGGGTTGCCCTGTAATTACTGGTTAACACAGTACTACAACTTTACCTGCTATGTCATAAGAAAAGCATTGGTGTGCTCCGCTCTTTCTAGGGCGCCGACATCTTGCACGGCACTGCACCAGGACTGATAGATCACTGTCTGGTGGAGCCAACAATTTATTTTATAATAACATTCACACACACACAAACACAACAGGGCCAGCTGTGTACTGCACACTTTCTGGAGAGGGGAAAAATGTATCCTAAGAATGGAGTCAGATAAGGAGGAAAGGGCAAGCAGAACCTGAGATATACCAGGCACGCTGCCCATACACATGGCAGTGAATAAGCCTCTGCCCCAGGCTGGGAGATGATGGACCTACACAATGAATAAAAAAGTGACCAAGCACACCCCCTGCTTTTAGCTTGAGAGTTGGCGTTCCCAATGACTAGCCCATGACAATGCAGGAGGACTGGGACCCCCAATGGATCCAGGATGGTCATGCTCATGTATATTATACTCATGTATATACTGAAACTTTCCATCAACAACAACAACACAAGGGAAGGTCCCCTCTTTGGTTAAATCCCCTTTATGCCCTTCCCTAAAACCAATCACACAAACAGGCCACAAATGAAGGGAGGGGGGTTAAGACAGGGCAGAGCAGACACGGTATTTACCCAAATTGCTGTTATTTAAGGCTTAACTTCTGCGCATTTATTTTGGCAACAAATGCAAGTGAACTAGAACAAACTAAAAGAGAATATAAAAGCCTGACGCGCAGAAGAGGTGCTACTGTCTGTCAGCAACCCCCCCCCCCCCCCGGAGAGGAGAATGGTAGGTACATGAATACCACACAAGTCACGGAGCTATAGAGTTGTACTGACAAGCAGCCAGCTGTACAAGTTCTCACCTTGGTCGCCGCTGTCCATGATCGATGACTCCGACTTCTCTCCTAGCACACAGCTCTATCTCGCAGCACAGAGATAACACACTCAGTCACTCACCTCCACACCCACCACCTTCACGTCCCCGCCCTTTGCGTACCACGCCCATTTTCACATCCACGCGCAGCGTATGGCGTTCTAAGAGTTTACAAACCCCGCCCACTAAATGGCGCGCCCAGATTCAGATCCACCCACCATTCCCAAAAATGCGTGTACCCGCCTCCTGCTGCTAGGCCCGTAATCACCGCTAGACTCGAATCCACGCCCATTTGGAAGCTCAGTATCAAGGGCAACCAATAATTCTGCTCTTTGTCCACCTGTTATAACTTAAAGTCGTACCTCCGTTCTTTCCTCACAATTGTATTCATAGCAACTTTACAGCAACATTAGGAAGAAGTGACACGAACCAATTGCGACCTTTTTTTCTCCCTTACTGATAAGACCGTTGGCTTGCAGGATTTGGAGTCCCAATGCAAAATAAAGGGCTCAGTCATGATTGGGTACAGCTATAAGGGGCCTTACAATTGTCAACATATATTTGAGCTGATCATGTGTTGGGAGTTGTAGTGAATAGGTGGAGGGTTTCAGGTTGGACTTACCTTTTCTGGTAAAAAATACCAGTCTTTTTTCCCTATCAACAACATTGGGATCAACCATCGTTTTTACAGGCCAGGTGCAGGGGCACTCCGCCAAGGGTTGCCACCTGGCTGGTATTTTACCGGCCTGGCCGGTATTTTTGATGGTTGATCCCAATGTTATTAATAGGAAAAAAAGATAAATATATAGGAAGGCCGGTATTTTTTTCAAGAAAAGGTGGCAACCCTACCAATGAGGCAAGTTGGGAATCTCGCAAAAATGATGCTCCTGGTACTTTAAGAGCTGAACTTCCGGTTTTCAAACCGGAAATTCCGCTATTGTAGCGCAGAGGCAATAATTGCGCCCTACACTAGTGTCCTGGCCCTCTCCAACACCCTCATGGACCCCCCTCCAGCGCACAGGGAGGGAGGGCGGCACCAAGAGCAAGCTGCCTAAGGCGTAGGGTTGCCACCCGGCTGGTATTTTACCGGTCTAGCCGGTAAAACACCTGCCGGGGCCGGTATTACAAATTTACCGGCAATGTAGATGCCGGTAAATTTGTAATACCCTTAAAAAGACCCATCGGCCAGCCCACAATCCCCTGTAAACTTACCTTTTTCCCCTTCTTTTAGGCACTGCTTCATGGCCGCCCCTTTTTGGTGTCACGTGACAGCCCTTTTATGGCCCACCCTTTTCTGACGTCATGGTCCGCCCCGACCCCCACCGGCCGGTAAAAAAAAATTACAAAAGGAGGCAACCCTACTAAGGCAGCTGAGGGGCCAGGATCATCCCAGGCCAGGTGGCAACCCTATTTGTAACCTTTCCCCTTTTCAGATGGGGATTTTGGCAGGATCGGACTGGGAGGAAAAAGCAGCCCTGGCAAAAGTATCAAATTAGCCCATGTATTCACACGCATGCAAAGCATGATATATGTTTCCAAACCCAAAGTTAACTAGAACTAGTGTTAATTAATAGATATTTTAAGAGTCCATTACAATACCCCATACCCCAGCAAAATTATACACCCTATGTGCTGGAACTGGACCTTGCAAACATATCTCACCCTAGTTTCTATCACAACTATTCTATCAGATGGATTAATGGCCCTTTACTTACAGTATATTCTAAATTTTCCTTTGTGTGCCCCCAGCTAGACCATGCACCCTGGCAGATAAGAGTACTTTAAATACCATGTGTATCACAGGGCCAAAGTGTGTCATACTTGAATAGACTAGTCTGTCTCATGTAATTAATGCTACATATCACAGTGTAACATATACAGGCTGAAGTGATTGTTCTGAGCATGGATCCTCCTGTTACCAACATACCTATCATAAGCACAAGGGGTTGGGTATATAGGAAGCAACTCTAATATTACTAACTGAAGTTGGTCAGAATTCCTGGTTCCTCCCATAATCCAGTACTGGCATGTGAACTAACAAATGCGGGCATTGGTTTAGCTGCGGATGGCTATTATGGACATCTTATTTACATTTATAAAGTGACTAGTTAATTTACATATTAAAGTCAGATCTAATTTGCATTTTTAGGTGAGCAGCTCATTTACATTTAAAATCAAGCGGCCCATCGGGCATTTTCCTGAACCCACAGATTGCCAGTCCGGGCCTGTCTTTCAGTGATGATCTAAAGGAGAACCAAACCTTATTAATAAAAACCCCTACCCTACACAGACCCCCTGGTTCCCAGCCTATGTGTAAACATTGGTAATTGCCCTAAGTCTTTACTTACCTTTCTTTGCAGATTCCTGCTCTCCCCCATGAGTGGACTCTAATGATTCCCCCCCCCCCCAGTTCAGTTCCTACAATAAACAGGACTGAGGTGGTACACATAAAGATGGCTCTGCATTTGTCCAGTCATGTGTTCTGGGGTATGATACAACATGGCATTGGCCCTGGGATACACTTGAAGGAATCTGTGAAGAAAATATCTTTAATTAGCCTCCCTAAACATAAAAATCAACCTTGGCCCATGCTATCACCTGTAAATCTCACCCTGATTGGCTTTTTTAAAGGTGGACCTTTTCACAGGGCTGAGCCCCCACGGTGGGACATCCACATGGTTTGGGAACCACTACGTTAGGGGTTGATCAGTGTTTGATCAATCTCATTTCTTAATGTGAGCCAATTGCATAATAATTGTTTCCCATACTCCAAAACAATATTATTTTTAAGAAAAGCCTCTTTCCCAGTGCTCTGGTCCCCCATGCCAAGAAGGTTTGCAGTGTGGTCAGTCGTGTTGGGCAGGGTCGCCATTAGAAATTATGGGGCCCTGTATAACAAGATTTTCAAGGCCTCCTGGGCCCCGCCCACCCCAGCCTCCAAGCCCCACACCACAGTTAAAAGACCACACAGACATCAGTGCTAAAAATGGTAAAACCCCTCACACAAGTTATAAAAAGCCATTGATGGTCAGGGCCCCCCTAAAAGTTTTTTTTTTTTAAATAATTGGTGAACATGGCCCCCCTATACATTAAAAAGACCATTGGCACCAGGGCCCCCTGTTACAAGTTAAAAAGAAACATTGGGGCCCAAGAGAATATTGTTTAAAAAAACATTGTTGGCAGGGGCCTATAGAGTATTAAAATAATACATTGGTGGTCAGGGGTTTAATAAAATAAAAAGCACACATTGGTGCTCAGTAGACCTGAACTCGTGGCTTTCTTTCTTGGCTTTGGGTCTTTTCGTGCCTTCAGGATTTCAGGTTCTGCTCCTTTCCTGACTTCAGATCTTCAACTTCAACTTCGGCTCGTTTTGTGACTTCGGGTCGTTTCGTGGCTTCGGAGCTTCACCTTTGGCTCCTTTGGTGACTTTGGGTCTTTTCGCGGCTTCGCCAGTGCCGGATTTTGGCACCCAGAGGCCACGTGGTCCTGGAGGTTTGACACACAGTTTCCAGAAAAAGTGGCAACGCTAGCTTCAGGACTTCAACTTCGGCTCCTTTCTTGGCTTCGGAACTTCGACTGTTTGGGACTTCAGCTGTTAGAGACTTCAGATGTTCGAGACTTTGACTCTTTGGAACTTTGGCTTTTAGGGACTTCAGCGGTTTGGCACTACAGCAGATGCGGCACGGCTTTGGCACTGTCAAGGGGGGCCAGGCTATTTCGAAAAATGCAGCACAGCCGCCCCCTTAGGCCCAGGCCCTGTACAGCAGTACCCCTGTGCCCTCCTGATGGTGGCCCTGATGTTGGGGCACACACGTTGGGGCACACTTGTATAATGAGCAAGTGCCCTAGGATCTGCATCACACACATGTGCATAATAAGTGAGCTGAGACACTAGCTCCCTCATGGGGGGAGTGGTCTTTTCTTTTAAAAAAATAATATTTTCTCCATTTTCTGTAGTGTGGGCACTTTTAGTCCACACCTATTGCAATTTTTAGGTGGTAAGTGTCCTTTAACAATGGGATCATTTGGAAGCATCACAGTCCTCACATTTATAAAAGGGTAAACGGGCAGTTCACTACAATTTGACAAGAGAAATCTAAAAATCCTAAACAAATAAATAGAGATTTGGAGAACCTTTTGGCATGCTGTCAGGTCTGGACTGAGATTCAAAATAGGCCCTGGCATTTCAGGTAAGCAGAGGCCCAAACAGGCCACACAGCAGCCCAAATAGCCCCCTACCAGCCAACTAAATAGTGACTGTCTATGGAGACTTACAGCAGCCCCTATGGCATTTGTCAGAACCCGCAGATTGCCAGTTCGTGCCTGCCCAACTAGCAATCAGTGGATTCTATGCTACCATTGCTGTTAGTTAACTATAACGACCCTTTTTTTTGGCATCAACAGCAATAAAAAACAACACATATTGATTTCCTCAAGAATTACAGCTCACTTACGTGCTAAATTTCACCAGTGCAGCAATCCATAGCAACCAATCAATCAGTTTCTTAAATTTTTGTGATGACTATTCAAATTTAATTGCTTATAAGTTGCTATGGGTGACATTTGCATAGCTATGGCACAAACTAATGTAAAAATTGCAAATTTTCAATAATTATACCATGATATAAGCAAATAGTGCTATATATAATATTATTATATAGTATCATAAACGTTTATCATGAGTGCCCCCTGCTGTTCTGTCCAGGTAAAGGTCAGATGTAGGAAGCATCTCCTGACAGTTTTCTGCTCAGCTCTATTACAGCTATCTCATCCATCAATAGAATGGAGCAGAAAAATGTCAGGATACACGTCCTTCATTTGTAACTAAAGCTTCTGCCTTGACAGACAGCAGGGGTGCTTGTGATATACATCATGGAAATCAGGCCCGGACTGGCCATTTGTGGGTTAGGGCAAATGCCAGAGGGGCTGCTATAAGGTCCCATAGAAAGTCAGTGTTTAGTGGGCTGGTGGGGACTGTTTGGGCCTCTAGGTGGGCTGATGGGCCTCTTGTGTACCTGAAATGCCAGGGCCTATTTTAATTCTTAGTCCAGTCCTGATGGAAATGACTGGAAAAAAGCATTCAGAGCAATTTGCAGTCATTTGTGCAGGTACATGTTCCCTTTAAGAGCTTTACTACTTGAAGACAGAACTTGTTGCATCAGAGCTGCCAGTGACAATGAAACGTTATTTACACAGAAGTTGCCAAACCTTGACATTTTTGTGTTGTGGTGAAGGACGGCTTGATAGTTCCCATCTCGTTATCACAATCGGACAATGAAATATATGTTATAGCTCAGAGGTTACAGTGAGTCGATAGTGTGAGTATAAACACATACTGATTCAGTTCTTCTTTGTGTAATAATAAAAAAAAAACCCTGAACTTATCGTTTGTTGCAGTGAAAGTTGAACTGAAGGCAGCGGACCAGGAAAGTGTTGTGTGCCAAGCAGTCACACAAATAGGCAGTGTGGGTTTTTAGAAGCAGCTGTGTGCCGACCTATAGATATTTAAGAGCCCTACTGCTACGTACAACAATGTTTCATGTTATTTGCATACTATACACGTTGCCACCTCTGAGTTAGGACTTGTGCCTGCAGATGCAGCTCTTTGAGCTCCCACAATAGATGCAGTATATGGGTATGATATGGGCATCCCCTGGCATCCACATCATTCAGGAGAGTCCAGCTCAGGGCAGGAGTTACATAGAAGCATCTCTTGCCACCTGCCTGGAATTTTACTGTAAAAATGTTTCTTGATGGTCTTCATTGTTTACATTTTTGGATGATTTGCCTTTTTCTTCTAACTCTTTCCAGCTTTCAAATGATGGTCATTGACCCCAGCTAAAAACAAATGCTCTGTAAGGCTACATATGTATTGTTATTGCTATTACTTGGTTCTATTCTTTGCTATTCAAGTCTCTTATTCCAGTCAATGCATGGTTGCTGGGGTAATGTCATCCCTAGCAACCAGACTGCTTGATATGCAAACTGCAGATCTGCTTAATAAAAAGCTAAACAACAAATAAAAAACACAAATAATAAAAAATGAAAACCAATTGCTAATTGTCTCAGAATATCAGTCTCTACATCATACTAAAATTCAACTCAAACGTGATCAACCCCATTAATAGGGAAAAATCATAAAACTCTAGGAAGGCTGGTGGCAACCCTAATTGCACCTGTGGGCAGAAGAGCAAGGGCTCTAAGTGGGCATTTTTGTCCGTGTAGTACTACAGCACTTGCACCCTGGACTCAGTGATGTAATGTGACTCTTCTGGGCCCTTTTCCAAACCCTCCACCACTTCCCCCCTCACACCACACCTATGTTGAGCCCTGGCTTTTACATACCTCCAACATTTTGGGACAAGAAGGAGAAAAACATTTTTTGACCACACCCATTTTTTGTGGTTTTTATGTGTTATTACAGTTTTGCTAATGAAGGTGAATTGCCCTTTAAGATGTGAGTCTAAGTTCATGGCCTGTTTATGAGCTAATAAACAACTCCCAACTGGTTGAACAGCATCAGAAGTGCCATTGGTGGTTTTTTCGTGTGGATTCTACTATATTGGACCCCTTGGCAGTTTGGGGTCATACACCTGGAGGCACCTGAGACCGAACAGGAAATACTGGTGATAGCACTCCATTTCTGCATAGTATATAAGTTCTCCCTTGAGACTGGCTTATCTCATATTGTAACAAAAGTAACTAAATATCTATTCTGGGCTCTCTGCCAAAAGCCAACTAAGTTAGAAACTTATCTTTTTTCTGGCTGTTCAGTGCAGAAGATCAAAGAGAAAGTTGGGACATTCCAGTAACAAATCCGGGACTGTGGGTTGAGCTTTCAAAATCAGGACTGTCTCGCTCAAAATGGGACAGTTGGGAGGTATGTCTTATGTCAAGGTGTGAGATGGGTAGGCAGGATAGAATGTACTAGGCAGAACCAAACAGCAGATGGTACTAGGTGAGTAGCCGTGCCAAAGTGAAAGAGGATTATAAGATCCCAAGCTGTAGGAATTCCTTGGTGGCTTCTTATATTGTTATAATATCCAGGTGTCCCATATTCCAGTGTATAGTCCATCTGCTTATCCAACGGGTATTGTAGTTCTTTACTGTGCATTATCTTTACTTCTACAAATCTAACGTGTTTGCATATTACATGTGTGGCCCCAGACTATTTTTCTATTTCCAATGTGGCCCAGGGAAGCCAAAAGGTTGGACACCCCTGCAGTAAAGCCTCAATGTTACATCCCCTGATTATAAGTTTTCCATCATTTTACATTGTTGTTTTGTGGTCCCACCTATATATTGTTCATAATGCATTTCTCTTATTTTACATTTTCCTGATCTTACATCAGGTCCCCTGAAAAACATAAAATGGGGGTTCTACTGTATTCATATGTTTCTGTGGCAAAATCCCCTATCTGTTCCCAGCAGATTGTGTTTCTTCGCAGGCCATGAATCAACTCCACATGGCTGTAGCCTCAGGATCCTCCTCTGCCGCAGGGCTCCTGATTCCAAATGATGGAACCAGCAGAACACAATGAGTCATTAACACTATCATTATCATGCATGGCACCTCCATAAGATAGAGAACCAGTCTACAGTACTAGATACTTTAGTACTATTTTAGTAAGGGGGGGGGGATTTATTTGCTACATTTTTATAATGCTAATCATCAAAATGTTTTTAGAGGGGGCATTAAACACTCCTTTTAAACTGGCACCATGTGGCAGTCCGACAGAAAAGTTTGGTTTTGGCAGATACCAAGAGATCACTACATGCAGGGCCAAAATCAGAAATCACATGGCCTAACCCAGGCCTAACTCATGCCCACCCCACCTCCACCCCAACCACCACAGAAAAAAGGCCACAAAGACATGAGCTCTAAAACAGTTAAAAAAAAACTTTTGACCAAAAGATTATTAAGCCTGCCACCACATCAAGGTAGACTCTTTAAGCAGGTACCTACTCTAACCAGGGGCGCTGCTCCAATGAGGCGAGTTGAGGCACTCACCTCAGGCAGCGCCCACCTGGTTACCAAGGCGGGTAAAAATGCTGCTCCTGGTAACTAAGCAATCATTTAATTTTAAATAAGCAAAGAAGCAATTGTAACCATTTAAGATATGCAGGAAACAGACTTGCAGCTTAAAGGACAACTAAACCCCCTTTCTAATAAAAACGACTACCCTCCATAGTCCCTCCCCCACAGGAGTTACCACAAGTAAATACCCCTAAGCCGGTAATTACCCCTTGTTGCAGAGTTAGCGCAGCGGAGCTCACGGGGGCCCATTTCAGTAAATTCGGTAATCTTCGGGTCTTCTTCAATTTCGTTGTAGCTAAACAGGAAAATGCTCCAAATGCACATGTGCCGATACGATTCTTTACTGAGACTACTGAAGTGGTTGAAGATGGCCCCCGTGAGCTCAGCTGCACTGACTCTGCAACAAGGGGAAATTACAGGCTTAGGGGCTTTTATAAGAAAGGGGGTTTAGTTCTCCTTTAAAAGAGCAATTCACCTTCTTTAGCAAAACTGTAATAACACATAAAGACCACAGAAATGTGTTCAAACTTTCATAACCTGTCAAATTTTGTAAAATTAACATGGTAATAAGGGGGCGGGGGTCACAAAAATGGGCCACAGCACAGCAAATCTTTTTGTCCTTCTTTCTATTTCCAAAATGTTGGGAGATATGTGATTTGGGTTCAGGCTGGTGATGCTGAGTGTTTTTGTGGCATTTAGAGTTGAATATTGTCACAGAGACTATACTGGAAAAGCATCAAATGTGTATCTTTGTGGCCACAAAGGGATTTCTAGTCTGGGGTAATAGTGAAGCAGAAGGGCATTTGCTCACAAATTTAGGGTTGCCACCTGGCCGGATTTTACCGACCTGACCGGTGTTTTTGATGGCTGATCCCAATATTATTATTATTATTATTATTATTATTAATAGGCAAAAAAACTAAATATATAGGAAGGCCGGTATTGTTTTTAAAAAAAGGTGGCAACCCTACTCACAATACACTGGCACTGCAGAGCTTGCAAGGAAAATGCCCAACAAAGAGAGCGTTGCAGTGATACTTTCCCTTTATGTGTGAGCACATGCCTCTCTAAGTTTCAGATCAGGCAGCAGTGTTTTAAATCACATTTGACAAGTATTACTTTTATATCTCTAGTAAAAAGCTGCCGCTGTACTTAGGGAACATTTTCTGCTGCTTTAGAATGCGGTGATTAACTTATCTCGCCTAGTATGTGGCAGCTGCCTGTGAGTGGGATGTGATGTACTCGGCATTAATATACGGCACCGTGGAAGCAAAGAAATACTGGACATTTTTATGTGTCTTTATTTATTAATAATAAGTATACCTATAATTATAACAAAATGGGCTTGTTTATACCGTGCATCATCTTGTCCCCTCGCATGCCAGACAAAAGTCACTTGGCTGAGCACAGCAGTGCAGTAAAGCAACCAAACAGTTTGCTCACTTGAGCTATAGTCAAAGAAACCATCAGCGTTATCGTTATGTCAGAAGTAAAGCTATTTAAAGGGGTGGTTTATCTTGTTTACTTTTATTATGTTATAGATTGGCTAATTCTAAGCAGCATTTCAATTGGCCTTTTTCATGGAAACCCACTATCCAGAAAGCTCTGAATTACAGAAAGTCAGTCTCCCATCGACTCCACTTTATGCTAATAATCCAATTTTTTTTTAATGATTTCCTTTTTCTCTGTAATAATAAAACAGTAGCTTGTACGTGATCCTAACTAAAATATAATTAATCCTTAGTGGAAGCAAAACCAGCCTATTGGGCTTATTTCATGTTTACATTAATTTCTAGTAGATTTAAAAGGAGAATTCAACCCATTTTCTTTTTTAAACCCTACCCCCTACCCTGGGTAGACCCCCCTCCCCCCCAACCTACTTGCCCCCCGGCCAAATGCCCCTCATTTTTTTACTTAGACCTCCGTGCAGATTCTGGTCTCAGGAGTTCGCGGGTGCCATCTTCTTTCTTCGGTCTTCTTTGGAATCAGACCGACGTTTTTGGCGCAGTTGTAGTAAATTTACGGCCTGCACAGTCAAGAAAATTTACAAGGGAGGGGGGTCTATGTAGGGTAGGGGGGTAGGGTTTTTTTTTTAATAATAATTGTTTGGTTCTCCTAAGATATGAAGATCAAAATTACGGAAAGATCTGTTATCGAGAAAACCCCAGGTCCAGTTTCCGGATAACAGGCCCAACACCTATCGATGCGACTGACAGGCAGCTTATTATACATGAAGTGTAAATTCATTATTTCTATGCACATTCAACACAAATGGAACGATTAAGGATCAAAATAAAGCAATTTAAATAAACTAGGCTGTAACTGTATGAATATCCTGTAAATTATATCCTTATAAATGGTGCTTAGTGATGTCATTGGTTATAATCTGAGTTTACTGATGGCATTTCTATCATATGACTCACTGAAGCTTGTGTATTTTAATAAAGTACCCCGACTGCAAAATATCGGGATATTAGAGGTCACCTCAGAGTTCCATGACCTTCAGCCTTGTGTTTTTATATGGTCGTGGAACGCCTAGGTAATTTATATTATCCTCATATTTTACAAGAGGGGGTACTTTGTTATCCCTAGTTATTTGGATTATCATAAGGTGCATGGATTATGGACAGACTGTACTAGAGTTGAGTTAGTGCATAAGAACAATACGGAGCACTGAGGAGCCTTAATTTGATTTATGAATGCAGCCAAAGCACTATGCAGATCCTAAAGATGAAACTGAATCCATGGTAATGTGACAGACTATATCTGGTGAACACATATTATGGCATATGATAGACAAAGGGGAAGCTGCACCACAAATATTGTGTTATTGTAAATAAATGTGCCACAGATCAGCTCAGAGCTATTGTGTATTATTGGCGTATGACAATGTACTAACACAGGCATATAAATTTAGACTTTACATTGGATTTCAATGCTCTTGATTCTGCCGGGGAATATTCTTTGTGCAAGAGTATCATCCAGTGGACATGTTGATCATTGCATTGTATCATGGTACAGCTGCTTCGTTTGATATTTACTCACATACTAACAGAATTTCAGCCTCACATCAGGCACAATTGCTCTTTGGATAAAGGTAAGGGGCAGACATTGTCTTATTTGCACAGAGGTCAGACTGGGACATAGGGGCCTGTGTCTTAAAGGGCCCCCTCCTGGGACCCAGTGACCATCCACGTGCTGACCCATCCCCTCCCACCCGTGTGCGCCTGCTGTCGTGTTCTGTAATCACTGAAGGGGCCCAGCGCAACAGAAACAGCCTAGGTAAAAGTACAAATCCTTTTATATTTTTATACATTTTTGTTAACATTAGATCTGTCCAGCCTACTGCCTCCTGCTGGTGTGAAGCTGCAATTCACCACAAACTGGCTGATGGACGTAATAGGGAGTTTACAGGGCTACAATTTTTAACAGGTTTTTATAAAATGTTAACATGTATTAGTGTTGAATAATAAATGGGTGCATCCATTTAACATGCAAGAATACATTCAAAAACAACCAATAAGCCAACGGGGTTATAGGCAAGAGGCCTTTTATTCACCGCCTAAAGTGCTCAGCCCCCTGAATAGTGCAATAGCTGGCAAAAATAACCCCCTTTTACTAATCAGCACATATACAAACAGTGCCTGCTCACCATTCTTAAAGGAATTGTTCAGTATAAAAATAAAACATGGGTAAATAGATAGACTGCGCAAAATAAAACATGTTTCTAATATAGTTAGTCAGCTAAAAATGTAATGTAAAAAGGCTGGAGTGACTGGATGTCTAACATAAGTCAGAACACAACTTCCTGCTTTTCAGCTCTCTTGGTTTCCACTGATTACCAGGCAGTAACCAATCAGTGAATTGAGGGAGGGCCACATGGGTCATAACTGTTGCTGTTGAATCTGCGCGGAATGCTGAGGATCAATTGCAAACTCACTGAACAGTTATGTCCCATGTGGCCCCCATTCAAGTCATTGACTGACTCAAGGGATTAACGCCCGGGGGTTGAATTCTCCTTTAAGGGTGGTTGGAGTCTTGTACCATCTATAAAAAAAATTCTGGAGTTTTCCATATGGTTTGTGCATTTTGAGAGTTTGTATACAGTGTATTTTTGTCCATTGTAGCGTGGGTAATGTAATGTGGAGATCTTGCTTTGGTTTGGTTTCTTCTTCTGTGAGCAGCTTCTCCTTGTCCAACATATTTTTTACTTTGCACAGCCGATCTACAGTGAAACCTCGATTTTAAGTCCCCTGGTTTTAAGTTTTCCCACATTTTACATTTTTTATTTGTGGTCCCATCAATTTAGAATTCATTTCAATGGGTGCATTTCCCTGATTTAAAGGGGTGGTTCACCTTCAGATTAACTTTTAGTATGTTGTAGAAGGGCCAATTCTAAGAAACTTTTCAATTGGTCTTCATTATTTATTTTTCATAGTTTTTTAATGATTTGCCATTTTCATCCGTTTCTTTGCAGCTTTCAAATGGGGGTCACTGACACCATCTAAAAACAAATGCTCAGTAAGGCTACAAATGTATTGTTATTGCTACTTTTTATTACTTATCATTCTATTCAGTCCATCTCCTATTCATATTCCAGTCTCTTATTCAAATCAATTTGTACCCTAGAAACCAAATTGCTGACACTGCAAACTAGAGAGCTGTTGAATAAAAAGCTAAATAACTCAAAAACCACAAATAATAAAAAATGAAAACCAATTGCAAATTGTCTCAGAATATCACTCTCTACATTATATTAAAAGTTAACGCAAAGGTGAACCACCCCTTTAAGTAATGTTTTACCGGATTTCACATAAAAATGTTGTCCTGATGTACCCAGAAACTGCTTTTTTCCCTCTAAGAATGTTATTATTTGTGAAACAAAGAGGTTAAAATACTAACCAGATGTATATTTGGCCATGGTTCTGCCTGTAAATGATCAATTCCAATTAGTCTGCCCCTTATACAGTCCTGCACCAGTCACTTATTGCTTTAGGTTGTGTGTGTGACTGACAGAGTAGAGTCCTGCAGCGGGTCAGGTACATGCAGGTTACACACAAAAAAGTGGTTACTCTGTGGAACGAGTAGGCTTTTCAGGTGCAGTTATAGATGCAGGTCTGTAGGGTCGCAGGTAGGGTTATGGGTCCCTTCCTGCTGCAGCTCTCACTCCACCCGTCTCCCCATTGACTTCAGACACAGCTCTCTTACATCACACGGCACACTTCTGTCCCTCTCAGCTATGGCCACTTTGTTGATGTCACTTCTGGTTTGATGGTAATCTGCAGGTTGTGGATAAGGCAGTTGCGGATCAAAGTGGGTAAATATGCAGATCATAGATCGGGTTCGGGTCTTGTTAGAAGCCTTGCGCACGCCCCCCAGAGTGTAAATATTGTATCTCAAAGTAAAACAGACTCCTGTGCTTATATCCTTTCAGTACTTGAAGAAAAAGTTACTTTAACATATTTCCCTGATTTTATATTTTCCTGCATTTTACATAATTGTTTCCTGGTCCCCTGAAAAATGTAAAATGGGGGTTCTACTGTATTTACCTAGTTTTTATTTTTTACACTGAACGGTTCCTTTAAGGGGAAGCCCACGTGTGTATAAGAGATAAGAAGGTGTGTGATCAGGCTCCGAAGCAACAGATACTGTAGCTCACACTGTGAAGCACATACACTGCTGCAGCCGTTTGATGTCTTTATTCTGTAAATCTGGCTTCTCTCAGCGGTTCACCGCACACTCACAGGTGGTTAACCTTCATGGAAACAAACTGAAGTGTCTGTGCACAGGCACCGAAACTCTCTCTACAGAAACATATTCAAACAGTTGGGAATAGTCCCTAACCCAGGGAGAGAGGGAAAACCTATATACTGTCTGCTAAAATACACATTAGTATAGAGCAGAAAACCTGCAGCTCTTTCCAGTATAAGATGTAATAGCAATTTAACCAATGAGGTGAACACATTCTTTAAAATAAATGCAGTGGTAAAGGCAGAATCCTTTGGAAATTGTTGGAATAAAAATAATTTAGCCAGTCTGCAATACGTATATTAATGGTTTCCAGACGGGGCTCCTGTTCCCCCTAGAAGGGGACCGAATGAAATGGAGGAGCGCTCAACCTGAATGGTATCTGTGGTAACATTTAGAATGGTCTAAAGCTAGCCATACATGGGCCAAAATTGACTTCTGACCAGGCAATCAACTTATTGGCTTTCAAAGAGAATTCAACCCCCCGGCACTAACCTCTCCCCCCACCACCACCCCCATAGTACCCCCTCCCTCCCCCACCTACCTCTCCCCCCAGACTATTGCCCCTAAGTTGCTACTTACCCCTCTGTGTAGGTCCCCTCCAGAGAAGTTCACAGGGATCATCTTCTCTTCCAACCGCTTCTTTCTGGTTCCGTAAGCGCTCAGCGGCGCATACGCAGTAGGACGTCGTTACTAAAGGTCACAAAATTCACCGATTGAACTTCATGAACTTTATGCACATGCGCAGTAGTACCAGCGTCCTACTTTCCAGGTGGGGTTTTAATAAATCTTGAAAAAAATTTGAGTTTTTATTTTTAACTGGAAAATGTGACTTTTGACCAAAAAATCTACTTGAAATGCAACACTTGATCCTTAAGAAATAACCCTCTTAGTAAATAGCTCCAATTCCCCTGCAATTTAACTCAGGTATGGGACTTGTTATCTAGAATACTCAGCACCATTTTTCAAATAAGTGCCAATAAAGAGTTATCGGATAATAGTCGTCTGGAGTTGCCATGTCCAGGCTAAATGTATCCTGAAATAAAAAACTCCACCGGAGAGCAGATAAGTGCAATTGTGAATTTCTTCAGAGATTCATGGCACTAGATGCTTTGGACCACGAGTCCTTTTTATGGTGCAGTTTACAGAACACGGAGTGAAAGAGGCGTTTTAAGGCCATCTACTCCCTCCCCCCATGTATACATACATATTACACTAATATAGGATAAGCTCTGTAGTATCCTATATTAGTGTAATAAATATACCTGGCCAGGCTTGTAACCTGGTCACATAATGTGTGGTGGGGGTAGATGGCCCAGACTGCACCAGAATAAGGACCAGTGTGGTCCAAAACATGTAGTGCCATGCATCTGATTAAATTCAAAAAGAAATTGCACTTATCTGCAATATTCAAACATACTTTAGCAACAGAGTTTATATCTATATATCTGTATGTTGCATTTTAAAGAATCTTACCAAACTGGAATATATACGCTATCTCCTACCTTGAACCAGCATCACGTGATAGTCTGTGTGCTGCCTCAGAGATCACCTGACAAGAAATAGTGCAGCTCTAACTGTAACAGGAAGAAATGTGGAAGCAAAAGACACAACTGTTTATGCGCAACATGAACATCACAAAACTAGACACAATACTTACAATACCTCCCTCCGGTTCATTAAGAAGTTAAAAAAGAAGAACCCAGGACAGAGCCCTGTGGTACTCCACTAACAGCACAGGTCAATTATTTTTATTTAAAGTTCCACTAGCATTACTTTGTAATCTATCCTTCAGCTAGCTCGATACCCAAGTACAAATATTTTGTTCCAGGCAAATATTGCTTAATTAAATCAGAAACCTCCAGTGTAAATGCTTTAGCATAGCCTAAGTCAGTGATCCCCAACCAGTAGCTCGTGAGCAACATTCTTGCTCTCCAACCCCTTGGATGTTGCTCCCAGTGGCCCCAAAGCAGGAGCTTATTTTTGAATTCCAGGCTTGGAGGCAAGTTTTAATTGTATAAAAATCAGGTGTACTGCCAAACAGAGCCTGAATGTAGGTTGACAATCCATATAGGTTCTACCAAATGGCCAATCACAGCACTTATTTGGCACCCCAAGAACATTTATCATGCTAGTGTTGCTCCCCAACTCGTTATACTTCTGAATGTTGCTCACGGGTTCAAAAGGTTGGGGATCCCTGGCCTAAGTAGACCACATCCACTGCAATCCCAAAGCCTAGGTTTCTGCTTCCCTCCTCATAGAGGGTAATTAGATCATGACACATATAACCATGATGGCACTAGTTTAGTTATACGGTTGTGCTCATAAGTTTACATACCCTGGCAGAATTTATTATTTCTTAATCATTTTTCAGAGAATATGAATGATAAAACAAATACTTTAACTCAAGGTTAGTGGTTGGCTGAAGCCATTTGTTAAACTGTGTTTACTCTTCATATTCACTACACAAACTACCCAAATGACCCTGATCAAAAGTTTACATATCCCAGCTCTTAATACCGTGTATTGCCCCCTTTAACATCATTGACAGCTTTAAGTCTTTTGTGGTAGCTATGGATGAGGCTTTTTATCTTCTCAGACGTACAGCTGCCCATTCTTCTTGGCAAAATGCCTCCAGTTTCTGTAAATTCTTGGGCTGTCTTGTATGAACTGCACGTTTGAGGTCTCCCGAATGGCTCAATGATATTGAGGTCAGGAGACTGAGATGGCCACTCCAGAACCTTCACTTTAGTTTTCTGTAGCCAATGACAGGTCGACTTGGCCTTGTGTTTTGGATCATTATCATGCTGGAATGTCCAAGTACGTTCCATGCACAGCTTCTGGGCTGATGAGTGCAATTTTTCCTCCAATATTTTTTGTCAACTTACTGCAAATTGTAACCTAATTTCCTGCGCCTTTGCAGCTCACACATCCCCAAAACATCAGCGATCCACCACCATGTTTCAGAGAAAGAATGATGTACCTTTCATCATAGGAATTGTTGACTCCTCTCCAAATGTAGCATTTATGGTTGCGGACAAAAACTTCAATTTTAGACTCATCACTCCAAATGACTTTGTGCCAGAAGGTTTGAGGCTCGTCTCTGGCTGTTTGGCATATTGCAAGCGGGATACTTTGTGGCATTTGCGTAATGGCTTTCTTCTGGCAACTCCACCATGCAGCCCGTATTTCTTCAAGTGCCTCCTTGAATCCCAAACAATTTTTCTGGTAGTTGTGTTTTATTTGGTTTGATTTTAACAGAACCCCTAATTTTCCACTTCTTTGAACACTGCTGATTGGCATTCTCAATTCCTTTGATATTTTCTTATATACCTTTCCTGTTTTATAGAGTTCAGCTACCTTTTCCCATAGATCCTTTGAAAATTCTTTTGCTTTCCACATGAATTAGCATCCAAAAAACATCAGTGCAGCACTGGATGAAAGATACAAGGGTCTGTCAGGAGTCCAGAAATGCATTGAACTTTTATACACACCCACTAATTACAAACAAACCGATCACAGGTGAAGATGGTTACCTTTAATAGCCATTCTTAAGGCCCCCATACACGGGCATATAAAAGCTGCTGACAGACCGAGTCGGCAGCTTATTGGCCCGTGTGAGGTAATTTGACGGGCTTTCCCGATCGATATTTTGCCGATAGTCTGCCAGATCTTGATCGGGCAGGTTAAAAAACCTAGTCGGATCTTAGGCGCATCTCTGCGTGTATGCGGTTCAGCGATCCAACCGCCCATATTGCCTCCATTCTGATCCGATCGCCGGGCCCTATGGTCCACGATCGGATCAGCCCGATATTGCCCACCTCAATGTGGATCTCCCTGTCTATGGCCACCTTAACCCTTTTGTGTCAAGTTGTGTGCATGTTATCAGGCCAAATCACCAGGGTATGTAAACTTTTGATCAGGGTCATTTGGGTAGTTTGTGTAGTGATTATGATTTAAAAAGAGTAAACACAGTTGTTAGACAATAAATGGCTTCAGCCAACCACTAACCATGAGTGAAAGGAAAGTTTTTGTGTTATTCATATTCTCTGAAAAATGGTTAGGAAATCATATATTCTGCCAGGGTATGTAGACTTATCAGCACAACTTTTTTTTTTTTGGATTACATTCTGTAACCATGGAATCAGTCACCAAGTTAATTCTGGTTGAACAACTTTCTAGAAGATCATTAATCTAACCAATGTAAGGGTATGCCTCAAGCTAGCGTTAAATGGACTATGTATATAGATATACAGACCTATAAATATATATAAAATGGGGTTTATACTGTGTATATGACACACACACACTCACATATATCGTAGGGACCTGTAAAGTGAGGGAAAACAAAATCAGGGGAGTTATATATATATATATTTAATATTAAATTAAAGGGGAACTCCAGCTTTCAAACCAAAATTGATAAAGAGGCCCACATTACACAGAAACCCCTAATTTACCCATCACAGTTACCAGTCTCTTCAAAAAGTATGAATAAACGCCATTTTCTATGCTGAAATCCAGCTGCTTAACAGTTCTTCTCTTTCTGCATTATCCTGGCAGGTAAATTGCAACAACTTCTCCACAGCATGCAGGAACTACATAACCCACAATGCATTGCACTGTGATGTTCCTTTCCTTGAGGAAATCACATGTGCAGGGAATTGTGGGGTTTGTATGAACAGTCAGCTGTCCTCCAAAGTAACAGTAGTCAGCCAGCTGCATAAGAGTCTGCATATTTTTTAAACAATGTATATTGCAAAGTTGCTTGAAATTATATTTACTTTTCCAAAAGCTTAAGTTAGGTTTTTGTGGAGTTCCCATAGAATTATGGTTGCCGTTCCATACCAACCATCCCAGAGGAAAGAAAATAATCAGTTAAATGGTCTAATACAACTGAAATGGAATTTCAAATAAATGCCACAACAATTCTGTAGTGTACCAAGTGTATATTTAAATTTACTGTATTCAATCTAACATCACATTTGGTCATAATTTATCGAATATACATAAATGATCGAAGTAGTAAAAGAATTCAGTTTCAAGAGAAATAAGTTTATATCTTGTGAAAAAAAAAGTAATGCACAATAGAATTTAAAGCCAGGTCCAGTTCCTAAGCATTTAGTGAGTCTGTTCCTAATAAAAGCAAATCTTTGTGAAATGTATATATTAGAATATATATGTATATATTGAAAGTCTACAAGAGGGAGGGGACTATTCTTAGGGGGAATAGATGAGATGGGGAATAGAAGACATATACTCTAATTACATATTAACAAAGAAAAAACAATTTTTTTTACGTTTAAAATACTCTGTTTCAACTTTTAATAAACTTAACCTATTTTGGACCCCACCAGGAGAAAAAAAAAAAAAATCACATTACTTATAGCGGTTTTTGAAATTTCAGTAGCTATTAAGCTTTAAAAAAAAATCTTTTTTAAAAATGCAGTTTGCAAAAATTGATATTCCTGATATTCCAATGAATAAACAGATAAAGTATAAATCGCCTTTTGTTTCTTTAACTAGCAGCAAAATTCTGAGCCATAAAAGCAGCAGCGACAGTTAGGAAAGCACATAGACAGGCAAATGATCACAATCTCTTTCCCCTCAGGTGCTGCACCAAAGCTTCAGGCTGAAAATGCTTTTTTTTTGGAAGGGAATTCAAGCAGTACCATGGCTATAATTTACCCCCCCCCCCCCATGAAACTTAAAAAAAGATCTAAAGCAGTAAAGTCTTATAAACCCCACAATGAAGCATCGGGTTTTCCTTTCGCCATTGCAAAGGGAAAATAAATAAATAAAAGCAGATGATTCTCTCTATGTATATATTACAATCCTACAGAGAAAAAAAAAAAGGGGGACAGTGATAAAGCATTTATTGAACATTAATTACGTGTGAGCACTTCGAATCGCCTGGTAGTCGACATAAAAATTCCAGATTGCTAGCACAATTTAATTCAATCCTTTTTATAAAAACATGGGAGGGGAAGACAAAAAAAATTATACAAAGTTGGAAATATGGTTACGAACATTAAACAGTACTCGTTCAATGGTGGCCAGTGACTACCAGGTGGAGCATTTGTTTCTAAGAGACCCTGGGAAATGAAGTGGGTTTTCAGCTAGCAACAGAGAACTGAAATGGCAGAGATCTGAAGAAAGTGCCTGAATCCTCGCAGAGAAGAGAAATCGCGTGTAAAAACTTCCCAGGGTTAAAAGGAAATTAAAAGGCTACCTTCATGAATAGGGAAATACTCAGGACATTAACAGAGAAAAAGAAAACGCCTTGGTCTAAAAACTGAGCCTAACCCATTCACATTGCGTGCTGTTCTGATGACTGAAATGTACATTTTATGCATTCGTATGAAGGAATGGTACCCAAGAAATGTTACTTAACCACGTACGCTGAATAATGGTTGTATAT
>CM044441.1:127395693-127410153 GCA_024363595.1 Xenopus borealis
AAAAAAAAAAAAAAAAGACATGGGTTAAATGATCAGCAGCAGTGAAGTGCGTGTGTTCAAGTTTTAATCATTTTTAGGGGAATGGAATAAAAGTTGGTAACAGAAAAACTGTTAGCACCGGAGGGGTTGAATTCCCCTTTAAAGGAACAGTAACACCAAAAAATTCAAATGCTTTAAAGTAGTTAAAATAGAATGTATGGTTTCCCTGCACTGGTGAAACTGGTGTGTTTGCTTCAGAAACTCTACAATAGTTTATATAAACAAGCTGCTGTGTTAGCCATGGGAGCAGCCTTTCAAAACACGGGTTACATATTTGATAATGCATTCTGCTGCATACATCTGTATTCTATTGCAGAGTTTCTCTGTTATCTGCCAGGTAACCTGTGCCTTTTCTCCTTTTTAAGCCTAAAACAGCTACCAGCAGCCTATTTCAATAAACTATAGTAATCTTTCTCAAGCAAACACATAACTTACCAATGCAGAGCAAAAGTACATGATATGTTATTTCTTGGTGTTACTGTTCCTTTAAGCAAGTTATTGCATTTTATATAGCGGAGCCTTGATAATTTATTGTAGCAAAGTCCAAACAAGTTAGGTTTTCTCTTTAATAACAAAACAAACCTATAAGAGGGGCTCATAAACTAGACTTGCAGAGCATGAGCATTACTCAAATCATTCCACTTTTTAAGTTGTAATGTTGAGTAAAGCCCACAAATGCAAAACAGGATACATTGAGCTTGAAAGAACAAAAGCAAAACTTATGCAATCCATTTTCTTACATGTATTTATAAATTGGAGCCCTTTTCTTTTCTCCCATTGGCAAACACTTTTAAAATGCAAAGGGAAAACCCTACACAATTGCATTTTATACAGAGGAGACTTGATAATGTAGTCAAGTCCAAATATTCAAGTTACAAAATTGAACCTACAAGAGTGACTCAAACTAGATTTTGCAAAATCGTATGACAAAGCTTACAGTATACTTGAAAGAACAAAAGTGAAACTTATGCACTCCCTTTTCTTACATGTATTTAAATTGTAGCCCTTTTCTTTTCTCCCATTGGTAAACTTTTAAAATGCAAAGGGAACCCCTACACAAGGACTAGTATCCTATGAGAAGCAAGACAAAACACACACCTAAAGCTGGCCATAGACGTAACAATTACGATCTTTCTCGGAAAAGATCTTTCCAAGAAAGATCGTTCGTTTCAACACACACACGTGTAGAGCTGAATCGTCAAATATACAGGTAGAAACAATAGAATTCTACTTGTATGTTCAGGGTGATCTCAAAGGCATCCGATCAAAATTTTCCGTCCAGTCCGATCAACCAGCCGGCATCTTAATCCTCTGACGATATCGGTCGGCTCATTTCCCACCATACATGCAACGAATATCGTACGAAAATTCGTGTCGTACGATATTATCTGTGCGTCTATGGCCACCTTAAAGCCCACACAGTTCTTACCAAGGAATGTCTTTTTACGTGCTCTCTTCGTGTAAATAGCTTTCCACAGATGTCACAACTAAAAGATCTTACTCCAGTGTGAATCAGTAAGTGTCTTTTTAGTGTCCTCCTGTATTTTGCTACATAATTGCAATGGGGACATTTCAACTTGTTCATTAACCCTGCTGATGCATCTCCTAAAAATACAAAAACGAGAAAGAAAAATGTGATCATTTAGTGCAAACAATGAACGCTATTTTGCATGAGATTTTCAGCAAATAAAAATATAACATGGAAGGAATTATAATTAAGAGGACATGGGAATCTCCATTTAAGGTACAGGGGAAACATAATAAGCTTACCATTTTCCCAAGACTCTCTCGTCCATGATTCAGGGAACATTCCAAATTTAAATTCATTAGAGGTTCCTAAAAAGAAGTAAAAAACGAGATTGTAGTTAAACAGTAGTTTTTACCATGATTAGATACTTATACACCTACACTGGAGACTAAAAGAAAGGTCAGTACAACCAGACAGACTTTTTTTCGAATTTTAAATTGCTGCAATTATTTTCAAGGGACAGATCTCTCGAATATAATGCTGCATAAAGCAATTTTTTCTTCTTTAAAAATCATGGCACATTTTATACTTGTACAGAGGTACCCTTCTTCCCTGGTACATGAAATTATTTCAATTTCTTCACTGGCACCCAATAGAAGCCTGGTCTTGCTTTCTGGCAGGTGAGCTAATTTACATTTACTACTGCTCTGCTAAGGTTGAAGCCATATGAAGCAATTTGAGCTTTTTAAGCCTGCATTTATTCTTTTTTCATGGCAAAATCTGCCTGCCTTTGGGATCTTGCAGAAGGCACTTAAGTAGGACTACAAACACAGATCTATCCCTTGATAGAAAATAACGTAAAAGATTGCATAGAAAATAGTTACGTGGGATCATTAAAAACAAATAAAGTTGTGGAGTATATGATCATTTTGTACTGAAAATGTTCTAATGCTCCAATTGCCTACTTGAAACAGGAAGTTCGGCTTCAGATTAAGGGTTTGATAAAGTAACCTATGCTAAGCAACTTTTCACTTGGTCTTTATTATTTATTTTGTATATTTATGTATTTAGTTTATCACCAGACTGCAGTCTCTGACCCCAGCAACCCAAAAGCATCTACCATGTTTAATTTTATTGCTCATCATTGTTTTCAGACACGCTGCTGTTCATCTTCCATTCTGAGACCCAAGGATTATCCTGATGCTAGGATAATTAAGTCAAGCAACCGGATAGGATTGGAAATTCCACGCTTCAGTGTTATGCACGCAACAAATAAAAATGGTTTCTAAACTAAAGAAATAACCAATTACAGTTTTTCCAAAAATACAGTTGTCTATGTCATACTGAAGATCAATTTTGAAATGAACACCCCTTTAAAACGGATTTCATAGTATGACTCCCTTTAATACACCTTATATTTTAAGTAGATAGTATATTCATGGAGTACTTTATTACAATAGGCAGTCAATCCAGGGACAGGGGGTTTATAGAAGTATAGGTACTGATCCAACAAATGGGTGGTCTTCCCCACCATGGGGAATGGTATTAACAGTATTTGCACTTGATATCTGCCTATTGAAGTGAGCAAGTGTGCATATTTGTGATTTTTATGCAACAGCTTGCATATAAAAATAGCTGAGGGCAAATGGAGATTGGCAAAATATTGTGCTGCTCAGCACAAAGTATCCTTGGGCCATGATGTTATTCTGAAAAGAGCCAGCCCAGTTTAGGAGAAAAGGCAACTAGAACTACAGAGGGCGAGTTTAAGGTTTTTCTCTCCTATATAAATAATGTAAAGCATTACAGTGAGACTATAACAATGCAGTTAAAGCTTGGGGGAAATCAGGTAACTCTGCAATAGCAGCAGTCTTTACAAAGCTGTGGGGCTGGCTGTCCATGGGGAGCACAATAGATGAAAGGCAATTGGCATGACATTTGAGGGGGGGGGTTAAGCTGACCATACATGTAAAGAGCAGCTGGTTTGGTGACCTACTTTCACCAATATGCCTACCATGACCAGCTAATATTGGGCTGACCCAATCATTTGTGGTATGAATTCCGTTTGAAGAGGTCCTCGATTAAACAGCAAAATCAAACGTGCCAGATAGATGCCTGCCCAATTTTCCAGTATGTATGGCCACCTTTACATTTTCAGTGCCATTTTTTCACAAATCTGTGACCTTTTCACAAACTAATGAAGGAGGCTCAAACAAATGTTTGACTGCAAAGGGGATCCTAAACCCAGAAAGTCTGAAAGATATCCGTTTTAAGTAACGGGTTATGCCACTAAACTGAACATTAAAGGGATACGGTCATAAGAAAAGGTTTTTTCTTTTCAAAACGCATCGGTTAATAGTGCTGCTCCAGGAGACTTCTGCACTGAAATCCATTTCTCAAAAGAGAAAACAGATTTTTTTATATTCAGTTTTGAAATCTGACATGGGGCTAGACATGTTGCCAATTTCCCAGCTGCCCCTGGACATGTGACTTGTGCCAGCACTTTAGGAGGGAACTGGTTTCTGGCAAGCGGTTTATCCTTCTTAATGTAACTGAAGGAGTCACAGTGGGACATAGGTTTTTACGAATGAGTGCTGTTCTTAGATCTACCTCGCAGCTGTTATTGTGTTAAGTTGGCCATACACGGGCAGATTAAGCTGCCGATAACAGTCGTTTAGACAGATTTGACAGCTTATCTGCCCCGTGTATGGGGGCTTCCGACGGGTCTTCCAGACCGATTTATGGACACAATATCAATCGGGAAGGTCGGAAGCAATAGCACTTTTCGTAATCCGACTGTTCGGATATATAGCCGGGCAAGTTAGTGTCATATTGGGGAAAGATCCGTTCATTTGGCGATGTTGCCAAACGAACGGATCTTATAGTGTAAGGTCAGTTTTAGAATGAAGGATAGTTGATCCTACTTGTAATACCTGCTACTTACCAGTGTTCTTCAATTTAATGGACCAGAGAATATCACCTCAAACTATTGCACTGGACTCCATGGAACAAGACTATCTGCTAAGTAAGCTAGGACTGCTTTCAATGCCCGGCAGCAAATGGACAAAACACTGGCACAGACTTGCACCAGAAAAATTGACAATATACTATCAGAGTAGTTTCAAATGCTTACATTTCAACAGATTATTTTGTAATTAAAAGGATAGGCAAAAGGTTTCAGCATATGCCCTACTCGAACTCATGGGGGTATTAGTGGCCCTTACAGGGGACGATCATCATATTGTTCTTTTAAAGCAGGCTGCAGAATTCTAAGATGATTTGTAAATGGCATTTTTAATAGCATATGACAACTTACATTTCTTGTTCTGTATCTCTCTGGCTTGGATTTTAAGTGGTACTTGGGTTGATAGGTTGCCCTAGCAACCAATGAGCAGTTTATTTAACAGAAAGATGCATAGAAGATGGCGTAATAAAAAAAACGACCAAAATAATAAATCTGAAAGCCTTCGTCAATTTATTTAGGCTAGTGTGTGGGCCTTTTTTTCCAAGAATAAACTCTAGCAAGGGTTTTTGGTGGAAGCATCAAGCACGACTAGCCACAAAAGGCAGTCAAAGGTGCTTAAATCAATACGTGATTCTGGCCATAGACATGTAGATTATAGCCTGTATCGGACAGAAGATCGTCCGTGACAATCTCCTCACCTGCAACCAACTATTCAGATTTATATAAAGGAGTAAAGAGAACAAATCAGTCGATGCTCGGGCCATTAATTGACAGACAGCAGTGTTAATAGACAGACAGCAGTCGTAGGAAAGTGACTGTATCCCACTGATATCGTCTGATAGGCAATACATGCAGATATTTTATTGGTAGCCGATAAAAATGTTTTTACCCATCTGATCAAGCGATCGCCATGGTAAGAAAAATGGCGGGACACTCCACACCCTGTCTGAAAATAGTATGAACCTTTGTTTCATATGACGGTATCTTTGGGTGCCCATAGACAGGGAGATCCGCTCGTTTGGCGACATCGCCAATCGAGCAGATCTCTCCCCGATGTGACCACATTGAAGTGGGCGATATCGGGCTGATCCGATCGTGGGCCCTAGGGCCCAACGATCTGATCAGAATGGTGGCGATACGGGCGGTCGGAAAGCGGGACTGCAAACACGCACAGATGCACCCGCGATCCGACTAGGTTTTTTAACTTGCCTGATCGAGATCTGGCTGACTTTCGGCCACATATCGATCGGGGAAGCCCGTCGGGTGGCCCCACAAGCTGCCGACTCGGTCTGTCGGCAGCTTTAATCGGCCCGTGTATGGGGGCCTTTAGTGTCTATGGCCAGCTTTAGTCTTACTGCAACTGACCAATTAGAGCCAGTAGCTTATTCAGCAATACGGATAACTCCAGCTTGTGTAATTGCCAAGAGTGAATAGTCTGAGCAACCATTTGAATAGGACAATTCAAGGCAAAGTAAAATCTGAACACGTCTAACTCACAGACCGAGCACTTCTGTGCCAGCACTCTAAGGGCTAGGGCAGACGGGGAGATTCGGGGGCATTTTGTCGCCTGGCGACTTGTAGCCGCGACTTGTAGCCCCCGAACCTCCCCGAATAGCCAAGTCCTGAGGCGCACCGGCGTTACTTGAAAACGCCGGCGCCTATTCACACGGAGCGGCGCGATTTTTGAAATCGCTCCAAATTGCCTCGCGAGTCAATTTGGAGCGATTTCAAAAATCGCGCCCCGTCTGGCCTTAGCCTAAATCCTAGCTACCTTTTATTGAACCCAAGGGACAATAGAACTGTTTGCTTATGTCTCTTTAAGACTAGAGTCACATGGAAAACCTGACACAAAACCATACAGCTTTAAGTACAGATAATGGGCTGTCTGGCCAAGTCTGCACTGGCAGCTACAAATAATAGTGGATAATAATAAACAACTGACAAGCATTCTGAGCGTTATTCTAAACATTTCATTCAGACAAGGAAAGGAAGTCCATCTAACCCAACTGTAGGCGACTGTCCGCAATCCTAGCCAGCTGTTACAAGTGATATACAGTTCATGCAAAAATATTTCCTTTTTAAGTGGAGTTTATAATTATATTCAGACAATGTGCAACTTGTCCTTAATTCTAGTTTTAGTCTTTTTTTCTTTTAATTATTTCATTTTTGCTCAGCAGCTCTCAAGTTTGGAATTTAAGCAGCTGATTGCTAGAGTGCAAAATACCCTTGTAACAGCCCTAGCAACTATCCACAGACTTACTAGCATTTTCATGATCATCTTTGTGTGCGAGATGAAGGATGGAGCATTCACTGATATAACAAATTAACTTCTTTGTATGTTACTTGCAATATGTTGCTATTACAGGAACATTAAGGGTTGTGACATACAGGCAGATTCAGGGGGATTTAGTCGCTTGGCGATTGTCGCCTCACAGAAGAGGCGATTAATCTCCCCAAACTGCCTGCAGCCTGTTTGAATGAAGAAACGCCAGCGCCAATGCACTTGCAGCGTTTCTTCATTCAAACAGGCAGCGGGCAGGCAGTTCGCCATACGACTAAATCTCCCTGTCTGCCCCAACCACAAAGGGGAACTCAGGCTTGGAAAACAAAATTTGATAAAGAGGCCCACATAACACAGAAACCCCTAATAAACCAATCACAGATGCCGGTTTCTTCCAAAGTATAAATAAATACAATTCTCTATGCTGAAATCCAGCTCTTTTCTTTCTGCATTATTTGAAATCCTGGCAGGGAAGGAGGGACTAAAATACTGATGTTACAAATTTCTTCTCAGCTTGAAGACAGCATGCAGAAACTACATAACCCACAATGCATTGCACTGTGATGTTTCCTTATTGAAATCACGTGTGCAGGGAATTGTGGGGTTTGGAGGATGCAGGCTAAGGACAGCTGGCAGCTGATACAAAGTAACAGTCAGCCAGCTCAGCAAAGTAGTCAGATAGATCAGCATGAGTAGGGGGGGTTCAGTTTAGGGAACTGCCAGAAACCATTAAAAATTATGAAAAGTCTGCATATTTTTTAATTGAAGTATACTGCAAAGTAGCTTGAAATGAGGTTTACTTTTCAAAAAGCTCAAGTTATGTTTTTGTGGAGTTCCCCTTTTTAAAACAAATCTGCTAGCTTACTCTAGTGGCTTGTCATATACTTGACTACTGCATGCAACATGGCCTAGGTAACATTGCTGTAGATATAACATTTGGCTTTGCCCTATGAAAGATCTCCAACTTGTATTAGCACCAAACTGGCTTCTGGTTACATCTAGGCAATTATATTTTGGATATAAGCACTCCCTTATTTTACATAGTGAATGAGCTCTATAGGATCCCCACACTATCTAGAGAGGTTCTTTCAAACCAGGCAACAGACCCACTATCAGATATGCCAATTATGATGTAAATTGGGGGTCCACAAACGGTTGAACTCTCGTGAAACACTTTAGATATAAAAAGAATTGAAAAGCAACACAAACATGAAAAAATGTTCCTGGGTGGTGCAAAATACGGGCTGTGATTGGCCATCTGTTATCCCTATGTGGATTGGCAGCCGACATGAGGCTCTATTTGGCAGTACACCTGTTTTGAGGCCACTGATGAGCAACATGTTGCCCATGAGCCCCTGGTTGGGAATCACTGAAGTAAAGAGGCATAAACTCTTCCTATAAATGGATATGTCCTCAAAAGGGGCTGCTCTTTTGATACTTTTGGGAAGAATATAAAAGAGGAGCTTCTTCAGTGAGAAGCCACACAGCACATGCAGTGCAGTTCTTCCCCAGCAGTATCAATGTATAGCTGTACCAAGTGCTTGAGGAAGGCAACAAAGTATAGCACAATTTTGAAAGTGACCCCATCACTTTAAAATCAGGTCCTGATGATAATCCAACACAGACTATCCGTACACATTTACTAGTACAGCAGCAAAAAGATAATATAAAACAAGGGAAGAAAGAAATTTTTTTAACCCTTTTAAAGGAGTATTCAACCCCCCCGGCGCAACGTTTCTGAAATAATCAAGTTTATCTTCACTATTCCTCTCTCGGCACCTGTTTCTCCTCATTCTGTCTTCATGCAGCAGTTGGGTGTCAGATATTTATCAACAGTTAAATCCAATACATCTTATTGGAGATGAAGCAGATGAATTATAGCTCACTCAAATAATGGATTCCATCACAAACAAAGTAACTGCCTTTTGCATAAATCCTGCATGTAGTGAGACATGATATATTAGAGTTCACTATTAAAATCCCCAGACATCATGACTCAATACATGCAGGATCTGTGCAAAAGGCAGTTATTTAGATTGTGTTTGTACTGGAATCAGTTATTTGAGTGAGCTTTAATATATCTGCTAGGCAAAAGGAGCCCCCCATAAAATATGTTGTACCTGTCAATGAATACTTGACACGAAACTCAAGCATGAAGACGGAATGAAGAGAAACTGATGCTGAGAGAGGGATAGTGAAGTTGAACTTGATTATTTTCAGAAACAATGTAGAATATTTGATTGTATTTAGAAAGTTTCTTACTTCAGTATGCTGAAGCTTATATTAGATTTTCATTTTCGTAATATTCCACTTTAATCTAAAGTTAAAAGGGCTCAGATGGTTTGTGTTTAGATCCTCATTAACACACTGTGATAAACGGTTTCTGGTCATATTGTTATTTAAGATTGCAAGTTACCTGCTCCATCCTGAAAGCACTGCACATCCTCTTCTGGATAGGAAACTGGCTGCTGCAGCATTGTGTTACCATCCACTTGAAGTTCGCTGTTTGGAGGTATGTTATAAACAAATCGTTTTGTAATTTGGTTTTTTCTTCTTTGCTTGCTAGGCTCTTGCACAGCAACGGAGTTGGAACCCATGTCATTCCAAACAAACACTTTGCCCTGACCTTGGGGCTCTATTTCGGACACCTCGGGGGAGCTATCCTGAATCCAAGAGGAGTCATTACCTTGAAAGTTTTCAGTTGGTGTCTCATCGAGATCAAATCCGTCATTATCTACTTTTGCATTGCTTGCCAGATTAGTGAGGTTGCGGGTTGCCCAGAAGCTTGCAACTTTGGGATCCCTGTGCCCATCTTTGCTTTTCCTCTTGTTATAGTTTACCACAACGTTTTCCGGAGCTTCCGACTTTGTACTGATATTCAAGGCATCTTTGATGAAATTACGGCAGGACTGAACAACTTCAGTCATCTGCAGGTAGCTGGCAACTGTCATCACTTCAATGGCATTTTGGCTAGTGAGCACAAGATTGCCTGAGTACATAAAGTCTAAGATGACTGAAAAGCCATGAACAGCAACAACGTCTAAATAAGTAACAGTGGTTTGGTCACGGCTCTCTTTGTTTGTAAAACAGTATAAGGTTTTAAAAAAACGGCTGCCTGCAACCAAGATATTCTTATGAGCTCTGAAAACTTTGCCATTCACCACTATATTGACATCACAAAAAATTCCTTTCTTTCGCTGGTCATTTAATTCTTGCAGCAGTTGAAAGCAGTAGGAGTTCTCATTTGGCTTAGTACTGTAGTCACCGAGCGACTGGGACACTTCCTCCTTCACTTCAGGCTCCTGGAAACAAAAAATCAATTAACTACATGGAGTCTGGAAGTTTTAATGCATAGTTCCCACAACCCACTCATGTGATTTTAAACAGAGTTGCTAATAATAATTATAAAATATTTTGGACATTAAAAATGTAAACTATAGCCAAAATACATAGTACTCCCAGGTGAGGCTCTGTATCCATGCAATCATTTACTATTGTGCCCCCTATTTATTTTGTACTTAAAGGAAAAAAGAAATATTGTCTCACTGGTGCTGTCCCATTGGATCACATCCACTGGGGCATCACCAAGTAAATCCTTAAAGGGACCGTTCACCTTTAGAATTAACTTTCAGTATGATGTAGACATTGATGTTGTTTGACAATTTGCAATTGGTTTTGATTTGTTCGTATTTATGATTTTAGTGTTTTCTTCAGAAGCTCTCCAGCTTACAATGTCAGCAGCTAGCTGGCTTTGTTTACCTTGACAACCTGGCAGTGGTTTGAATAAAGGTGGCCATAGACGCACAGATAATATCGTACGAAACGAATTTTCGTACGATATTCGGTGCGTGTATGGTGGGAAATGAGCCGACCGACATCGTCAGAGGATTAAGATATCGGTCGGCTGGTTGATCGGACTGGACGGAAAATTTTGATCGGATGCCTTTGAAAGCTCCCTGAACATCGGCCATTGTTAGTGCTGAATCGTCAGATACAAGTAGAATTCTATTGTTTCTACCTGTATATCTGACGATTCAGCTCTACACGTGTGTGTTGAAACGAACGATCTTTCTTGGAAAGATCTTTTCCGAGAAAGATCGTAATTGTTACGTCTATGGCCAGCTTAAGACTTAAAAGTATGAATAGGTGCATGAATTTAAAGATAAGCAGTAACAATACCACTGAAGTCTCAAAGAGCAATATTATTTTTTTGCTGCCAGGATCAGTGACCCACATTTGAAAGCTGGAAAGTCCGAAGATGAAGGCACATAAAAAAACTATAAACAAATAATGAAGCTCAATTGCAAAGTTGAAAGGAATAGGTCATTCAATAGTATATTAAAAGTTAACTAATGCACCCGTGCCACTATAGAATGGGTGCATGCACGGTACAAAACTTTTTCAGAAAAATTATGTGCTACACTTGCATCAAATCTGCAAGTCTGCCAAAGATGCAGGCTATGCCTTGGAGGCTGGGAGGATTGTAGAGGCCTGTCCAGGAGAATAATACCAAAGCAATAACAGTTTAGATTCACTGGGGCTACCTAAACATGTAACACCTGCAGTCACTCATATGTTCCTTGTTCTTTACTGAACACAGGGCAATAACACAAAGTATTTCAACTGTGATCACCTAGACCAGTGATCCCCAACCAGTAGCTCGCGAGCAACATGTTGCTCTCCAACCCTTTGGATGTTGCTCTCATTGTCCTCATAGCAGGTGCTTATTTTTGAATTCCAGGCTTGAGCAAGCAAGTTTTATTTGCATAAAAACTAAGTATAATACCAAGCAGAGCCTCCTGTAGGCTGCCAGTCCCAAAGGGGCTACCAAATAGCCAATCACAGCCCTTATTTGGCAACCCCAGGGACTTTTTCATGCTTGTGTTGCTCCCCAACTCTTTTTACATTTGAATGTGGCTCATGGTTGAAAAAGGTTGGGGACTCCCGACCTAGAGTCACAGGTCAGGTGATGGTTGCATGACCCTAAATGCCAAAGAGTCCAGTTGATTGTCACTTAATATGAATGGAGGTGAGTTAGAGCAAATGAATTTGCCACGCTCAGATGAGGAGACTGTCTTGGTGGCACCCAGAAATGCTTCATGCGTCATTGCCCTAATAATTTAAACCTGTGCTTCATGTAGTAGGTTTCTGCTTTGGCCACACAAATGATAAACAGGTGCATTTCCTTATTCTGCTGAAAAGCAAATGTACTTCAACAAATAATGTTCTTACACATCTAAAAAAGAAACCATAGAATTGGGCACTTTGCCTGACACGGTTTTTGGCTGCCCAAAGGCACAACTGCCTGTCTGTGCTGAATGTAAGCATTGGCTGAAATGGCTTGTTGTGGGATTGTCACCTAAAAATGAACTTCATCAGTGGAGTGTGATTTCAGACACGTTGGCCCACACACCATTGTGCTGCTGCCTTTGTGTATTGTGTAAACCCTGCAGTAACGTAACTAGTAGTTCCCGGGCATGGGTGCAGGTTATTCACAAGGGACCCCCATCCTCCCCCCGTGTACATAATTTTTATTCTGGATATGTTCCAGTGCAATCGTCTGGTCGGCCCTGAGGCCGCACTCTGGTATTTGTGCCCCTGTAGCCCGGGCAAGTAGTGAGCTAGAGTACAAGCAAACTGATCACAAACTGCCAGCTGCCTCTAAATGAGTGTTAGTGAAAAAAAAAGGGTCACGAGTGGCTGATTCTCTATGGATTGTAGTAACACTGCAGGTTCCCCAGGGGAACCAATGTGATTAACTGAAAACTCCCTGCAGAACAGTGCAACATATACACACACGCTATATAGAACCAGAGCAACAATCAGACTGTTATTAGAAATAAATGTGCTTCTCCCCTATACTTGCCATTTAAACCCGGCATCCCCAAAGCAAAAGAAAAAATATACAGCTAAATCCCATGAGCTCAAACTGCTTGGCATACACCTGAAGAGAGACTTTGTGTCCTTAAAAATGCTAAAAGCATGACTAGCACAGGTATTTTCAACAAAAATAGTGTGTGAATAATAGCACAACAGACAACAACATACTTCTGTCCCTAAAGATAGGATACAAAAATACAAATTTTCCTAACGAAAGAAAAAATGTATATGTATATATACATTCCACATGAATTAGCAACAGGTTTAAAAGCCAACTGTGACTAACCTCAGCTTCTGCCCTTGCCAAAATCCTGCCCAAATGGGTCTGACTGCTGAAACAATGTAGCTGAATAGCAAAGCAAGGGCCATAGATGCAACAATCCGATGTTACGAATTCTGGATTTGTACAATATTCGGATTGTGTGTGTGGTTAAGGACTGGTGATTCTGGGAGATTTAGTTGTCTGGCGACAAATCGCCTCTTCTTTGGGGCGACTTATCTCCCCGGAACACTTCCCCCACCATATTGGGCCAGCTATAACGAAAAGTATCCTGCAGCATGACACACGCGGAGCTTCGTTCTCCAAAGTTGCCTCACAAGGAAGCAGTTTGGAGATTAGTTGCCCCAAAGAAGAGGCGTTTAGTCGCCAGGCAACTAAATCCCCCAGAATCACCTGGTGTGAGCTTGAGCGAGAAGCAGCAGTACATAAAGAGAAAGTATAAGTTTTTGGAATTGCACCTATACCATACAGAAGGACATCCAGCGTTTAGATTCACAAGCTTACTTTTCAGGTGTGCACGCCAGCTGATGTGTTCACCTTCACATCCTTGTAGTAAATTTCCAAAGTAGATAGCAGCACTCCCATGTGGCATTAAAATTGCCTTTATTACAAAATATTCATCTGGCCCAGATACATATTTTGTAATAAAGGCAATGACACATGGGAGTGCTGCTATCTACTTTGGAAATTGCGCCTATAGCAACCAGCGACATCTGACAATAAAGCTGCTCGGAATGACACCCCCTATGAATGTATCCCAGGCTGCACCACGACGTTGCTTCATGCCTAGACTCTGCATTCAGAATAAAGAGTCGCACTCTAGGAACGACTTCCTGGTGCTGCACGACACGCACAGCCCATATGATGAGCGAGTACAGGGGCCCATAGTGTACAAACAACACCGGTTACGGACAGACAAAAACACAACACATACTGATGCAGCCTCGGAGCCCCATTGGGGAGCAGCCACGTAGAGAGAGACACGTCCCCTAACCCGGGACAGTCCGCAATCGGGCGGCGCCCACCTGGGGGAGGCACAGGAAGGGGACACGGGGGAGTACAAGAACAGGGCGGGGGGAGTAACTTCCTGTCTCACAGCAGCATCTTAGTCCCCTGGAATAGTATATGTAGGTCACCCCCTTCCTTCCCAGGGACACTGTGTGCGTGCAGCGCCCCCACCCCCTCCTGGCGCGATGCAGATCCTCTAATCAGCTTTACACACACACGGGGTGGGGTGCGCGGCACTGACACAGCTCCAAGGGCAAAGCTGCCCAACAAAGGGGGGGCGGTCGGGTCACGTGACCAGTACACCCCACAAGTCGTGATCATGTGGTGCGTTCCAGTAATAATGGACACGAGTGAGGTTACACTGTTACACTGTTACTCCAAACACACATATAAACAAACTCCCCGCACCCCACCGACACACGCTCGTGGTCTTGTTGTATGACTCAGCCTTACCTGAGCAGCCGGGTCGTTGTTCCGATGTTGGGCGGTGAGGCTGTGCCGGAGCAGCGCGGCCCTCTTGTAGTTGCGAGTGCCCTTGGCCA
>CM044441.1:127412525-127462928 GCA_024363595.1 Xenopus borealis
TGAGGTGGGGGTGGGGGGAGGCCTCCTTGTCTAGTGCACAGGCTATTACTGCGCCTCACCCCATTGCTGGGACTGCACCCTGTCTGGGGGAAGGGATTCGGCCATGGAGTGCTTTGGGTTCGGCTCGCACAGCTTGCTGAATTCATGGGGCTCCTGCACCCCAACATTCTAGCTGCCTGCCTGTGTACTCTTCCATTAGCAGATGTTGGTTCGAATTGTTCGTCAGTGGCTGCGGTACAGAATAGGTAACAGCTCAGTGTTGAGAGGTGAAGTTAAACAAGCACTAACAGGCATTGTTCTACAGAAATGTACCTGCTTGTAGCCTGTGTTTACATGGATCAGTCCTAACTGGTGTGATCCTGCCTTGTAGCCTCCTACAGGCTGCCTTTGTTCCCTTTCAGAGTGTGGCACAACCTGCTCTTACTTTCCTATAATAAACGTCATATCAGGCTCAGCTGAGTTTGTTTTGGTGGCATACCATTGGCTATATGCTCTCCTACTAACACTTCTCTCCTGCTGCAGCTGTCACAAGTCACCAGCATTATATCTCTAGAGGCCACACCAGAGCCAATATTGTTTGGCCAGCCAGTCGCTCCTGACCGTTGGCAGGTGTATGGGGTCAAAGCTACGGCCTTACTCCGTGTACAAATGCAGCTTGTATTGCCATAAAGTGCGGTCATGATGACTACCCCAATAAATATCACATCTGGCAGCCCCCTACACTGATAATGCATCAGCTGACATCTGTGTGGTTTCTAGGAGTGTGAACTGCAACATTAATGCATGTGAGAATGAATGGAATGTTGCTAAAGATAATTAAGAAAGCGAAATCCCTTCACACTACCTGGCCCTCCGCTATTAATTCTGCAAGGTGCCCAGTCCTTAGGGGATACGGCAATCCCCACAATGAGAACAATCGAAGCAAAGCACTGGCACTCAATATTAACTTCAAAGGGCAATCACCCCTACGTGTTTATTGTGTCAATCAAAAATCACAACGTTTCGGGGGCTGACGAAGGGGCCAGCCCCCGAAACGTTGTGATTTTTGATTGGCGCAATAAACACATAGGGGGTGATTCCCCTTTGCAATTGCTATTGAGTGCCAGTGCTTTGCTAGAGAGAATTAGCCATCTCAATGTGAATTAGAATTAGTACACTCAATGTGAAGTTGCAACAAAAGCACATGTATGCATTTATGTATTATTTATATAATGCAACTTGTACACACAGCGCTTTGCATTCAGACAATACATTAGTAAGACAATACAGTAATCAACATTAATAACTACAGTGGGTTATGGAAGAGTGAAACTGGAGCTCACCAGAGTTCACTAGAGGGGAATCCCCAAACTCCCTATAGGACTTTTGTTTTTACTGCATATTTTTCAGAGGTTAACTTTCCAGAAATCACCTCCAGGAGGCTGACAGTTCAGCAACAGGAATGCAAAACAGCATTTTTTTTTTTTGGGGCTGAATCCTAAACGATCCACGTGTTGTGGAAAATCTAGATGGTTTCAGAATCCGTTCTGTCTTGTGTTCATTAATATTCAATTTCCTTCCTAGACCCCCCAGCCAAGAGGTAGACCGAAACGTTGAACATCCTAATAAATTATTCTTTTATTTTTACACAAATCCTGTGAGTGCTGGATCCTTCCTCTTGCTATTGCTGAACTATTACTTGGCACCCAGGAACTTGTTGCGTTGGAGAGCGCTTCCTTCTACTGTTATATATATTGAGAAAGGCCTCCGTTGAGGCCGAAACGTCAGTCTTCCATCTATCAATAAAACAATTTTATTTTATTTAAAGACCTGTGAGTGCGGATCTCACTTCTTTTTCACTTTTTCTGCTATATACAGTATATATATATATATATATATATATATATATATATATATATATATATATATAATCAAGAGGACCAGCATGAAGTAAAATTAAGACAAAGAACACTGGAACACAAATCTGAGTGCGGCTTCAAACTTCTGGGTTTTTTTATTTTATAGACACTGCGCCTACTCGCCCTGCCCCTTTTGTGACTTCATGGGCGGGTCGGCGTGGTTCTATAAAAGGGACCCGAAAGGTGGAGGGAAGGGAGGTGTGGGGATATTTTTGCAGCCTTCCTGACATAGAGTTTGATTTGAGTTTTTGACTCCATAAAATTCGAGTTTAAGTTATTTGATTTTTATAATAAATAATCGAATATTCGAATGTTACAAAAAACACACTTGAATTTCAAATTCTAATGTTGATTAATGTGCCTCTTGTTGTGAGACTGATCTGCTGTAAGAGAAGGGCAGGAGACTTCACTGTTTACTCACACTCCACTCTGCAAACATTTTTTTCGGTATTTTTTTCAAGAAAAGGTGGCAACCCTAGTTTCTCCACAGGCAGAAAATCAGCCGCTCTGGTCTTCCTACACCCGGAAGAATTGTTTCCGCTCAGGTGCAGGCAGACACGGGGGGATTTTGGAGACGAGACGCAACATTTTTTGACAAAATCTGCCTGGCGTTGAAAAGGCAAGGGGAGAAGCAGGGCAGCGGATTTTCCTGTTGCTTGTTAATATCGTCTGTCCCTAGTCTAAGCCTACTAGTAAATCATATAAACATTAAATAAACCCAATAGGCTGGTTTTACTTCCAGTAAGGATTAATTATATCTTAGTTTGGATCAAGTACAAGCTACTGTTTTATTATTACAGAGAGAATTTAAAAAAATTTGAATAAAATGGAGTCTATGGGTGACGGCCTTCCTTTCCGTAATTTGGCACTTTCTAAAAAACAGGTTTCTGGTTAACAGATCCCATACCAGTATAGTAAGTTTGGTACTTGTGTCCAAAAACTATTGCAGTAGAGACAGCTCCTGCTTCTTACATAGTGTAGCACTGCTGGATTATATCTCTGAACAGAGCCAATTCCCTGCACGCCTTAAGCTTAAAAGGAAGTTATTGAAAAAAAACCATCTTATTTATCGGGCAGTTTCCAGATGAATACATTCTTTTCCGAATTTTCAGGAAACTGACTGCAGAGGAGCACAATGTGAAAATGCCAGTCTGTAAGAGGCCTTTTCGCAACTCCTTTTTTCATATTTGTGCTCATTTTAAAGGAGAATTCACCCCAAGCTTTTAAAAAAAAAACCTACCCCCCCAACCCTACCTAGACCCCACTCCCTTCTCCCCCCCAGCTTACCTGGTACCCGGGGCAAATTCCCCTAACTTTTTACTTACCCCTCGGTGCAGATTCTGTCCTCGGGAGTCCATGTTATATTCTTCAGTAAACTTTGGAAGCAGGCCGACATTTCAGGTTCATGCACAGTTGGAAATATCAAAATGCGGAGCACCGGAGTGTGTGTAAAAGCTTGTTTTAATAATCCAATTTAAAAGATTCCATCAATAGTTTCCCATACAAAAATCGCATGTCAGGGTATCTGGCTTTACGCGTTTCGTGGCTCACGCCACTTCCTCAGAAGCACATGCACAGTTGGAGTTATATTTTGGTCCAGAACAACTGTGCATGCTCCAAAGTCATGAAAATTTCAGAAAAATATACATTCTATACCAGTGAACTGAGAGACATGGAATTTCCCTCTGGTGAACTGTGCTGAGCTCTTTTGTCTCCATTTGATAAATATAGTCTTGCTGTGTGTGGGAGGGGGTTTAGACTTTATACTTCATTCATTTTGTGCTCTGATTGTTGAGAGCTGTTAAGAGTTGAGACAGTTGTAATACTTTTCAAAGTGAACCATTTACCTTTGCTTAAATAGAGAAAGAGACAGAGGTAAAACCTTCTAAAGAGACCTGTATATTTGCACCTACTTTTCCCTGCTGCCATGGGGATCAGGTGCACAATAAGCTTAAACCTAACTCTTATTAATTGAAATGAAAAATGCAATATGGCTACAGAAGTATTCAAAAACATAACAGTTAAAACATATCAATAACCTTCAGTTGTTGCTACCATGATAAATTATACAACTGCATTAACCCCTCCTCAAGAAGCACAATGGAAAGTGCAAAGTATACAGTGATGGACAGCACCGGATTTCCATCTGGCACATCTTCAGTCACTCCTCCCATTTCCCTCCCCCTTTTCTGACCAGTGTGGTGGGTGCACAGACTATTGCACATGTGTCAACCAGATCAGAGGCTCCACCTTCCCCATAGCTCCCCCATTTCTTTCTATATAGGTACCAGAGGGGTGCACCCCCCCCACCCAGCCGCTACTTTGATGAACAATCCCTGATCTGTTGATGGTAATTTAATTTTGGTAAAATAAGGGCAGAGACACACGCAAAGATTTAGATTAAGATTCTAGCCAGTGGGAAGGCTTTTCGGGGAGATTAGTCACCAGAAGAAGAGGAGATTAGTCTCTCTGAATCTTCACGTGTGTCTCTGCCCTTAAAGTGCTGATTGGTTTAGAAATAATGAAGAGAAAAAAGGAGGGGGAGATTGCAAATGAAAGCTACAGGAGGGAGAAAATGGCAAAGTAGGTTAAAGTTCAGAACAAAGAAGCATGGGGTAAGGGAAGCTAAGAGAGGGTGTGAGAGATGAGATGGAGGGAGAGGAGAAATAGATGGTAGCAGATAGAAGAAAATAAGCAAAAAACAGAGTAGGGGGTGTATAATGCAGTACATGCTATTGTGATATCAGGGAGTATATCCTATAGTGGCAAAGTGCACTTTATTGTCTGCTGAAAATCCCCACATAGGCTAGGGCCAGACGGGCACGTGTCAGCAACGGACGCAAACAGACTCGGTGGATTTTGGCTGAAAATGCAAAGTCTCGCATTTCTTCATTGAAATCCTCCAAGTCTGTTTGCATTGGAGCCAACACAAATCTTACGGACGCAAGCAGACAAGAAGATTTTGCTAGAGGTCAGGGGCTGAAATCAGCCTGCACCTCTTGCAAAAGCTGATTTCTGCCCCGTCTGGCCCTAGCCTTAGTGTGGTGGTACACAGGGAGATTAAGTCGCCTACAATAAATCTTCGCTACTGAGGGCAACTCATCTCCCAGAAATCCCTTCCCACCGGCAAGAATGTGAATCGCTGGTAGGATGGCATAAGCTTTGCTTTGATTGACTTTGGAAAACCGAAATGATGCATATGCCATCCTGCCAGAGATAAGTCGCCTGCAGTAGTGAAAATTTATTGCAGGTGACTACATCTCCTCATGTGCCTCAACCCTTAAGGAAGAGGTACACAATGCTATTTGGGGGAGATTAGTCGCCAAGCAACAAATCGCCTCCTCTTCAGTGACTAATCTCCCTGCAATGCCTTCCCGTCGTTAGAATCTAAATCTCTGGCAGGATGGCACTCACACTGCTTCGTTTTCCGAAGTTGCCTCACGAGGAAACTTCGATTGACTTTGCGATGCATAGGACTTACCACCAGCAATTTAATTTATTGCCAGTGCAATTTTTGGGAGATTTGCGCCCGCAGAAAATTTATTGTGGGCAACAAAATCTCCTTGTCAGAAATTACTCTTAAGGGCTCATCCAGACACGAAGATTCGGGGAGATTTGTCGCCTGGCGACTAAGTGCCTCTACTTTGGGGAGACAAATCTCCCTGAATGGCTTGCTCCTATCTCGCGCCCGCTAGCGCTAAAGTCATCTGCACCTATTCACACGGGGTGATACGTTTTTCAAAGTCGCTTGAAATTGCCTCAAGAGGCGACTTTAGCGCTAGCGGCCGCGAGATAGGAGCAAGCCATTCAGGGAGAATTGTCGCCCCAAATAAGAGGCGCTTAGTCCCCAGGCGACAAATCTCCCCGAATCTTCTCGTCTGGATGAGCCCTTATTGTGCTGAACGGAATCACTACAGTTTAAACCTATATATTGTATAATCATGTGACATAGCCTTCAAAAGACTTTATTTTATTCATATCTTTTGTCCAAAGCAATGGCAGCAGATCCCAATGGCCTGATATTTTTGGGGTGTTTGGTTTCCCAGTTTCTGTTGATTTACTCTTTCTGATGTCTACCTGGACTTAGGATTTAGCTATAAAAAAGAACGTGTGAGGTTACCTGGTGGTCTAGTCGGGCCAGAGGGGCGCTTCCGGGTTTAGGCGCCTTGTGTAATGACATCATTCCGTTTTGGCACGACATTTAAATATTTAAAGGGGCTATGGTTACATATCCAATGCACCTTATATCATATAATTCCTAGCTTTTGTAAGTAATATGCAGGTATCAGGCTATATATATATATTGGTTTATAGTATTATCATTTTGATGTGAGCACCCAGGCATTTTTCTATGCATTTTTTATCGTGAGTGGCGATATTCTCCAAACAGACTTATATATTGACAAATAAATTCACCATGGTTGATTCTACTATGAAGTCCTGGAGTGCGTCATTCTTTGGAAAAGGATTATCTACACTTCATATGACAGCACCCAGGCATTAACTTTGCTTTAATTGGAGTGCACCACAGCTGGAACTATATATATATATATAGGGTTGGATATTAGGTTGGATACACTATGCTTTGATGAAATACAAATAACTTTTTTCACAGTAAGTCCCGTGGTGCTGTATTTTTTACTTTTTGATATATATATATATATATATCTGCTTCTCATTGCATTATATACAGAGTATTTTTCTATTTTCCCAAAAAGCATCTCTGTAACGATCTAATTATCAGGGACCTTGCTTAGTGGCTAGTGCACTCACAATGCACAGGGTATCCCTTTGGATTTTGGTGTTCACCAACGTCCTTTTGGGGCCCCAGGCTTCCTGCTGTGGAAAACACAAGGAAAAATATGTGACAACAACTAGTCTGTTAACAAGGTACCGGCAAGGATAAAGAGGAGAAGTGGTCGAGAATCAGGCAAACGGTTCAAAGCAGGCAGCAATATTCAGAGTCAAAAAGTCAGACGGGAGTCGAAAACCAGAAATTCAAATCACAAACGCTTCTGCAGGACCATCAATTTCTGGCAATGCATTGAGAAGTTTGGCAGCTCTTATTGGCCAGTGTATGGCCAGCTTAAAGGAAAACTATACCCCGAAAATGAATTTTTGAGCAACAGATAGTTTATATCAAATCAAGTGACATATTGAAGAATCTTACCTACCTGGTATATATATTTAAGTAAATATTGCCATTTTACATCTCTTGCCTTGAACCAGCATTTGGTGATGGTCTGTGTGCTGCCTCAGAGATCACCTGACCAGAAATATTTCAACTCTAACTGTAACAGGAAGAAGTGTTGAAGCAAAAGACAGAACTCTGTCTGTTAATTGGCTCATGTGACCTAACTTTATAGTTTGTTTGGTATGTTTGTGTGCACCGTTGGATCCTAGGATCCCAGGAGGCTGTCCTTATTTTTTAAAATGGCTATTTTCTATTTATGATTACCCAATGGCACATGCTACTAAAAAGTGTATTATTATGAAAATGGTTTATTTACTTGAAGCAGGGTTTTACATATGAGTTGTTTTATGCAATATCTGTTTATAGAGACCTACATTGTCCGGGGGGTATAGTTTTCCTTTAAGAGTGCAGTGTGTGTTGGTGTGTGCGGGTTCAGGCTAACTTCTGCAGAAGTCATGGATGGGCTTATGGATGGGCTCGGTTGAGTTCCTTCTTTTGCTCTTCCTGCCTGCATCCTTACACTACCACCTTCTGATGGTGGAAGCCTCTATTTATAGGCTCATGCTTGCCCCCCCCCCCCCCCCCCCCCCCCCCCCCCCCCCGATGGATGTGGGTTAATAATAGAACTGTTGCACCTGGTCAGGTAGGGTTTGGGTTGGATAGGATCAGGTGCCATTTTTTTGTTGACCTACAAATCACTAGTTTGTGTATACTGTAAATGTAGAAACTTACAAAATGTCCATGTGTAAAATGTGTGCTCATTTACTAACATATTAAATTGAATCAGTGAATTTACCCATAAAAATCAATCAGCCATTGGTTGTCTATGAACAGATATCATTTATATATTAACTTATTATAAAGGTTCTGACGGACTGTTAGTGGGAAGGAAAATAGATAAAAGTCAAAATGACATAATTTCTCCAATTTCTCCAAACTGCAGACCCCCAGATGTCGAACTCTTTGCCAGATGCTGTAGTAGTACAATGCTTGGAGGGCTGAATGCTGGGATGCCTGATTTATATAATTTACACCCTCCTGTGGGGGCATCAGCTCCCCCCCACCTCCCATTGTGTCAAACCTGGAGGTATATTCATCATTTATTTGCCCTGTTTAATTGTGTACTCATGGGAAGATCCAATCTGTCTGTTGCAGATAGGGTTGCCACCTGGCCGGTATTTTACTGGTCTGGCCGGTATTTTTGATGTTTGATCCCAATGTTACTAATAGGAAAAAAAGATAAATATATAGGAATGCCTGTATTTTTTTCAGGAAAAGGTGGCAAGCCTAGTTGCAGATGATAAGCTGATAGCAGACCAACATCAGTTTAAAGCAGAAACATGATAGCTTAACTGAGAAGGAAAGGCTTTGTGCACTTGGGGGGATATTGCAGGAATATTTTGTAGATCAGGGGGGTTTACAAGCAATGTGGCAAGATAAATCACTTATAATGGGTTCATACAGTGTCTCAGGGTGCAGTTGAAAGAGGTATTGGGCTGCTTACCCAGACAGACAGGGAAGGGGCACCTGATTATTTTCTCCCTGAACAGTATATATATGCAGATGGTTGTGTCTCTCTGGGGATATACAGTGACTACATCCAAATATGTTGCCAGAAAGCTGTCACTTTATTGCTCAGAGATCCTGATCCCTTGGTAATTGGCCTCCCCCCATTTTACATACAGCTCTACCAAGGATGTAGCAGTGTCTTAAGTATGGATTAAGCTTCTGCTAAACTGGGATGGGCTGGTCTTCAGATGTCCAACTATTTCTAGTATTACTCGTGTGCATTATTTCATTTGGAACTGTGCACTAGCACGAAGAGATCATGCATGCATATCTTGATAGATGAGAAACCATTGTAACACCAAGCTGTATAGGAACATAAACACTCAGTAATTACTTAAGTCAATTCTCAGATCAAAATATCACCAATGTGAACCTATCTGGGAAAGAGTGGATTACTCTAGATCAGTGATCCCCAAACAGTGGCTTGCAAGCAACATGTTGCTCCCCAACCCCTTGGGTAGGGTTGCCACCTTTTCTTGAAAAAAAATACCGGCCTTCCTATATATTTTACTTTTTTTCCTATTAATAACATTGGGATCAACCATCAAAAATACCGGTCAGGCCGGTAAAATACCGGCCAGGTGGCAAACCTACTTGGATGTTGTTCCCAGTGGCCTTAAAGCAGGTGCTTATTTATCAATTCATGGTTTGGAGGCAAGTGCTGGTTGCATAAAAACATAGTGTACTGCCTACTGGATATTCCTTTAGGATGTCAGTCCATATAGGGACTACCAAATAGCCAATCACAGTCCTTATTTGCAACCCAGGAACGTTTTCATGCTGGTCTTGCTCTTCAACTTTTTTTTTACATTTTAATGTTGCTCTAGATTATAGATCTTCCTGCTACATAGGGAAGTAAACTGCACAAAAGCACACATCTCTTACATGGAAATATGTATGTATTTATTGATACTCTGCCTTTATTTTTTATTTTCCCACTGGGCAGGGTCATTTTCTGATTGGACTGTGTGGGAAATATAAAGCTGCTCTCTCTCCACTGACACTTTGACCTGGGGGAGAGAGAGAGACAGGCCACACTAGTGTAGGTCAGTCCTGAACATACTGTAGAAATGATGGACATGACAGAAAGTGGCATACAGGCAGCTGGTATTGCAGCAAAGCTAAACTGACGCTTTAAGTCATATCTCTATGGGCAACGTTTAACAAAAAAAGCAGTTGTTAGCATTGACTTTGGGTGCTGCTATATACACAGACATTATTCATCCCAGGCCAGCAGAGTATAACTGGCAGCCTCTAAAAAGGGAAACTTTCATTTGCATTTACTTGAAGCAATCAATAATATACAATATATAATCCAATTAGAGACCTTTAGTGTCAGCGTTGCATGAAGAACTTTTTGACTTAGGGCCAAATAATAATATTTTGAGTTTGAATTGCATACAATCCTTTTGTTCAGAGGAAGATAGAAGACAGGTTGCTGGCTAGACTTACAGTGTTGAAGCTTCCTGCTGGAAATATTCTGCCTCTACTTTTTCCCCCCTTTCAGTAGCTCCGTCCGACATATGGGCTCATTTGGCAGCATTTTTGCAACTGACTTCCTGTGTGGCTACATCAAAAACACGTTGCGGGTTGTAGATAGAGACAAATACGCCATTGGAATATAGAGAGCACAGCCATCTGCTCTGTCGGCTCTCACTGAAACCATTTTAGCACCTATTTATTTTAGCATCAGCTAAAATAAATGATTTGCAAAATCAGTAGCTAATCAGACCAAGTAACATGTGATGGACCAGCGTGCGGAGAGATTCATTAGAATTAGAATTATTTAATAATTAAAAGGAATTGAAATTATTAATTGGCCACTATACCCTCACATTTCCTAACTTAAAAACAACTCTATGCTGGTATAGGTTTGTGGTTCATGTATGTGAACCCGTTATCCAGGAAGCACCAAACCATTAGAAGGCTGTCTCCCATAGACTCCATTTCAAGCAAATAATTCAAATTTTTAAAACGATTTCCTTTTTCTCTGTAATAATAAAACAGTACAATGTACTTGATATAGACATAATTAAGATATATTGAATTCTTACTTGAAACAAAACTCTATTGGGTTTCATCAATGTTTAAATGACATTACAGAATGACATTAACCAGAAAGGCCCAGGTCCTGGCCATTCTGGATAACAGGTCCCACACCTGTATCTCTCTCTATAAAGACTAGGCAAACATAGGGAATTAGTCCTTTTATGGAGAGTGCAGTTTGTAACCCATTTGGTTTCTTAGTTGAGGGATATTTCAACTACATGCTTTACTTCTTCAAGCTATTCTTAAAGGGATACTGTCATGGGAAAACACATCAGTTAATAGTGCTGCTCCAGCAGACTTCTGCACTGAAATCCATTACTGAAAAGAGCAAAATGATTTTTTTTCATATTCAGTTTTGAAATCTGACATGGGGCTAGATATTTTTTCAATTTCCCAGCTGCCCCTGGTCATGTGACTTGTGCCAGCACTTTAGGAGGGAACTGCTTTCTGGCAGGCTTTTGTTTTTCCTTCTCAATGTAACTGAATAGTACGCAGTGGGACATGGGTTTTACTACTGAGCGCTGTTCTTAGATCTACCAGGCAGCTGTTATCTTGTGTTAGGGAGCTGTTATCTGGTTACCTTCCCATTGTTCTGTTGTTAGGCTGCTGGGGGGGGGGAGTGATATCACTCCAACTTGCAGTACAGCAGTAAAGAGTGACTGAAGTTTATCAGAGCACAATTCACATGACTTGGGGTAGCTGAGAAATTGACAATATGTCTAGCCCCATGTCAGATTTCAAAATGAAGTATAAAAAAACTGTTTGCTTTTTGAGAAATGGATTTCAGTGCAGAATTCTGCTGGAGCAGCACTATTAACTGATGCATTTTGAAAAACACATTTTTCCCAAGACAGTATCCCTTTAAATACAAGTTCCCAATATGAGAAACCAGGTAAGTGAATAATTCTGCTGGGTCTCCTGCCTGTGAAAGACAATGGACACAGGGTAATTTCAGACAGTTTTCTCACATTTTTTAATTGCCTAAACATTGCTTTCTATGTGATTTGCCTGAAAGTTCATGTTTAACTGCTTGTTGCCTCGAAACAGTTCAGCAGATACACAGAGTTAATATGCATGGAGGACAAAGGGTTGTGATATCAAATTGTTAGCCCTGCTTCCAAGGCTACTATAAAATATGCGGGGGGGGGGGCAAATTTCCAAAGCTGCCCATGTGCCATTGCCCTTACAGACCTGTGTTATTGTGTGTGTTTGTTCACAAGCTAAGTATCTTGGAGACTTTATGGGGGTTATTTATTGAGTTGATTTGAGTATTTCTAGGGTATTTTACAGTCAAACTAAACATTTTTCAAGATTTATTATACCCCGAAGTTGGATAACAACGATGAAAAACCCCTTTAAAAGAAAGCTTTAGGAGTCCCACCAAACCCCACTAAATGCAGTGTTCTGCTTGGGCTCAGAGAGAAAGAGAGTATTCCTGGAAATCTATGTATTTCCTCCATGTTTCTGAGCCAATCTTGCATGTTGGGACTGTTCTTAACTTCCACTATGGAGGGATCAATGGTTCAGCCGCCTCAAATAAATGTAAAAGTAGAAAGTGGCTTGTCAGCCTGAAACAACAGGATATACAAGGGGGATTTCCAGGATGTCATATCCCAGCATTAATTGTGTCATTCCCCTAATGTCTTCCCATTAGGTTCTAATAACTGGACAGGACCAAGTGATGTGAGACATATGTTTTCAGTGTTTAAAGTTGGTCACACACTGGCTGCCTTTTGTGAGATCCATTTGGGCCAACAGATGATTTAGGCCACACGCATGGATGCCTAAAGTCTGCTGATTTAGCTGGGCAGTCCACTAGCCAAGCATTCATCAGGACAGTCCATGACCTCACACTGATGGAACTAATTAGAGAAATGTCATGCCTGATAGAGCAACGGACAACCAATGGGATTGCACTGATGGCTTGTTACTTTAAGGACGGGTATGTCTTAATTTATAGAGCCGGTCATCCAGTCTCCATGGGCTGCTACACTGGAGCAATGTTTGCAGAAACTAGTGGGGCATAATAATGATTTGCTTGCATACCAAGACCATTTAGGGTAACGGCACATGTGACCATTTCCAGTGTTTTTTTCTGAATTTTTTTATTTACTTACTAAAAAGGTCAAAAATCCCAAAACTGACTTCCATTGCCTTCTACTTGCAGCCTGTTCTCCTATTTTACAATACTAAAAGCTTAAATCATACTGCCCTTTCAACAAAGAAAACACATCTACAATAATAAAAGAGTACAAAGTGTGTGAATATTACCTGTCATGTTATTTCATTATTAAAAAAAAAACATATCAAACACAATGTTTCATTGTCCATGTAAAAGGCTGTTGAGTATACCATATAGTGCCTTTTAGATAAAGAGTATAATAGTTTACATTTTAGTGCATGGATAGAGTTTTTCTTGCTCTAGAACTCAATTGCCTAGCCAATAACTAAATACAATGCAGTTGCACACATATAGTTATTAAAGGGGTGGCTTGCCTATAAAGGAACGGTAAAATAAAAAAAAATGAAGTGTTTTAAAGTAATAAAAATATCAGGTAGTGTTGCCCTGCATTGGTAAACTGCTGTGTATGCTTCAGAAACACTACTATTGTTTATATAACAAGGTCTGGACTTGTGGCGAGGCCACAACTAGGTCACAAAGGCCCGGGCCTAGGATGGCAAAATATTAGGGGCAGCACTGGGAACATGCGTCCTTGGGGCACCGCTTCTTGATATCTGGCCCTGGGGGCAGCCATTCAAAGGAGAAAAGGCTTAGGTTACACAGCAGAAAAGCAGATAAGCTCTGTAGACCATAATGGTGTTATCTGTTATCCACTCTTCAACCGGTGCCATATAGCCTTTTTTCAATTTCCGCCGTTGCTACACAGCAGCTTGTTTATATAAACTATAGTAGTTTTTCTAAAGCAAACACACCATTTTTACTAGTGCAGGGCAACAGTACAGGGTATTTTCCTATCTTTAAAACACTTAAATTTTTGGTGTTACTGTTCCAAAAAAAAAGTTAACATTCAGTACATTATACAGTGTCCTATTCCTGGCAACTTGTCTTCATTTTTTTTAATTCATTTCTATTATTTGCCTTCCTTTTCGAGTTTTGAAACGGGAAGTCACTAATCCCTTCAGCCAAAAATTTTGTCTCTCAGTCCAACCACTGCCTGGTTGCTAAGGTAAGCAAGACCATAACAACCAGAGAGCCGCTGAACAAAAAAGTGAAACGGAGAAAAAAAAAAAAAATGAAAACCAATTGCAAATTGTCTGGAATATCAATGTCTATGTCCAAAGAAAAGTCCAATGAAAGGTGAAAAACCGCTTTAAGCAAATCAGAGTGAAAAGCTTACTGCAGGTTTATGTATTTGGGGCTATTATACCTTGTAAAAACACTAGCTGACTACTACTCCCCCATATGCATATGGCAACATAACTCAATCGCTCCCAAATAATCTTATATAAAACAGACTTTGTGCAACTAGTAGAAGACAGAGGTTACTTGAAGCTCATCTCTTCTGCAAGCTGGTGGACACTCTGAGTGATGTTAGAGAGCTGCTTCCAGGCTTCTTTCTGCGAAGACGCTTTCACATCCCTCCGAAGCTGCAGGCTATTCATATCGTAGCACAAGCTGTCCACATGACCTTGCATGCGATGGATTTCATTATCTCTGTCAGCAATCTGGGAATAATAAAGACATTTGTGTCTTCTATTGAACTAAGGTGATGGTGCGTAGAAGAGCGTAAAAAAAGGGAAGTCATTGTGAGGTATGATGATGAGGCATGATTCACAGTACTAGAAAAGTCATTTATTCTCTTTTTGAGGAAGTGAAAGTAGAAATAGACTTAATAGGGTCTGATTACTTCAAACACCAGGCACATAAATACTGTACCATACTGAAAGCAATTGCACCGCTGCCTTGCGCTGTACTTATTAACATGGATAAAGTGCAGGGTGCAGTGTGTGTGCAACTAATAGGTGTTTGGCTGTGTGCTTTTATATGATCATGGAACTCCTTGTGACTTAATAATAGGGGCTACATTATTCACTATATATTACCGATTCTCTGCTAGTAATAGTAAACAGGGCTATATCAGACAGCGGCTGTTTGGGTAGCTCAGTTAGATCATTGCTGTGACTTACAGAAAAAGGAAAACTAGAAAGGACAGAGCAGAACCTACTAACTGTTTTGTTATATGTTCAATTGTTAACTGCACAATTAAATCAAGATTGGATAAATTCTCTGTAATGAACTAGGGATGCACCGAATCCACTATTTGGGATTCGGCCGAATCCTATGTGAAAAATTTGGTTGAATACTGAACTGAATGCGAATTTGCATATGCAAATTAGGGCCGGGAAACGGAAAAAGTGGAAAACATTTTTTTACTTCCTTGTTTTGTGATGAAAAGTCATGTGATTTCCCTCCCCACCCCTAATTGGCATATGCAAATTAAGATCCAAATTCGGTTCGGCCAGGTACAAGGGGGCAAAGTCACTAAGATCCGAAAATTTGCTAGCGTTAGCTTCGCTAGCATTCAACGCACTTCGCCAGGCTAATTTTCGCCAGTGCTACGCAAATTCACTAAAGTACGAATTTACGCTCAGGTCGGCGAACGGTAGCGTAGTTCATCATTTATGAGGAAAAAAGCTTGGTACCAATCCTAATACTAAGTGCAATCAGCCACTGCCAAACCCAGTTCTAACCCACCACACCTAGTCCGGTCTACACAAGCCCAACCAAGTTTTGAATTAACCGCGCCCCTTTCAAAAACTGCATTGCTGGACGTATATTATAAGGAAGTGAAAGCCATTCTCTCAAAATGAGTCTAACCAAGATTAATGGTTGACATCTCCCAGAGCCATCAGCACTGTAGCTTTCTATGTTATGGAGGCAGGCAGTGTGATACAGGTTTTCTTTCAACAATGACCTGCCAGTCTGTGTTATAAACTTTTCTAAATGGATCAGTCTTGTTGTACCACCTTGCTTGCTATTGTTCTCAGGTTCTGAGCTCTGGTGTGTTCTTCTCCTTTATTTTATAAAAACACCACATATATTTATAGCTCTTTACAGATATTATACCTTATCATATCATTACTTGCCCCAGTTGAACTTAAAACCTAAGGTTCCATATCACACACACACTATGTTTTTGGAGTTTGAAAGGAAACTGGGGCAGATAGTGCCCTGGTGAGACTTTAAATTAGCTTAACTAACTGCTATGCCACAAAGCTGCCTCTGATCCACATTCAAGTTCGTAGTCCTTTTCCCTGTTTATATTCCTGGCTCCTTAGTTCTAATCTCCTGACTCCTGCTCCCAGTCCTTATCCGCCCTGTGCATTCTTCTATGAAACTTAGCTTTTCCTCACTATGACTATGTTTCTGACTCCTTATCTGTACTGTGCTTTTGGTCTATAAACTCCAGCCTCACAATATTCTTTGTAAATATATCCACCACCCTTACTTGCCCTTCTGGGAATCTTGGGCAGTAAGACCTGCCATCAAACAAGTAGACAAAGGTTTCCCGAGCCTGGGTCCCAGGGTACTCCCTGGGTTTTGAGTCAACTCATAATACATAAATTGTTTAATTATTTGTTTTACAAATAAAGTAAAGATTTAAAGTAAGTAGGGTCAATAATTAGGCTTGTTGGCAAATTGCTTTCACATAGTTAATTCCTGTTATCCCAGGAAAGCTGTGTTACTACCTGCCTTTAAGGCACATAGTTGTAATTCCATTGCAAATGCTAATTCTCTCCAAAAATGTCTGAACTGGTAGTTACTTTTTGGTATGCACAAAAATCACAATACCTAGCTCTTATATCCTTGGACACTTCCTTATTATTGAATAGCAGCCTAAAGTGTTTTTCCTTCTGGAAATGTAATAATCTCAGTGGCATGTTGTGTGTTTGCTAGGTCGGGCACACTATCATTTTAAGGGTATCCATAAGCTGATGAAAGCAACAGGTATGTGAAAACTTTTCTTAGTTCCAAGAATATCAAGAAAATGTATTAAGTGTTCACCACAAACGTTATTCTTATATGACCCTCATGCAGGGCTTACAGGAGTATCAAGGAGAGCAAAATATATGCATCTTCTGAAATATAATCCTAATGGGCATTTAGGATGGTGCATTCCAAGTTGCTGGGCCAGGACTATATTTTGGCAGTTACTGGCTAAGAATGTTCCTGTAAATTATTTTCAAAACTTTGGGTTAAAGGACCAGTAAGGCCACAGTGTGAAACAAAAAAAAACTAACTGGTAGAGCTGTACCCCAGTGCCCCAGTCTGAATTGGAAAATAAAAAAGTGAAGATACAGATAAGGGTTCCACTGGGTTGGATAGCATATGGAACCAGAGCTTTTCCACTTCACATTCCCTTACCAGACTGTAACAAACAAACTGAAAATGGGAATAGTGACCTGTAGAGAAAAGAATATTTCATCCCAGATATTGATAAGCCCCAAGGGTGAGAACTTTAGCTTTAGCCAAGGAAGGGAATGTGAAGTGGATAAGTTCTGGTTCCATATGCTATTCAACCCAGTGGAACCCTTATCTGCATCTTCACTTTTTTAGTTTCTAATTCCTAACTATACACTGTTGTGTTAACCTTACCCCACTCTGTTTTGGTCTAGAACTGGAACAGACATTGTTAGTAACTCCCCGTGGATCATTTGTGGAATTTCAACACACTGTAGGCAATAAAACTTACTCTAATATGTTATATTGAGGTGTTATTGTATTATGAAGAACACCATTCATGTATATTTATTAGAATGGTATATTCTTTTATTTAGATATGATATTAAGGTACTACAAACACCTACTATGCATATTAATTATAATGTGATTTTTATCCCTTATTATAATGATTTTATCATAGTTAATGCCGCTCTTCCATTGCAATTACTATACCCCCAAAATGAATACTTGAGCAACAGATAGTTTATATCAAATTAAGTGGAATATTAAATATCTTATCAAAGTAGAAAGTAATATATATGGAATATATATTTAAGTAAATATTGCCCTTTTACATCTCTTGCCTAGAACCACAATTTGGTGATGGTCTCTGTGTTGCCTCAGAGATAGGGTTGCCACCTTTTCTGGAAAAAAAATACCGTCCTTCGTATATATTTACCAGGCCGGTAAAAAACTTGCCAGTTGGCAAGATTGGCAACCCTACTCAGAGATCACCTGACCAGAAATACTACAACGCTAACTGTAACTGGAAGAAATGTGGAAGGAAAAGACAGAACTCTATCTGTTAATTGGCTCATGTGACCTAACTTATAGTTTGTTTGTGTGCACTGTGAATTCTACAATCCCAGGGGGCTGCTGTTACTTTTTAAAATGGCCATTTTCTATTTATGATTACCCAAATGGAACATACTACTAAAAAATGATATTATTATGAAAATGGTTTGTTTACATGAAGTAGGGCTTTAAATATGGGCTGTTTTCTGCAATATATTTTATAAAGCCCTACATTGTTTGAAGGGTATAGTTTCCCTTTAAAAGGATTGTTACATGTGATTAGCTTTACTAAAGGGCTGGAGTAGACCTAAAATGTTGTCTGGTTTTTGGTACAATAAATCAACTTTTTCAAAATTTTAGAGTGCTGCTGTGTTTTCAAGAGATATACACTCTGTTTTTAACACTCTGCAGTGAGTGTGGCACCTTGTCCCAGATGCTACAGAGGTAGTGGTGGTTTAGTTCGTTACCAAAAATAGTGTGGTGTGTGTTAAAAGTTGTATTTTTTATCCCATAATTTTCCATTGGTCACAATGGTGTATGGTAACAGTGCTGCATAGAGCTATATAGACAAAAATTACATTCATTCATACAAAGGGAGCAGTATTCTGGAAAGTGCTATTCCATACCAGTGCTTTGTGTGTTGGCTGGTGGCCTGGCCTGCACAGTACGATTTTAAATGGAGGAAGGTTTCAAACATGACGCAGTGGAAGCTCAGTACCCCGGTCTTTGCACAACATTCTGTCACTTTCAGGTAAATCACTATATAAGAGGAAGGGAGCACAGCTGGTAGTCAAGGTTTAGCAGATTAGATGGGGGGTGTGCTTTAATCACCTTAATACTGTTGCCTTGGCCGGAGCCACCTCTGGTTAGTCGGGCTTCAGATTTGATGGATAAGCTTTTGATCTGGGATCCCCTGGAGCTAGGGTTGCTTCCTTCCTATATATTTATCTTTATTTCTATTAATAACATTGGGATCAGCCATAGTTTATACCGGCCAGTTTGGTAAAACACAGGCCAGGTGGCAACCCTACTTGGAGCTCTTGGTCCTAGCCCCAATTATTTTAATCTGCCATGGGCCTAAAAATGGCCTAACCTGATTCCCACAAAACAGGTCACAGAAATGAAACGTACATTGTGAATCCCTTCATAATTGCTCAGTTCCAGTATTTCGTTCTGTTTTCAAGTACAGGTATGGGACCTGTTATCCAAAATGCTCAGGTTCTGGGGGGTTTTCTGGATAATGGATGTTTCCATAATTTGATCTTCATATCTTAAGTCTGCTAAAAATCATGTAAACATTAAATAAACCCAATAGGCTGGTTTTGCTTCCAATAAGGATTAATGATATCTCAGTTTGGATCAACTACAAGAAATCATTTTTTAAGAATTTGGATTATTTGGATTAAATGGAGTCTATGGGAGACTGCCTTTCTGTAATTTGGATCTTCCAGGATAACAGATCCCATACCTTTACAATAATATTATAATTATCTTTCCCTGATGAGTGCTATGATTATAGTATCATGCTGCTCACTGTTCCATTGGTATTATGAGGAGTGTACAGCCTAACCTATTTCAAGCATATGTATGACTGCAATCTGATGTGGTTAAAGCTGATTTAGAACTGCCACAGATTTGTTGGTAGAGTGGTTGAGGGATTTGGGTGCTGCTGGTGGAATCAGCATTATTCAGTGTGCCTCTGCTATTATGCTAGAATTCCAGGGGAAAAAATGTTTGATTTTAGGGAACTTTCCACTCGTTTGTAAACAAGCCCTGTATAATTAAAAATCCAAACATTTGGTACCTCTGCTATTATAAAATATCCTTAACATTATCCTTAGACAATTCACATTAGCATAATAGTTAAAAGTTGTTATATGTAAAGGAAGGAGATCAAAGAGGTTAATAAGCCTAAAAGGAAAAACATATAGTATAAAGAGGTATCTTTATTGTATCATGGTGGGTAACATCATTGCCTTATGAGTTTCGGGAAAGCACTCCCTTAGTCATAGTGCTTTCCCAAAACATGTAAGGCGCTGATGTTACTAGGGTTGCCACCTGGCTGGTATTTTTGCTGGTTGATCCCAATGTTATGAATAGGAATAAAAGCTAAATATATAGGAAGGCCGTTTTTTTCTTCCTAAAAAGGTGGCAACCCTAGATGTTACCCACCATGATACAATGAAGATACGGAGTCCCGCCTGGAATATTTCTCTACTACAGTTGGAGCGCTGGTGGCTGAGCACATGGAACTCATAGAGCTGATTGAGGAGACTGATGTAGGGGGGTGAGCCTTGAGCGGTCATATTTCCATTGACTTTCAAAGATAACTTTGCATTCAAATGTAGTCTAGTACTTCTCTGTTACACAAGTCATAGGGGTCAGAACTGTATCATTATTAAATGTATACCTGCTGCAAATTTCACTCTTTTAAAGGGATTGTTCACCTTTAAATTAAGTGTGATGTAAAGATGTAAAGATTGGTATTCTGAGACAATTTGCAATTGGTCTTCATTTTTTTAATTTACCTTTTTGTTCAGCAGCTTTAAATTTCAGCAGCCATCTGGTTGCTAGGATCCAAATTATCCTAACAACCAGCTAACAGTTCGAATGAGAGCCTGGGATATGGAACTAGGAATGGCCTGAATTGAAAGATAAGCTTGAAAGTGTCAGAAGAGAAAGGACTACCTCTTTAAAGGAGAATTCAACCCTACATTTAAAAAACCCTACCCCTCCATCCCCACCAAGACCCTCCTCCCCCCAGCCTAAGTGATACCCTGGGCAAATGCCCCAAAGGCCATAATTACCCCTCCATGCAGATTTAGACATTGGACTTCACATGCAACATCTTCAGCTGCTTTGTTCATTTTCAGAATGAGACCGGTGTTTTGGCGCATGTGCAGCTGGGGCAATCTTCTGCTTCGCAACAACTGCACATGCAACAAAACGCATGAAAATTGCAGAAATGGCGTTCTCATTCCGAAGGTTACTGAAGTGAAGATGAAGTCCGACGCCTGAATCTGCATGGAGGGGTAAGTGTGGACTTAGGGGCATTTGCCCCGGGTAACACTTAGGCTGGTGCAAGGAGGGGGCGGGATCTTGGTGGGGATGGGGGGTAGGGTTTTTATAAATGTAGGGTTGAATTCTCCTTTAAGGGCTTCCTGGAATTTCTCAAAGTAGAACAAAATCAATACTAATTTTATGTGTGGGGGGGAAAAGGACCTCAAAAGAGTACTCTAAATGCATTTCATTCTCTCCCTAGGGACAGGCCATATCTCAGATGAGTGCCATTTCTAGCCTTTTGGTTGACTGTAAGACCATTAGCATTATAACCCTTCCATCTGCTGTGAAGGTGAGTCCTGACTAAGCACATCAGCGAGTTGTACAGTCGCTGCATATTTTCTTGACTAAGCCCATCACTAGAATTGCTGCATACTAGAATACTGGAGTTTTCCACATGAATCCTGGAGCACACCTGCAAAAATATTGCTTAGGTTCTCTACAGTGGGAAAATGACCATACCTAGAATTCTTTCGGTTTTATTCAGGCCTGGGCTGGCAATCTGTGGATTCTGGCAAATGCTAAAGGGGCTGCTGTAAGATTCCATATACAGTTGCTTTTTAGTTGGACTGTGGGGGCGGTAACGTACAGGTATAGGATCCGGTATCCGGAAATCCATTATCCAGAAAGCTCAGAATTACAGAAAGTCTGTCTCCCATAAACAACATTTTATCCAAATAATAAAATTTTAAGATATCTTTTTCTCTCTAGTAATAAAACAGTACTTTGTATATGATCCATTCTTATTGCATACCTCCCAACTTGCCCGTTTTGACAGTGACAGTCCCGCTTTTGACAGCTCAACCCACAGTCCAGCATTTGTATTGAAATGTTCTCTTTCATTTCCTGCACTGAACAGCCAGAAAAATATACAAAGTTTCTAACTTAATTGGCTTTTTGCAGAGAGCCCAGGACAGCCACCAGGTGCACTAAGTAACAATTTTAAGATAAGAAATTTTTACAATTAAGATAAACAGATCTCTTGGGAGAAGTTGGACTCACAGCTTAAAGGGCAATTCACCTTCACTAGCAAAACTGGGGAGAAAAAACCCCCACAGAAATATGTTCAAACCTTCATAACCTGCCAAATTTTGTAAAATGAACTTGGTAATTGGGAGTGTGACCAAAAAAAATGGGCATGGTCATTTCCAAAATGTTGGGAGGTATGTTATTGGAAGCAAAACCAGCCTATTGGATGTATTTCATTTTTACTTGATTTTTTTGTAGACTTATGAAGATCCAAATTACGGAAAGATACTTTATTTGGAACGCCCCAGGTTCCAAACATTCTAGATAACAGGTTCCATACGTGTACTTGAAATGTCAGGGCCTATTTTGAATCCCAGTCCAGACCTGGTTATATTTATAGCATAGATAATGGTCTTCAAGAACTCGAGGCTGGGATGTGCAGCACTGAATCAAAGGGACATTACAGCTTCCATGGTAATGAATGTCTAACAGACACAGAGTAAAGACTTGCCATTAAAAGGACTACAGTGAAACCCTGATTTTAAGTCCCCTGATTTTAAGTTTTCCCGCATTTTTTATTTGTGGTTCCACCAATTTATAATGCATTTCAATGGGTGCATTTCCCTGATTTTAAGTCATGTTTTCCCTGATTTTACATCCAAATTTTGTCCTGATGTTCCCAAAAACTGCTTTTTTTTCCTCTATGAATGTTATTTGTGACATAAAGAGGTTTAAAATACTAACCAGATTCTCCCTGTTCTACCTGTAAATGGTCAATTCCAATAAGTCTGCCCCTTATACAGTCCAGCACCAATCACTTACTGCTTTAGGTTGTGTGTGACTGACAGAGAATCTTGCACATGCCCCCCATAGTGTAACATTAACACTGTAATGTTTAACCTTTGTTATTAACACAGTAAATATTGTATCTCAAAGTAAAACAGACTCCTATGCTTATATCTTTTCAGCACTTGAAGAAAAAGTTACTTTAACACATTTCCCTGATTTTACATCTTCCCTGATTTTACATAATTTTTTCCTGGTCCCCTGAAAAACGTAAAATGGGGGTTCTACTGTATATCTTTGATTTGATGTATCTTGTTGTTGGGGAATTGGAAATAAATGTTTGGCCCTTTGTGTGAGCAAAATAAAGGATCCTGGCATTGTGATTGCTAGTTAGTTGTTATGTCTAATTCTAGTTCATGTAATCCATGGAAAGTAAATACAATCCTATAAATGAGGAATTAGGCTCAACTCCTCCCACCAAGGGATCTCTCATCCTCTATTAGTTAATGAGATAATTTTTTACATTACCTTTACAGACTTCTAATGAATTTAAATAAGCCACTTTTATAAATAGGCCTCATTTTCTTTTTCAGTTGGCTACAGGTCAATGTGACTTTAAAAAGGTTTCGCTATTTTACATGAAATGATTTCCTGTGTATGCACATGTACAACTGACAACGGAGGCTTTTAAAGCTGATATGATGTACATATTGATTTTGAAGAGTAGGAATCACGTGGCAATTTAACAGAACCATAGAAATAATGCTTAAAGGAAAGTTAAACTAAGGAAGTAGTTAGAATTGTTGTACATTTTGGGGCAGATTTACTAAGGGTTGAATTCGAGGGTTAATTAACCCTCAAATTCGACCATCGAAATTTGTATCGAATTTCGAATTCAAGGGGTTTTAACGCAATTCGATTTATCAAATGATCGAATATGAAAAATTTGATCGACCATTCGATTGAATTTTTTATATTCGACAAAAAAATTGTGAAACTCCTATGGGAGCTTCCCATAGGGTTATATAACAATTCGGTAGGTTTAAAGGGCCAGTACTTCGACTATCGAATTCGAATTTTCGAATTTGGCAAATTCGAATTTTCGGATTTTGGCTTATTCGATTTTGCAAATTCGATGGTCGAAGTAGCCCAAAAAAAAATTCAAAATTTTTTTTTTTCAATTTGAATCCTTCACACTAATTTAGTAAATCTGCCCCTATGTTTTGTGTTTCTGTGCCCCAGTAGCTCCCCATCTACTTTTCAGTTACTGAGCTTAGGTACCAACTCAAAATATACAGTACACATAGAATAGAAATATAGTCACAATATAAAGCTGATTAGTCATTAATACAGATAATTACTACATGGCAGCACAGAAACCAGTGCAATTAGCATCAGAATTTAATAATCAGCCCTGTAGCATCACCTTATATTACAGACCAACCTCATTTTCTGCTGAATAATTAGTGACGACCCCTAAGCTTAGCTTCTCAACAGCTGCTCAGAGCCCACTGTGAGTGTCACAGGCACTTTCCAAGATGGTGACCCACAAGTTTGAAGTCCTGGATCATTGCTGCTATTGACATGCTGAAACTTTAGGCTGGTGCAATAAGTTCAGTATATAAAATATGGCATTTTTAGCCATATTCATTTTTTAGGGTTCAGTTAAGGGGAACCATCACTTTCAGATGTTTATACATCTGATTCACAAAATAGTTTTAATTTCTTTCTTACAGTGTATATCAGGGATCCACAACCTTTTGAACCTGTGAGCAACATTCAGACGTAAAAGAGTTGGGGAGCAACACAAGCATGAAAAATGTTCTTGGGGTGCCAAATAAGTGCTGTGATTGGCCATTTGGTAGCACCTATGTGAATAGTCAATCTGCATTTAGGCAATGCACCTGGCTTTTATACAACCAAAACTTGCCTCCAAACCTGGAATTTAAAAAGAAGCACCTGCTTTGAGACCACTGGGAGCAACATCCAAGTGGTTGGAGAGCAACATGTTGCTCACAAGCTACTGGTTGGGGATCAATGGTGTATAGGGTTATGGGATAAAAAGGTGTGGAGTTCCAGCTGGTCTAACATAGCAAGATCCTTAGCTTCTGATCAGCCCATTTCCAAGTGGTAATCATTTCGGAGTCCCCCAAACAAACATTAAAGGGGTGTTTAAGTTTAGAATGGACAACAACTTTTCAATTGGTCTTCATTATTTATTCTTTATAGTTTTTTTTTAATATTTGCCTTTAGTCTCTTACCAGCTTTCAAATAGGTGTCGCTGACCCTATCTAAAAACAAATGATCTGTACAAATTCAGTGTTACTGCTACTTTTTTATTACTCATCTTTCTTTCTTTTCAGATCCTCTCTTGTTCATATTCCAGTTTCTTACTGAAACCAGATTGCTGAAATTGTAATCTGGAAAGCTGCTGAATAAAGAGCTGCATAAATCAAAATCCACAAATAATAAAAAATGTAGATTGTCTCAGAATATCACTCTTTACATCAGTGATCCACAACCAGTGGCTCCTGAATAACATGTTGCTCTCCAACCCCTTGGATGTTGCTCCCAGTGGTCACTAAGCAGGTGCTTATTTTTGAATTCTTGGCTTGGAGGCAAGTTTTAGTTGAATAAAAACTAGTTGTGCTGCCAAACAGAACCTTCTGTAGGCTGCCAGTCCACATATGGGCTAGGCCAATCAATGCCTTTATTTGTCAACCCAGGGACTTCTTTTCATGCTTGTGTTGTACCTCAACACTTTTTACATTGCTAAAGAAAGGTTTGGGACCCCTGCTCTACATTATACTAACAGTTAAATAAAGTTGAACAACCCATTTAAATTGCTACACTGAGATAATTGTTCAGCAGACCCAAATGGCAAACATCGGACAGTAAGTATTGTCCTGCACTTACTTCCTGCTGTGGCTTTGTACTTGTAATGAAAGCAATGTTGAGGGACAAATTCAATATGTGGAACATTTTTTGGTATGTCCCAGATGCCTTCATTCTGCCTAGCTCCACAATTATAAAGAGTGCTGCACAAACACAGTAACTCAGTGGGTCCCAATAGACATCAAGCAGCAACCAGACCCATACTTTAAAAAAAAAAAAACCCTACCTCCACTCCCTCCTCCCCCACCTCAGCCTACTTTTTACCCTGGGCAAATGCCCCTAACTCACCCCTCACAGCAGATTCAGGCGTTGGAGTTCACAGCAGCCATCTTCTTCGGTAATCTTTGTGTTTTATTTCGGCTCTTCGGGAGTCTTTCGTGAGTTTCAGCACATGCCCAGTTGTCCAGAATCAGGAAATTGCTCCAACTGCGCATGCACCAAAATGACGTTGAATACACAAAGATTACAGAAGAGAAGAAGAAGGCTGCTGGTCCGGACTGAGAATTAAAATAGGCCCTGGAATTTCAGGAAAACAGAGGCCCAATCAGCCCACACAGAGGCCCAAACAGCCCCCCACCAGCCCACTAAATACTGACTTTCTATGTCATCTTATAGCAGCCCCTGTGGCATTTGCCAGAACCCACAGATTGCCAGTCTGGGCCTGGACGTGAACTCCGACTCCTGAATCAGCCGGAGTAAAAAGTTTGGGACATATTAATGCTTAATATGTGTTGGTGTTTTTTTCTTTCCATATTATACTTTTTTATACGATTAATTAATTTAGTATGATAAGTTTTCCTGCATTTTACATTTTTTATTTCTGGTCCCACCAATTTATAATGGATTTGAGTAAGTGCATTTCCCTGATTTTAGTTAATGTTTTCCCAGATTTTGCATCATAATCTTGTCCTGATGTTCCCAAAAACTGCTTTTTCCCTCTAACAATGTTATTATTTGTGAAATAAAGAGGTTTAAAATGCTGACCACATGTATATTGCCATGGTTCTGCCTGTAAATAGTCAATGCCAATTAGCCTGCCCCTTATACAGTCCTGCACCACTCACTTATTGCTTTAGGTTGTGTATTTGACTGACAAGAGAATCTTGCACATGCCCCCCATAGTGTAAATATTGTATCTCAAAGTAAAACATTATCCTGTGCTTATATCCTTTCAGTACTTGAAGAAAAAGTAACTAACACATTTCCCTGATTTTACATCATTTTTTCCTGGTTCCCTGGAAACAAGTAAAATGGGGGGATTCTACTGTATATTTATTTTACATTGCCTAGGGCCATACAGAGCCCCTCTGCTTTACATCCCCTTTTTGACATGTAGGGTTGCTCAAAAGTATCCTACCGAATATATATTTTCTTAGTGAGGAGCAATTACTTTATATTACCACTCTGCAGGCAGAATGGAAGTTGGCTAGCTGACCAGTCATTGGGAAGTCAATGCTCTTGGCTCAAAGCAACTGAATTCAGCAATTGCTTGACTGACAATCTGTCACCCTGGCTCATAGCTGACAAAGCAGATTAAGCTACCAATGACCAATGACTACATGACTAGGTTGCTAGCAGATTGCTGAACATGCCATCTAAAATCTCATGAATGTTCCTCAGATTACATTTTGGTCCCATAGTGTTTAATGTGTAAATAACAAAAATAAAAAAAACAAGTTTTTACATGATGTCAGTGATCTTGGAATGATCTGTAACTTGTGCATTGACTCTAAGCATTACCAATGAATTGCTGGTTTTGTGTGTTATTTGATGGCAGAATAGTCAAATGACATGTTATTCTACTGAGAATGTCTTATTTTAGTCACACATGTGCCCCTTTTTTGTCCTTGACCCTTTTTTAGTTTTATTTTTTTATTCTCTTGGCAATGGTGCTTTACTCTTTTGTATGTAAAAAAGAAGGGAGGATGGCAAAGAAAATTGCTTCCCATGTGTTTTATGACCTGGAGCCCGTGACCTTTTTTTTTACCACAAAAACAAAAGGGTGAAAACAGAGAACCCCCCCCAACCCCCATTTCCAGTACAATGTAACAATGTAACAATGAGGCTTAGAGAAGAGAACTGGGAGTAATATGTGGGTAATTTAGGTACACAGATTATATTCTAATTTCAGATAAGCACTTTCTAGAGAGAGAGAGAGAGAGAGAGAGAGAGAGCGAGAGAGAGAGAGAGAGAAAGAGAGAGAGAGAGAGAGAAAGAGAGAGAGAGAGCGAGAGAGAGAAAAACTCATTAAAGCCATTGGTTTAAGACCGCTGTGGCCTATAATAATACAATATAAACCATTAATGCCTATTATCAGGCTTCAGAACTGCAGCTTCTGGCTGATCCATGCTATACCCAAACAGTATAATGGAAAGGTCAAGTGTTTTCTGTATCCAGCAGACTAATATAATATGTAGAGTCTATAAGAGGTGTTTTAGCAATTACTCTAAATATCTCACTAGTGCTGTATTATTCTACTCTCAGTGCTGACCATTGACTTTTTTTTACCCAATTTATTACTCCACCTTGATACAAGCATTCCTCTTAGTGTTTTTGTGAGAGAACATGGAAAGTGCCTTTATCAATGCCTTTTAGGCCTGGACCAGAGAAACACAAAGAGGGGGCTGTCCAGATAAACTCTTACCCTCCCCCCTACTTTGACTTAATGGAGCAGCTGCCTATGGATTACATGGAGAAGAAACTAGATTTTCAGGTTTGTGGAGACCACATGTTTTCTGTGCAATGGCTGTTTAGACCCTTAGGCTCTGTGCACTGACATCTGCTGTGCAATTCTGACCTGTATAGCCGAGTCTCTACAGAAGAACTAAACAGCAACTCAATCACACAATGCATTATTTATTTATGGTTCCTCACTGGTAAATAGACAGCTCGTTTGGAGACATCGCGGCAGCCATCTTCGGGGTCTTCGGTAATCTTCGTGTCTTCTTCCAGAGCTTCAGCAATTTTAGTAAATTTCGGTGCATGTGCAGTTGTTGCGAACCAGAAATTGCTCCAACTGCGCATGCACAGATATGCCACTGGTATTCTCAGATTACCGAAGACCGGGAAGATGGCTGCCGTGAACTCTGATCCCAAGATCTGCAACGAGGGTTAAGTGAAAAGTTTACCGTGGGTAGCAGCTAGGCTGGGGGGAGGAGGGGGTCTATGTAGGTTTTTTTAATAAAAATCCTCAACTGACACTTTGAGACACATTTATCAAAGGTAAAATTTCGAATTCATGTGAGTTTTTTCTAAACTCTTTTAAATTTGATATACTCAAAATTCCATTAGGGGGTTAGTTAACAAACTTGCAACTTGCACGAAAACTTGCACAAATTTTACCAACTCGAATAGAATTAGACTAAACTCGATTCAAGTTTTTTCCACATTGGTCCCTGGACCTCTCCCATTGACTTATACATAAACTCGACAGGCTTTAGGTGGGGAATAGTCGAATTCGAGTTCTTAAAGGGACAGAGTATGATAAATCTTGAAACTCAAATTAAAACTCAAATTGAGTATGGATACTTCACAATTCGAATTTGAGAGTTTTGACCATAAAAAAATTAGAAAACTTGAATTTTCAATTTGACACTTTTTTATGTCACAAGAATTGCTGCTCATGTCCGAAAAGAAGGAAAGAAAGATCCAGTTTTAGGGCAGGGCCCTGTCATGAGCAAACAACACTGTATTTATTTCTCCCATTTCTGATCTGCTCTTTTTCAAGTTAGACAGAATGAAGAGGATTGGTGTTACCTTGCCATTCCTATGTATGGCCCAGTTCAAAACTTGATTACATTTTACCAAATAGGGTTGCCACCTTTTCGATCTGGCCCTACCGGCTGGTGACATAAAGGGTGGGGGCATGCCAGAGAGGGGTAGGATTGTGCCGTTCCGGGAGGGGGTTATCACTTTTAAAGGCACAGAGTTTCTCCAGGAAGGACTGCAGCCCTTGGATTAAGTGAGTAGGGGATCTGAGGCAGGCCAGGGGCGGAACAATAGGCATTACAAATTTACTGGCTAATACATTGACAGTAAATGCAGGCCCGGATTTGTGGCAACGCCACATAGGCACGGGCCTAGGACGGCAAATATCTAGGGGCGGCATGCCACCCAGCCACTCTATAGGGACGCGCTGCTCCCCGGTGCTCCGGTGCTTGTGTGCACGCACTATTGCCTAGGGGCGCCCTCCTGTCAAATCCACCAAAAAGTCTTGGCTGGTATTTTATTGGCTAGGCAAAGTTGCAACCCTATTACCAAACCGTATCACGGTAGGTGGGATACAGAAGCCGTTTCCTCCAACTATGGCTATTTTTTATTATTGTAAATTCCTCCAGACAAAAATGCATACAACACCCTCCTTTGCAGATTATGCTTGCTCCATGGACCCTGCAGCTTTTTTTTTTAATTCTATTTTGTTTTCATTTTCAACCTTCCAGGGCAGGTTTTGGCATATTCTGCCATTTAAAATATTTTTTTTTGCCAAATTACTTATCTTGTGTTTAATAGTAATGTGCATAGGCACTGCAAAATGTAACTGCGTTTACTGTAACTATCATCTCATTATCCTGGCACAAAAAGAATTGGAAAGGTGCCAGATGTCTTTCAGGCCACTAATATAGTCACTATTGTCCAGTCAGCTTGGCTTAGCAAAGTACATTAATTTTTTTGGCCGTAAGTAAATGTCCATTTCCCTAACACATCATATATCAAGTCACTATAAACCTAATGCCCTCTTTGATGTTGGAATCAATTTAACCCAAGTTAGTTTGATATGTGCCTCCAACGTTGCAAATGTCACAGACCTAGGAACCTACTACTAAGAAGCCAGTTTACTAAAGGTCGAAGTTTATTGGTAATAGAACTTTTTGAAACCATGAGTATCTATTATTCTAAAATCACGAATGCCCTGAAAATTATTAAAAGATCGAATTAAAAAGTACGAAGGAAAATAGCTGTTGAAACAATTAGTAAACCCTGAATTTTTTTGTAAACCAACAATAAATCTGTATAAAAATGAATGTTTTGATCTCTGAAAACCTTTAAAACCGTGAACTAAAGTCTGATCTTTGCAAGAAAAGAAAGGGAACTTGGATAGACATCTACATTGATCTTGACAGCTTTTACTTGCCATACTTTTGTATTTGTAGATTATTATTTTTTTTTAAACATTTATGAAAAAAAAATGCGGTTTAAGGAATTGTTCCGAATTGTTATTTTAGCCTATGGTGGACCTCCTACAATCAATTTGGAGTCGTTTGGTGGACTTTTGAAAAAAAGAATGTTGCCTCTTTCGCCAGAGTTCTTTGGCACCTTAGACCTGGCAAACTGATTAGATCAGGGGTGCCCATACTTTGTTACCCTGGGATCTACTCTCAACACCTGGACCCCATCAGGAGATCTAACTTGATAAAAACACTGCGCTCTCCTAAGGCAGAAGAATGCAGACTCTTCTGCATTGTGCAATTTAATGTATAAATACTCCAGAACTCAAAGAAGGGTGGCAATTCCATATATAAATACCCCCAGAACTCAGATTCAAATTAATGTCAGTTTCATACCCCCAGAAGTCATATCAAAATGGCACAGTGGCAACTTCACGTATAAATACCCCCAGCAGCAATTTGATTTCCCCATAATTATCTCTCCACTTATATGTTTGCTGGGTGTTCTGGATGAAATCGTAATGTCCAAATATGCTAAAATCAGATACCGCTCTTTATTATTTTATGCAAGAAAAAATATAGCCATGCACTGGATGGGTCCCCGTCTTCCAACGGTAAAAACTTGGATACAATTGGTACATAAGGCTATCCCTCTAATAAAACTGACCCATGAAGCAAGAGGAACGCAGACAAAATACGAAAAAATTTGGACACCATGGTGTGAGGCTGATCTGGCTGAATTAATATAGAGCGGTTATCTACATATTTGAAAGTAACAATCCTGTATGGTGAAGATGTATAACTCAATGATGTATTACTACTCTTACTGAAATGTAATGGTCTTGGATAAATGTATGTTAATAAATACCAATAAAAAGTTACCTTTAAAAAAAAAAAAAAAAAAATACCCCCAGCAGTCATAGCAGTGACAGAAGGCAAGGAGTTAATAGTGACTTTGGGCTAAACACCAGGCAAATGTGTGTAAGAAATTAGTTACAGAAGAGTTAGGGGGAAGTGCCAGCAGGCAGTACAGGTAATAAAAACTGCTTACTGTTGTCCGGCTGCTGCTCCTTGTCTGCCCTCCCTCCCTTCCATGTTACTCCTCTTGTCTACCCTCACTCCCTTCCGTTCGTGCTGCTTTACTTTTGTCTGCCCGTCCTCCCTCCCTTCCGTTTGTGCCGCTGCTCCTCCTTTTTAGCCCGTCCTCCTTCCTTTCATGCTGCTGTGCCTCCTCTTAAGCCCGCCCTCTCTCCTTTGGGCTGCTCTCCAGCCATCCCTCCCAATGCCAGGACCCAGGTCACGGTCTACTAGGAGCTTTACCACGATCTACAGGTAGACTGCAATCGACGTCCTGGGCACCCCTGGATTAGATGATGCTAAATCCTCCTCAGTCTTATGTCAATGACATCATATTCTGTATGCCGAAAAGTCATAAAAGTTCGAAAAAACGCTGGCCTTTTTTTCATATTTTATAGTGGGATTGCCTTAAAATTCCTGACTATTAAAGATTTTTGTGTTTTTTAACCAATCTGAGGGGCATGCCACATTTGTTTTAGGGTGGGCTCATGCCTTGGGCATTAGAGGATCTCTTGTTTTTATTTTGCTTCCTTAGAAATTTGTAATAATAAGTGGCCACCTCAAGTATCTCTAATAAAGACGTCTATACGACATATATGTACCCAGCAGGCCCGGACTGGCCATTTGTGGGTTAGGGCAAATGCCAGAGGGGCTGCTATAAGGTCCCATAGAAAGTCAGTGTTTAGTGGGCTGGTGGGGACTGTTTGGGCCTCTATGTGGGCTGATGGGCCTCTTGTGTACCTGAAATGCCAGGGCCTATTTTAATTCTCAGTCCAGTCCTGGTACCCACCCTATTCAAATTGACCTAAGCCTAAGAGTACCAATGACGTTTCACTAGGCATAATTGAACGCTAGGGAAAGATCTCTATGAAATGCTCGCACTAAAGAATTAACGCAAGCAAAACTTTCGCAGTGTTCGGCTGCTGAGACATAACTTTGCATTTTAGTGATTAGTGTGGTGTGGGCAGCTTTACTTCCTTCTTTAATACCAATGAATGTTGGCATTATAAATTCTAATTCTTGGTGTTGGCCTCTTAGTTTTTTATTGCAACAGGGAACAGAATTGCTAAACAATTACAGAAATATGTGGCTGTCTATGTCTTGGACGACATACCTGCTTATGCAGCTGGGAGATGTGTTCAACCAAATGGGTTTTGTCCACACGCAGCTGCGAGTTCTCTAGCTGAAGACTGGATCGCCTCTTCTCTAAGTCAGCCAGTTGGCTCTTTAGGGAACTTCCACTCAGTTCCACAGACTTCCTTCCTTTTTGTTCTTTCAGAATCTATTGGAAAAGGAATTGTATTTAGCTTTGCATGCATGTTGAGATATTTATTGCTTCAGCTATTCATGACATAGAAAATGTAGTAAACTAACATTAAGGGCAGAGACACACAAGAAGATTCAGGGAGTTTTCTCAAATTGCCTATAAGAAAACTTCAGGCGACTTTGAAAAACGAAGTGCTGTGAGTGCCATCCCGCCAGCAATTTAGATTCTAGCCAACAGGAAGGCTTTTCGGGTAGATTAGTTTCGGCTCTAAAATACAACCTTTAACTTGGCCTGTCTATCATGTCTGTACAATGCAATCAAGAAAAATGTTTAAAAATAAAATTCCCATGTTTTCGTTTACATATTAGGAGTGGCTTTACATGTTTTATGTTACCTGCATGTACTAAAATGTAGTCACCTGTATGGGACCTGTTATCCAGAATGCTCAGGACCTGGGGTTTTTCGGATAACGATAATTTAGATTATCATACCTTAAGTCTACTAGAAAATCATGTAACTATTTAATAAACCCAATAGACTTGTGTGGCTTCCAATAAGGATCAATTATATCTTAGTTTGGATCAAGTACAAGGTACGGTTTTATTATTACAGCGAAAAAGGAAATCATTTTTAAAAATTTGGATTATTTGGATAAAATGGAGTCTATGGAAGATGACCAATCCATAATTCGGAGCTTTCTGGACAATGGGTCCCATACCTGTAATCACATTTAATGGTTTTAATACGATAAGTTCAGCAGACCTGAGTATTATGATTTCTGAATTTGTAACTTGTACATCACATTACTTGTCTGGCATCTATTCCAGCCCCACTTCCATTGAAGAATTGGAATGAGTCTCATAATGCGTTGGAGACAGCAATGAGGAGATCTTGATAGATTATGGCAGTTGAAAAGAAAATATCCCCTCCTTTTTTCTCATGAGTTTATTCAGTTGGGCTTAGGTAGAAAAGGTGCATAAACAGTATCTGAACTTGCAGATATAAATACAAAATGTATTTTTTACACAAACATAATCAATTCCAGGATAACAAGCTATTTCCCTAGATCCCTTACTGACACTGTTAAATCTGTTCCATTTTGAAGTGATGATTTCAGGGACTTCAGGGTCCCTCTTCTTTCCATAGTGGGCAGTTCACAGATCCTCTGGACAGCAGAGGGACAGTGGCATAACTACCAGGGGTGCAATTGGACCAGGGCCCCCACCCCTTTGGGGCCAATCGGAGCCACGGAAATAGTATGGCAGGGAGTTATCTATGGGGAGATATTACAGCACACATGCTATCAACACTCCAGCATGCGATTAATAGAGGTAAGGGCCCGACAGGGGGGGCCCAGGTGCCCATCCTGTACCGGGGCCCTCCAGAGAGTAGTTACGCCACTGCAGAGGGACTGCAAGTCCCAGAGTTTTTTATTGGGCAGGTTTGAAAATTAAGTCAGAAGAGGGTTGCATCGGTTGTTTGATGCAGTCCTTGCATGATGGGTCTCTATAGGCCCATGGATCCAGAGATCAAGCAAGCAAATGAGCTGATATCAAAGTGTATGGCCAGCTGTATAATGTCATCTTAAAGAAGAAGGAAAGCTAACAAAGTAGTTTATCGATAAGCTACAATAGTGCAAGCTATAACACTATATTTATTCTGCAGAATGCTTTCCCATAGCTGAGTAACCAGCTCTAAAAGCTCTCTCTGTTTGTTTAGGACAGCAGCTGCCATATTAGCTTGTTGTAACATCACTTCCTGCCTTAGTCTCTCCTTAATCACTTATAGCTCTAGGCTCAGATTACAGCAGGGAGAGGAGGAGAGGGGAAAGGGAGGGGGAGAGACGTGCAAACTGAGCATGTTCAAGCCCTAGCCATGGAGGCTTATGCTGAAACAGGAAGTCTGATACAGAAGTCCATGCATTCACAATAGAAGGAAATAAATGTGTTTCTTTTGACAGAGGACTCAGAGCAACATTACTTTGAGGGTTTACTAGTATATTTATATATACATTTCTGATAAGTTTAATTAATTTTAGCCTTTCCTTCTCCTTTAAAGGAATAATAGTTCAGTGTAAAAATAACGACTGGGTAATTAGGCTGTGCAAAAATCAATATACTTTGACAAAAATGTAATGTATAAAGGCTGGAGTGACTGGATGTCTAACATAATAGCCAGAACACTACTTCCTGCTTTGAAGCTCTCTTGGTTTTCAGGCAGTTTCCAATCAGTGACTTGAGGGGGGCCCCCTTTAGTCATAACAACTAACTATATTAGAAAGCAGGGCCGCCATTAGAAATAATGGGGCCCCGCACAACAACATTTTGGGGGGGGGGTCAGGCTTTCAGATTCAGTGTTGTGAGATCCTATGTAAAACATCACATTCACATCATTGCTGGATTTTGAGCTATTATTATAACAAAGGGTTTTCTATTCACAATGATGGGGATTGGAAAGTGGAAGCAGACAGGCAAAGGTGATTGGACCACTATAGTTCTCCCTAAAAAAACACTGCAGCTGACACACCCCATGTGCCATTAGCATTAAAATATGTCCATTTCTGAAAAAGGGCTACATCAGCCTATTTTTTAAAATAAAAATGAACCATAATCAAAGACATTGTTGAGTTTTTATACAAAAGGCCTCAGTATAATCATCTTCCATTATTGCTTGAAATTTGCCATGAATTACAGTGGGCAAAAAACACTTTCCCTTACACCCAGTACACGGACAGCTGAGAGTGTTATTATTCCTCAAGCACCAGACAAGGGAAGAGAAGGTGGAAGAAGGAAAATAGGTTTCCAACCCAATCTTTTTCTACATCAGTCCCAGTTTTTCAGGTCTAATTCATGGCCCTATTAAGTGAGCTTTTGTTTCAACTGGAGAATTTGGGTTTTATAAGGCTAGGCACAGAAGGAGCTTGTATGTGCATTTATACGCAAATGCATGTATAAGTACATTTGAACACTAAATGGGTCACGGTGTACTGGTATGATAAAGCAAATGCATGTATAAGAGCATATTTTTACCTGTTATAATTCTTTCAACAGGCACTAAGAGCACATCTGAACTGCGTGACTCTTGCACCCATATGTATGAGGCACAGGATAACTGGAGCAGTGTGAAGACATTTCATGGCATGAATTAAAGGACCAAGGACAGGAGCTTTCCACAGCTACATAGTGACTTTTGTGACCATGTCCAGTTAAAGGAACAGTAACATCACAAACTTAAGGTGTTTTAAAGTGATAAAAATATAATGCGGTTTTGCCCTGCACTGGTAAAACTGATGTGTTTGCTTCAGAAACACTACTATAGTTTATATTAAAAAGCTGCTGTGTAGCAATGGGGGCAGCCATTCAAAGGAGAAAAGACTCAGGTTACACAGCAGATAAGGTCTGTAGAACATAATGGTGTTAATCTGTTATCCACTATTTAACCTGTGCCATATAGCCTTTTTCAATAGCCAACATTGCTACACAGCAGCTTGTATGAACTATAGTAGTCTTTCAGTTTTGCCAGTGCAGGGCAACACTACATGATATTTTCATTACTTTAAAACACTTTCATGTGTTGGTGTTACTGTTAACCCTCTTTGGGCACAAACTTAAATCAACAATATGTGCAACAAAGGACTAGTGGCGTAACTAGATGTTACTGGGCTCTACAGCAAATTCATTTTATGGCCCCAAACATATCCAGAGGTTTCCTTGTTTTACCAAAATATACTGAAATTGCTCATGGGGCCCCCTAAACCTCCTGGGGGCCCTGCAGAGTCTGCTTCCACTGCATAGGACTGTGCAGGTCTGGACTGAGAATTAAAATAGGGCCTGGCATTTCAGGTACACAGAGGCCCAACCTGCCCACACAGAGGCCCAAACATCTCCACCAGCCCACTAAACACTGACTATCTATGGCACCTTATAGCAGCCGATCTGGCATTTGCCAGAACCCACAGATTGCCAGTCCGCGCCTGGGACTGTGTCTGTATTTTATTAGACATGAATCCAAAATAAAGAAACTGTTTCATTTACTCAGTGTACATTTGTTCCAACACAGCACTAACCAAAGTAGTACGAAAACTCTAAGTGGAGGAAAATGGGATCTCTGAAGCATAGCTGCATTCTGTATCTCACACCTGACTGAGGATAGGGCTCAGTGATCCATAACTTGAGTGTAAGATAAAGTAAGGATGGGGGAACCTATGTTTTTCCAACTCATAAATACAAAAAATAATATATATCCAGGACCATATTATAATCACTCTTTTATGATAAGGAGTTCTCCTCTCAGGCAGAGCTATATGATTGTACAGCACTTTAAAAATAAGCTAAAATGCCTTATCTCAGTTTTCAGAACAAAGTTTCAAACCTATAGTTACCCATGATAGGCTTAAAGGGGTTGTTGAACTTCCAAACACGTTTTTCAGATTGGTCCCCAGAAATAAATACTTTTTTCAATTACATTATTATAATTTTTTTACCATCTTTTAAAAATCTAATTTTAAGTTTAATATTTGTGTCTCTGGTGTTTGAGTCTGGCAGCTCAGTAATTCAGGTGCAGAATCTGAACTGTTACAATTTTGCAACATTTAGTTGATACATTTCTCAGCAGCATCTCTGGAGTATCAATTCTAACAGCTGCCTGTAATGAAACCCAGGGATTCTGCTCAGCAGGGACAAAGATGAGAAATATATGAACTAAATAAAAATCAAATGTATCAATTTAGAACAGTTTACAGGGTCAGCGACCCCCTCTCCCAGAGCTGCTTTAGAAGGTGAAAATGGACAATTTACACAATATTAGAAAAACGGTCACACATAGAAAATAGACAAAGTCATTATTTCTGGTGATCTGTCTGAAACCAACTAGTTGTTTGAAGGTGAACAACCCCTTTAAAAACTTTTCGCTTGTGTTGTGCAAGGACAGCAGGGTCATTTTATATTTAACAACCAAAGATGTAAGCTTATCATTTATTGATTGCTTCTTATGGCTATTGCAGTAATAGACTTGCCTGCTTACAAACTTCCAGAAGAATAAAGTGCTCTAGGCATCGTACAGCTTGATTCTACCAGATTGGTGAAGAAGGAACCTTGTTTTCCAGTAGAATCTGATGGATCTAGTCATATTATGACCCACACCAGTCTCATCATATTAGGTGAACAGACTCATCTGACTCTTATAGAAAGCAATAAGGATATGATTAAAAATGGAAAATTTGCTCTTCAAGTTAGCAGATGTATTTTTTTTTTTTGCTGCCCTGGTAACCATCCTCTTGCTGCCATCTAAGTAAAGATCCACTAGTAATGTGACCTGAAACCTACAGTAACCCGCAGGCTGACCACTGGTTGGGCTGGTTTGGGTTGAAATTTTTTCAACCATTGGGGGTTAGGGTTGGGTGAGGGTCAGACTGGGGAACAGGTCTAGACTGGGAGTCAAAATAGTCCCTGGCATTCCAAGCACAAAGAGGCCCAAAGCAACCCCCCACCAGCCCACTAAATAATGATAGCAGTCCCTCTGGCATTTGCCAGAACCCACAGACTGCCAGTCTGGGCCTGCTGGGGAAGTACACTCCTCCTCTGCCCCCATGTCTTAGAACTAAAGACTTGTGCAAATGTAGTGTAAAAAGCAAGAAGACAATGGCAACATTTTGAGGGTTAAGGTTTTGCTGATCTGCATATAACTTGTTCCCACCTTGCCTTGCAGGAACAGCCGTGCCCATATTATGTCCAGAATTCAGCTCAACCAAAACCTTTTTGTGTAAGATTGGCTGAATCCTAAATGCCTGTCCAAACGCTTAATACCATGTGATGTTAGGCCACTGGACAAATTAAGGTTTCTTTGTCTGCTTCAATTTGGGGAGGGGGATTTGCATATTCAAGCAATGGTTCTTCATTCATTTAGTGGCACAACAGTAGGACACAACTAGAATGAGCTCAACTGTATTTCCTCAATGACGTGACTAACATATGTGCATGTCTGCAAGATTTGCCATTTAGCAGGCAGCCTTTGAGTTGTAATTTTCCATTTGTCAGAAAAATATTCTCAGATACTGGACAGACTATATATCTGTTTCTTAAAACACCACATTATATCTGACACGGAACTTTGGACTTTTATTATTATAAGGTTGTCCGTGTTAATGGAGAATACAAGGTCAACATTCCTTTTAGCTGACCTGGCAGTGTGAACTAGGTTTGTTTTGGTGCGTATATATATATATATGCTTAAAGGGAAACTGTCATGGGAAAACATGTTTTTTTTTTTAAAAAAATCAGTTAAAAGTGCTGCTCCAGTAGACTTCTGTACTGAAATCCATTTCTCAAAAGAGCAAACTGATTTTTTTATATTCAGTTTTGAAATCTGACATGGGGCTAGCCATTTTGTCCATTTCCCAGCTGCCCCTTGTCATGTGACTTGTGCCAGCACATTAGGAGGGAACTGCTTTCTGGCAGGCTGTTGTTTTTCCTTTTCAATGTAACTGAATAGTACGCAGTGGGACATGGGTTTTACTATTGAGTGCTGTTCTTAGATCTACCAGCTGTTATCTTGTGTTAGGGAGCTGTTATCTGTTTACCGTTTCATTGCGCTTTTGTTAGGCTGCTGGGTGGGGGAAAGGGAGGGGGTGATATCACTCTAACTTGCAGTACAGCAGAAAAAAGTGATTGAAGTTTATCAGAGCACAAGTCACATGACCAGGGGCAGCTGAGAAATTGACAAAATGTCTAACCCCATGTCAGATTTCAAAATGAAATATAAAAAAATCTGTTTGCTCTTTTGAGAAATGGATTTCAGTGCAGAATTCTTCTGAAGCAGCACTATTAACTGATGTGTTTTGAAAACATTTTTTTTCCCATGAAAGGTTCCCTTAAGCAACTAAATGGATAGTTGTTTTACGGAATGGGAATGTTTTCAAGCAGGTCAAATTCAGAGAACACTGTTCTGACACAATACCTGCTCTCGGGCAGAGAACACTCTTTCTCTTTCCTCTTGCACAAGCCTCTTCCAATGAGAAAGTGTCAGCTCAAGCTGTCTCTCTTTTTCTTTCCCTGATGTGAGTTCAGAAATCCTTTTTGTGCGATTCAGATTTTGTTCATCTCTCAGCTGACCCTCCTGTGGGGATAAAGGTGAGACAGTTAAATTAATAATACAGAATAAGAATAGCAGGAATGAGCATGCAAGCAAATACATGGCATTGGATACCTCAGACCATATGGAACAAGAAGCAGCATAAAGGTGGCCATAGACGCACAGATAATATCGTACGAAACGAATTTTCGTACGATATTCGGTGCGTGTATGGTGGGAAATGAGCCGACCGATATCGTCAGAGGATTAAGATATCGGTCGGCTGGTTGATCGGACTGGACGGAAAATTTTGATCGGATGCCTTTGAAAGCTCCCTGAACATCGGCCATTGTTAGTGCTGAATCGTCAGATACAAGTAGAATTCTATTGTTTCTACCTGTATATTTGACAATTCAGCTCTACACGTGTGTGTTGAAACGAACGATCTTTCTTGGAAAGATCTTTTCCGAGAAAGATCGTAATTGTTACGTCTATGGCCAGTTTAAGACTAGAGACCAAATTATCTAAATAATGGGGAGATGCAATGGTTATCTGTAGGGATGCACCAAATTCACTATTTTGGATTTGGCTGAACCCCCAAATCCTTTGCAAAAGTGTCGTCTGAATACTGAACCAAAATCCTAATTTGCATATGCATCCCTAGTTATCTGATATAATATGCTGTTAATTTGCCTTTGCTGGATGGGAAAGGTCTGGCATTGCACTGTTCATTTTACACTTTCCAAGAAGGTAAATCGCAGAGAGACTGTTGATCTTCTAGGGCCCCTGAAGTCAGAGATTCATTATAAAATTTCCACTACTTGCATGAAAGATTCACACAAATGATGCCAAAGGGAACTGTGCAATCCTCCTGATGCTAATCTGTTACTAAGGAAGCAGCAGCAGTGATATCCAGATGGGCATGTTGCTGCTTGCGCCTACAAATCCAGTAGCAGTGTTCCTCATCTGAATGTTCACATTACTAGGACAAGCTATTCACAGATGCAACAGGCTTTACTGGAGTAACCAGGCACAACAGTGAGGGAAATAGCATAGGTACTGCGCACATTTGCTCTTTTGTGATTAGGCACTTAGCCGCTTGAATTCAATTGAGCTATTCTGCCAACTATCCATGGAACATGGACACTAAAGAAGAGTGTATGTGATAATGTGCAGTCAGGGGCGCCTTGACAGATGAGGCCCCAAGACACAAAACAGTGACCTGCTGGCTGGAAAGGTGGGGTTTGCAGGCAGTGTCGGACTGGGACACCGGGGGCCCACCCCAAAACTTTAGACCAGGGCCCACCATAAAACCTTAGACCAGGGGCCCATTTTCAGTACTAATATTCTACATCTCCTCAATCAACCTCTATTCTCCTAGTTTGTTTTCTTTACATACTATAATCAATTATTCCATATATTTAGCCTCTTTGTTCACATAGAAATAGGGAATGGCCATGAAATAGGCCAAAGGTTTAGCAGCATGAGGGCCCACTGACACCTTGGCCCACCGGGAGTTTTCCTGGTATTCTGGTGGGCCAGTCTGACACTGTTTGCAGGAGAATGGCTGGGGTTTGGGTGGTTGATAGGTGGAGTTTTAATATAAGTAGTGTGACTGTGGTGGATGAGAGGCATAGTGATGCATTTGCAGCTGTTTTTTTTATTTTCCATTGAGACCCCACTCTACTTGCCGGGCACTCTACCCAGGGACCCATGGAACCAATGTTTTAATAATAAGACCCCTTTGGGGAAGGGCCCCTGTGATTCATGATGGCAGCCCTGGTGTAATTAATATAATAATTTATGCTATAGTAGTCAGGTTTCCAATATTCCCTCTATATTTTCGAGCTTGAGAAAAGGCCAAGTACTAGCCTGAAGCATTTTTTTAAATCAAAATCCATGTGATGCTAATAAAGGCTTTTTATTATATCCCTTTGATAGTTATCTCTTTTGCATTGCTATATTCCAACCCGAACCAATTAAAACTGGCTATACCCATATATTTCAATCAGGATTGGTCTTTCTAAACGGCAATATGAATGAAAATGGTCACATTAAGTGGTGGTTTAACTAGAGGATGTTTTGCCTCACAGCAAAATTACAGCCCCCTGAACAATGTTTTATACCATTGCTTATCAGTGAGTGCCCCAGTGGACTCCCCCAGCAGCTGCAGGATCTGATTCCACCAAGGGTAACAACACTGGCATAAGCACAAGACGGGGAGGTAATGCTAAAAATAAGACTCAGCAACTCCACATGGGGAGGCACATTTATCAAGGATTGAATAAATCCAGTCCGGGACTGACTGATACCTTTGTATTGTTCCAATGTAGATCCCCTTTATGCTTGATTGATCAAGATATTCCTGTCCACCAGGATCACAAGATTATATCTATACAGCTCTCAGAGAATCTATATATGCCCAGATGGTCAGACAGTATGGTATAATTTGGCCAAACTGCCTGGTCAATCTGTGCATGTACAGCCAGCTTTATTCTTCCCTGTATCCTTTGTCTCACTACCCATAGCAAGCCCTGTAAAACTTATCCTCTAAACTAGATGTTTTATGATTTCTTAAGTTTAAGCCCTCTGTGTAACACAACATTCTTGCAGGGTCCTTTAGATAATGACAACAGAAAGATATATAAAAACATGAATGTAAAATATTCATCTGTTAATCCTTCTTTAAATAGCCAAGATACCAAATAAGTATTGATCCTAAACCTCACCCTAGATGGCTTTACTTGGAGCCTAGATCCTATTATTTGGTCTACCCTGGGGGAGGTGAACCCCCAGTGCTTTGGAACATATGCCCTAAACAAAGCAAGACTTGGGACAGAAATTCAAGTAGGAGAGGTCAATTTACATGGCTTTCATAATACAAATGGATAAATCTCCCATTTAGAAACAAAAATGCTAAACCTATTTGGAACTACTACCCAGTTTCAGTGCCTCTGTGAGGATGACTTGGCGGGTGATTTTTATTTACATATTGCTGCAATGGGTAATTTCATGCATTTTAATTCCATGTTTTATCCACATTAAGAAAAAGCATTTGGGAAGAGACAGTAAAGCAGAATGGCTTTTGGTAAGGAATCCAGTGTAAAGTTTCAATTTTTGTGGAATACCCTACAGCAGAAGTGCCCATACTTTTCTAATGCGAGGTCTACTTTTAGGGCTAGAGCAGACGGGGAGATTCGGGGGCATTTTGTCGCGAGTCAATTTGGAGCGATTCCACAAATCGCGCCGCTGCGTGTGAATAGGCGCAGGCGTTTTCAAGTCACGCCGGTGCGCCTAAGGACCTGTCTATTCGGGGAGGTTCGGGGGCTACAAGTCGCCGCTACAAGTCGCCAGGCGACAAAATGCCCCCGAATCTCCCCGTCTGCTCTAGCCCTTAGGGATATTGTCCCATTAGAATCTACATCCATAAAAGCATTGTTAGCATTCTGTTCCGTGTAAAATATTACTTAAATATTGATTGATTGGAAATTGTATATTGCTATAATTAACAACCCACTATTTCTTATGTAACCTTAACATAATACATATCTGAATAAAAAGCATGAAACAGGAGGGTGATTTAGACAAGCTGTTTGTTGACAGTGTCTTGAGATCTACTGTTCACAAGCTAAGGGTAGGGGCAGACAAGCAGATTCAGGGAGATTTAGGCGCCAGGTGACTAATCGCCTCTTCCGTCCGGCAACAATCTCCCCATAACTGCCTTCTTTGTGCTTCAGGCGACTTCGAAAATTAAAGCGCCGAGAGTGCATTAGTGAAGGCGATTCCTCATTGAAGCACATGGAAGGCAGGAAGAAGGCAGTTTGGGGAGATTGTGGCCGGGCGGAAGACATGATTAGTTGCCTGGCGACTAAATCCCCCAAATCTGCTTGTCTGCCCCTACCCTAAAGGTCATTGTCTTTATGGCAATGTCACCGTTAGTGTATTCTCAGCCAGCAAAAATATGGCAAGTATGCCTCAAGTCAGATTTTTTTGTGATGATTTATCACTGTTGAAAGCTTGTGCAAATGGGAAGTGATATTTGGCATTTGCATTTACTTAGGAGACAGGCAGTCCTAAGTCTGTATGCAAAAATAGTGTCTGGTCAATACAAATAACAGTCTCTGGGTTGGAACTAATTAACATGTGTATAGTTTATCTTGCTTGATTAGCAGCACTACCCAAGTCAAAATAAATAACCATGGGTGTGAAAAGTTAAGCAAGAGTTCAAAAGACACAGAGACAAAGGAGACTGAAGCACAACAATAGAGAATAAGATGAGCTTTTGTATACTCAGTATCATTAGGGGCTGTCTGTATGTATAGTGTTTTATGTCAGTGGCTATTATTCTTGCACTGCATGTTTAAGAAACACAAATAAAATACCTTTTCAAGCTGTTTGGTAGCTTCCAAAACTTGAGAATGTAAGTGGCCATTTTCTTTAGTTAGGCGACTACAGTCTTCTGCCATTTTGGTTCGCAAATATTTATCTTCATCTGCAGACATCTGTTTTTCCTTCAGTTGGTATCTTAGTTTTTCTGCTTCTTTGCTGGTAATAACAACACGTAGGGAATTATATTATTCAGAATATTTATAGAATTTATCCAGGCCTCGCTTAAAGGATAGTACACTCCATTTAGAAATAAGTTTTTTTTTTAATTTGAAATCATTTATAAATATATGTCATAAATCATTATAAATATTTGCATTTATAAATATAAATCGAAGCTGCTGTTCACAGTTGGTGTGGGATAATGAATTCAATACAGGGCTGAGCTATGCAGTTCCATCTAGTGGTTCAGAATGGACTGTGCAGTTCTATAGATGGCAAGGAACATGGCAGCAAACACTCTTCTGTAAAAATGCAAATATGCTACAAAAGATGGTTCTATGCACAGTGACAGCTGCAGAATTCAGACGTAAGTCTCCCTGATCAATCAAGCTAGTGTGTATAATTATATTATATTCCCTAAAACAGGAGTGACCATGCTTTGCTAATGCAAGTGATGTTGTCCCATTAGGATCTACATCCATAAAAGCATTCTGTTCCATGGAATATATTACTTAAATACTGATTTATGAGAAAACATATATTGCTATATTTAACAACTCATTTTTATGTAACCCACAACATAAATACCTGAATGAAAAGCATGAAACAGGAGGGTGATTTAGACTGTTTGTTGACAGTGTCTTGAGATCTACTGATCACCAGCTAAAGGTCTACCAGTAGATCTCAATCTACCTTTTGGACACCCCTGACCTAAACCAATATGGAATATCAACATCTTCCACAATACTATTCCAATGTATTTGGGATGAATTATTGGGATGCCACTTTTTTTATTAAAACAGGGGTTTTGGGTGGATAATCCTCTAAACATCCTTGATGGACTAATTCATGACATTCTAGATGTCGAGTTGCTGCTTGCTCTTTTAGGGTCAGTATACTGACTCATTGTGCATCAGTGAGTGGTACTGGAAGTTCGCATTGCTGTACTGCTGGAAATCCCATGTTTTGAACAAAAAGGTGCCATCTCCATGAAATTGAGTATGGTACAAATTATTGTCTTTCTATGGTCAGTATCCTGTGATACCTGATGTCCTTTACTGCGCTACCAGTACAGAGATTTTACTGATTAGAACTCTATTAGAAGTCAGAGATCCAATCAGGAATGCAAAATAACATTTAATGCACAGTATAATTTCAAGCATGATTCACTTTGATCATAACTTATCCCCGACAATCCAATTTGGGAGCACTCTAAAGGCTAAGTTAAAATATATTTAAGTATAATGGAAGTGCTACTTACAAAGCACATTCCCTGTGTCATAAGTAAATCAGTATAAATGCAAGTGCATATGTATAAAAACAGGGGTTGCTTTGTACAAAGTTATAATCATAAAGTTGATAAGCCACCATACCATGTCAATGTAAACCCCATATGGTGGTCCCTAACATAGTATAAAAAGTCTTTTATTTCTCTGCATAATAGCATTACCTGTAATCATTGTGTTGAGCCTTGGTTTCAATTTGAGGGCTAAATCCTCCCCCGCCAGTATGTGGCTTTTAAGAGAGAGAGATTTCCAAACCAACGCCCATTTTTTAAAAGCATAGGACCACCATTAGTTTAAAGGGGGGGTTATGGGGTGCTACAACCACAGAAGCTAAGCCACAGCTTCCGGCTACAATACAATATTAAAAAGGGGGATTGTGGGAGCACTCTAAAGGCTAAATTAAAATATATTTAAGCATAATGGAAGTGCTACTTACAAAGTAAGTGCTATAAGGGGTTTACCTTGACGTGGTATGGTGGCTTATCAACTTTATGATCATAACTTTGTACAAAACAACCCCTGTTTTTATACATATGCACTTGCATTTATACTGATTTACTTATGACACAGGGGCCCAGGGAATGTGCTTTGTAAGTAGCACTTCCATTACACTTAAATATACTTTAACTTAGCCTTTAGAGTGCTCCCACAATCCCCCCTTCTTGATATTGTCTTTCTAAATACAAATGTGTTCAGTTGCAGTTTGTGAAACAAAAATATAAAAATATGATGTGCATCAGAACTTCCATGTAATGATCACTCCATTATTATCTGTTGTAGCCCAAAATGAAGGACCCCAACAACAGATCTTGCATAACCTCCATACATCTCAATTGCAACACTGGGACTGAAGGTTCACAAAGCCAGATAATACTTACCATAACTCTGAACCAATTCTGCTTTGTACAGACTGTGCAGTGGTGAGATGTTTTTCTTCCAGCTGGTGTAGAACAGACTGCATCCTAAGGCATTCTGCTCTCTTCTCTGCAAGTTTTTCCTCAACATTTTCATGTTGTTTGATTTGTTCCTGGAGCTGCAAAGTGGTGAAAAATTAAATATAGTTTGACTTTCAGGCATCATTAAAGGAACAGTTCAGGGTAAAAATAAAAACTGGGTAAATAGATAGACTGTGCAAAATAAAAAATGTTTCTAATATAGTTAGTTAGCCAAAAATGTAATGTATAAAAACTGGAGTGAGTGAAACACAACATCCTGCTTTTCAGCTCTCTAAATCTGAGTAAGTCAGCGACTTGAGGGGGGGCCACATGGGACATAACTGTTCAGTGAGTCTGCAATTGAGCCTCAGCATTCAGCTCAGATTCAAAAGCAACAGTTATGACCCATGTGGCCCTCCCTCAAGTCATTGATTGGTTACTGCCTGGTAACCAGGGTAACCAGTCAGTGTAAACAAAAGAGAGCTGAAAAGCAAGAAGTAGTGTTCTGTTCTATTAGGTTAGACTTGCAGTCACTCCAGCTGTCATACATTACATTTTTGCCTAACTAACTATATTGAAAACATGTTTTATTTTGCACAGCCTATCTATTTACCCAGTTTTTACTTTTATACTGAACAATTCCTTTAATTTAATGCGTAAATAGTTTTTTTCTACTGTAAAAAGGGATACATTACCTAAAGCCATGAAGATGCCAAAGAGGTTGTTCTACAAGAGTCCAGTGGGAGGTCCCATAAAAGTAAAGCTGATCCCATAAAAGTAAAGTAGTAGGAATACTACTTCCAAAATAAATCAATAAGTCTATAGCAGTTTTTTTTTTAGATTTAGCTTTTTACAAACTACCTATTTTGTTTACACAAGATTACATACATTTGTCTATACGATTAAATACATGAACTTAAGGAGCTTAGGTCACAAAAGGGGGGTATATTTTCCTTTAAGCATGCACCGAAGGGTATTATCTTGCATTTGTTGTGTGATGGATTTATATTTGGGGTGCACATAATTCAGTATTCGGTTTGGGATTAAGCCAGGATTCTGCCTTTTTCAGCAGGATTTGGCCAAGTTCAAGTGCCTGGCTGAAACAAATACAATCACGTGACTTTTTGTGAAACAAACAAGGCAATTGTGATTTTTTTTTTCAACTGACTTTGATGAGGGTAGTGCAGATTAGGTGTCAATGCAGGGATAAATCCAGGCGGTCAACTCTTGAAAGGGCCTCAAAGTATTGCATTCTAGATTAATATCTGTGATCATTTTTACATGGCTGTGGATGCTCTCCATTGTTGATGGCTCTGCATGGGTTACCCACGTTGAGGTTAAGAATACTTACCATCAAACACTTTCTTACATTATTCATTTTTATTATGCTACTTTACTTCTTTACTTAGTACTACTTTACTTAGTGAGCCTTTTGTTTACTACTCCATGAAATAACAATCATCACCCCTATTTAGAAAATGAAAATAATAACCGTGGCCTGCAGGTGATGGACCTCCCTTTCTTTATCCTTTACACTGTTTCTAGCCTTCTGCAGGTCAAGTTGAATTTTCTGTAGCTCCTCCTCCTTATGTGTAATATCTTGTGTGTAAACCTCAGCAAGTTTCTTTAGCTGGGTGACATCCTCCAATAAGACCGTCTTTTCTCGAAGGTTTGCCGCTGGTTACAAAAAAAGGAGAGAAAAGAAATCAGCAGTTTGGCAACTTTGTAATAGAAATATTGACAAACACTTTCTCAGTATAATAAACATTCTCCACTCTTATAGAAGGGGAATAGTGCATTTTATGGTAATTCATACCACCTGCACGTTATATAGAGAGTGTGTGGTTTCTGTAAGCTTTTGCCACCAGTTTCATACAAAACACCTAGTCCTAGGGGGTTATTTGTCATAAGGTCAAGTTTGTGAGGTTTTTTTATACCTCGAATTACTGTTTTATACATCGAATAAATGTTTTCTAATTTTTCATGCATAGCTCTGGCACAGTCTTTCTCTTATGTCTTCCGGTAATGGAAGGGGAATACATGTATAAAATAATAGCTGAATAAATTATATCTGGGTAAAATGTTGCTGTGGTAGAAAGAAGCTAGAATGTATTTTATCAACAGCCAATGCAACGACTAGAATGGTCTCAGGTGCTAAAGCTCAGATTACTCTCCAGCAGTGTTTAATCCCACCCATATCCCACGCCCTATGAATGCGAGATTGTATGTAGGATCCTTCACAACACATTTTTCTTCTCCTTTGGTGAAAGGCCTTATTGTTTGTTTCTGTTAGACCCCCTCAGGTCCTGGGTGTTGTCAGAGCCCCTTGTTCTATGTACAAAAATATATATGAACTTCACAAAGTTTTTTGTTCCACGTGATCTGATTCAATTGGACTTTTGTCAAAAAAAACTTATAAACATTAATTTCCAAAAATAAATAAGATAGAATTTTAAGATAAGAAGTATATGGCTTTTGCTTGATTTCCTAACCCTCTTAGGTTGTGCAATCTTCACTTTGAATTTACTGTGACCCCACCAAGTGGGTTTATCCTGGCTTCTGGATCAGAATTTTTGATATCCGCTTTTGCTGGCAAAAACCTGATCACATCACACCCCTAAATAGTTTTGAGTTATGTCCTGTTCACTATTCCACATCCGAAACATGTTTGTTCGAATTGGGGTCACTACAGGCTGACAAAGGCTTTTGGAGGAGAAAAGGAATACTAGAGTAGCTTGGAAACATGGCAGATGGTGCAGTTCTCTTGCCTATGGAAAAGATCAGACACCTGGCAAAACAGATGATACTGCAAATGGAAAAACAATGAATTTAAATTGTTTAAATTTAATTATTTGGAACTCAAGGTCTACACTGTATCTGCTCAGATTAAAAAATATATTGTATACATTACTTCATTCTTAGGCCAATGTTTCTGATCACCTTAGAAAAGATTCTCAAATATTCATTGAAGCTTGAAAAGTACAATGAAAAAAAGGCATCAAAACAGGTAGGCACAATTAAGAAAACATTTTGTTTAAAAACATTACAAATAAGCTCTTGAGGGTTCCCCACATTGCATAACACACCAACTAAATCATACAGATAGAGTTTCTGTGCCAGGTGTCTGTGTATTGTGGGCATTGAGCATTTGGAAATCCTTTCATTAAAGAGCAGACAACAACAGACACAGCAGTCGGGTCTAATCTGATTACCTGACAAACTTTGCAGGGTATTGAGAAGCGACTCCTTCTCTCTTTTCACAGAATGTATTCTTGTCTCTTTGATGCTTAGCTCCACCTCAATGTTGTTTATCTGAGACTGCGCTTCCTAAACAGATTAGAAGAAACATGTTTTTATATATATATATCTATATATC
>CM044441.1:127464503-127519866 GCA_024363595.1 Xenopus borealis
GAAGGGTGGGGGCTACAACAAGGAGCTGGTCACTGCTCCAGTATAACTATAACAAACAAAAATTAGTGGTGAGCACAACTTCTCTTTGTTTGTTATAGTTATACTGGAGTAGTGACCAGCTCCTTTTTGTAGCCCCCACCCCTCCCAGCTATAGTATACACAAATACAAGAGGTCCTCTGCACTCAAAACATTATCAACATATTTAAGACATTGAGACATTCTGTGCATACAGCTACTAAAAAATGCCTTACCCTTTAAAGAAAACAGGGATTGTTTGTCCATATATTGCAATATATTTAAGCTGGCCAACTACGTCTGTCTAGTCCTACGCTCTATTTTGATCTGATTCATTAAATTATGTTACATATATAGCTACATAGTTAAATTGGGTTGAAAAAAAGACAAAGTCCATCAAGTTCAACCCCTCCAAATGAAAACCCAGCATCAACGCACCCCTCCATTCTTTCCCATAAAATATATATGCCCATATCTATACTAACTGTAAAGTTTAGTATCACAATAGCCTTTGATATTATGTCTGTCCAAGAAATCATTACTAGGGATCTATAAAGAGGTATAATTACTTTTTCATCCCTTGAGTTTATGCCTTTTTTATGCAAGACAGAAATGTATTTGCTTTAGTAGCTACAGAATGACACTGCCTAGAATTAGACAACTTCTTGTTATATAGGCCTGTTTTTAAATGATTTGAATAAAGTTTATTATTTTTTACTCTTTGTAAAATACCGGTGTGCTCTTATTCTTTTGGATTACATGAATGAGTACTATATGGAGGGACCCGGTTATTTAACTCGGTGAACGGAGTGCGGGAGGTTCTTTGGACTATAGTTTATTTGTATTCTGGACTATATTAAAAATAATTGTGTCTTATATTGAAATGAAATGAAATAAAAGGGAAGGCTGTAGGACGAAAAATTTCTTTCAGGGGTAATATCTTACCAACAAAGAAATATCTAGTACACATGCAAAGTTATTCTGTGACTTGGAAGCGGCAGGAGCTGACATTTCTCAGTTGTTCCTCTGAATAAAGTTTATTGGTGAAAATTGGATAGCCCTGTGTGTGGCCAAATTACACACAATCTACTACTAGCAATTCAGAGTGGGTAAAGTTGGCAATACACGTAGAGATAAGATTATGCAAAATTAATTTCAGTGTTTGTGTATGTCAGCTCAGTGATCATAAAGGATATATGTGTACCATGAATACTGACTTGTTAAAAGGGTGGTTCACCTTCAAGTTAACTTTTAGTATATTGTAGACGGGCCAATTCTAAGAAACTTTTCAGTTGGTCTTCATTATTTATTTTTCATAGTTTTTTAATGATTTGCAATTTTCTTCTGTTTCTTTGCAGCTTTCAAATGGGGTCACTGACACCATTTAAAAACAAATGCTCTGTAAGGCTACAAATGTATTGTTATTGTTACTTTTTAGTACTCATCTTTCTATTCAGGCCTCTCCTATCCATATTCCAGTCTCTTATTCAAATCAATGCAGGGTTGCTAGGGGAATTTGGACCCTAGAAATCAAATAGCCGACATTGTAAACTAGCGAGCTACTGAATAAAAAGCTAAATAACTATAAAACCACAAACAATAAAAAATCAAAGCCAATTGCAAATTGTCTCAGAATATCATTCTCTACATTATACTAAAAGTTAACTCAAAGGTGAACAACCCCTTTAATTGATCAGGAAGTTTTAAAAATATGTAGTGAGCCGATTTACCATGTTAAACAGAACAAAAAGAACATTCAGACAATGGGCAAGTCTGTTGGATACAGTACAGGATTAGCGAGTGTATGGCTGCCTTTAGTAAAAGGGCAAAAACGGCCATTAGCAGTTATTGCTTAATGGTCTCTGCATTGGGGCAAATCTCACCCATACGGCTACCCCACTGCTTTTTCTGCAATAAAAGCCCTACTTTTAGACAGTAGCAGATAAAAAAACGCAACATAAATACCTACTTTCATTTGTGTTATCATATCTTCAGCCTCAGAAGTCAGTTTTGGTTGACTGCTGGTTGCCTTTTTAGCTTGATCTCTTGTGAATAATATTGTTAAGAAAACCTCTCAGTAAAAAGTTTAACTTATATACACATTTGAACTGAATCATTTTAGAGCCTTATTGTTATAATTGTAATTTTCTTGTCAGATGTTTTACTTGACTTTTCTAATTCTTCTGAAAACCTAAAGAACAATTTGTATTGAAAACATTACTCTCCACAACTTTGCACTAACAAAGGCAATGGGGTAGATTCACTAAAGGGCGAAGTGGCTGTCACTAGCGACAATTCAGCAAAAATCTTATCCGAATGGACCTCCCCAATTCCAGGCGTAGAGGACTATTCTCTAGCGAACAAGACTGTCGCTAATGATAAGATGAAGCTACATCCTCCTCAAGCTTAGGTCAGTGACATCATATACTGTACGCCGGAAATTCAGAAAAGTTCTAAAAAACTCTTTTTTAGTAAAGTCCAAACTATTAAAGATTTTTGTGTTAACATTTTTTTCCAAACATTTGAAGGGCATGCCACATTTGTTTTAGGGTGGGCTCATGTCTGGGGAATTAAAGGATCTCTTTTGGCTTTATTTTGCTTCCTAAGACATTTGTAATAAGTGGCCACGTCAAGCATTTGCACCATCTCAAATAAAGACGTCCATACAACCTATATGTACCCGCCCTATGCAAATTGACCTAAGAATATGAGTGCTTACGAAGTTTGGCCAGGCAGAAATGAACGCTTATGAATCTTCGCTATGAAATGCTCCCACTGCTGAAGTAGCGCTGGTGAAAAGTTGCCTGCATTCGGCTGCTGAGATGCAACTTTGCATTTTAGTGAATTAACGTGGTGGTAATGAATTTGCGCCTGGCGAAGTGGTGAACCGTTCGCTGAAGACAATTTGCACTTTAGTGAATTTGCCCCAAAGATTCACTGGGCCAGAGTGGTTCACCAAAGTACCATGAAGAATCCTGGTGGACCCTGGAGGTCTCCACCCGTCACACCCTCCCCGCTAGTCTCGTGTTCCCACTGATGTTCCAGGCCTTAAAGAAAATAACTAGGAGGATCAGAATAAAGCTGTGACAGTTTTTAACTTTTGGCTCTTTAGCACTTACATTTTATGAACTCCCATCCTACTTTGCAGCTAATCAAGAATGTGTGATCTCCTACAGGACAAGAATCCATAACTGCTATTTTATAAAGCAGGCTATAAATTCAGGTGACTCTCCTCGTCACTTTTATGTTTTAGGGCCAAAGCTTGTAAAATGTACAATTTATTTGCAGATTTAGTTCTGTAGTGTTTAATCAGCATTCATGTAGAATGAAATCACTCTTTCACTCTGTCTTTCTCAGAATACATATTTATATATAAAGCCGATATTCTGGAATTAATTAACGAGTGTAATGGAATTAAAGAACACTCTACAAATAAGACAAATATTGCCCCTGGATTGCCTGTGATCAGCTGTGGTGTGGTCAACTTGCTTTGCAGCATTAAGGGCTATTTTAAAGGGATACTGTCATGGGAAAAATGTTTTTTTCCAAATGCATCAGTTAATAGTGTTGCTGCAGAATTATGCACTGAAATCAGTTTCTCAAAAGAGCAAACAGATTTTTTTATATTTAATTTTAAAATCTGACATGTGGCTAGACATATTGTCAGTTTCCCAGCTGCCTGAAGCCATTTGACTTGTGATCTGATAAACTTCAGTGACTCTTTACAGCTGTACTGCAACTTGGAGTGATATCACCCCCTCCCTTTCCCACCCAGCAACCTATGGTGGGAAACAAGCCGACTGATATAGGCAGAAGACTTGAATATCGGACGGATGGTCGATCGGGCTGGACGGAAAATTTTGATTAGGTGCCTTTGAAGGCACCCTTCACATAGGCCATTGTTAGTGCTGAATCATCAGATACAGGTAGAATTCTATTGTTTTTACCTGTATATCTGATGATTCAGCTCTACACGTGTGTATTGAAACAATCTTTTATGGAAAGATCTTTTCCAAGAAAGATCTTAATTGTAATGTCTATGACCACCTTAACAAAAGAACAATGTAAAGGTAACCAGATAGCAGCTTCCTAACACAAGATAACAGCTCCCTGGTAGATCGAAGAACATCACTCAATAGTAAAAGCCAAGTCTCACTGACACACATTCAGGAAAAATAACAGCATGCCAGAAAGTAGTTCCATCCTAAAGTGCAGGCACAAGTCCCATGACTGGGGGCAGCTGGGAAACTGACAATATGTCTAGCCCCATGTCAGATTTCAAAATTGAATATAAAAAAATCTGTTTGCTCTTGTGATTTCAGTGCAGAAGTCTGCTGGAGCAGAACTATTAACTGATGCGTTTTGTAAAAACATGTTTTCCCATGACATTATCCCTTTAAGCTTACAAATAATGATAGCATATGTAATTCATTATTATGCCCAGCCAGCAAAACCATCTGCCCCACATCACACCAACAGGCAGTGGTGGAGAAGAATGCTATTTTCATTGGAAGCTCAAGCATGCAGGTGGTTTACCAGCAGGTATAGAGAGGGTCAGTATGCAAACTACCGAATAAGTGCTCGGCCAAGGAAGTTGGCGCTTCAGCACCCACTTGGGAAGTAATTCTACTGCAATCTTCCAGCAGGATGCCTTTTTGCCTTTGTGTTTGGACAGCTGTAGCCTAAAAGCTTGTGGATGTTTTATCCAATTCTATATCTGGGCTACAAATTTAAAGCAATGAGAGGAAATGAGAATAATTTTAGGCTGCCGTTGATTTGTCAAAAAATAGTCTGGTGATTCATGGGGGGTGGAGGTTAGTAGCAATAAAACCTGTGTAGTATTTTGGGTAAAGAAAAATAAACATTCCTGCTGCAGTACATTTATTAGTAAGGATATAGAAAAGATGTCTCTAGATCCAGGAGATAGACTTGTTTCTGAAGATTCTTTATATATTCTGCTTCAATGAATGGAAACAGATCCATGTTTCTAAAATAAAAAAGAATAAAAATAATACATGCTGCAAAGAAGTATAAACTGCCATTAGCAAATGATAAAATTGGTGCTTCTCTGAACAACCTGTTTTTCCCCTCTTGTCATTACATAGTTACATATAATACACAAACAAAATCTTACAAGTGATTTAAATATATTGATGTGTCCTGAAACGAACCAATAGAAATTATTAATGCAAGAATTGGGACTTAACCTCCAATCCCTAGGCCCACAATAACTATAATACTAGAAATAATCCCACATGAGGATTCAACATCAATAAAATAAAAGGCAATTTATTCAACACCATGCCATAACATCACCCTAATTAAAATAACTTAAAAACAAGCAGCGCTGGATGTTGGAAGAGGGATCCCTCTTTTAGGGCTAGGCCACACGGGACGATTCAGGGAGATTAGTCGCCAGGCGACTCGTGAGGCAATTTCGAGCGACTTAGAAAAACGCAGCGCCGCAGGAGACTTTACATTCTAGCGGGCACGAGACATGGGTAAGCAATTCAGGGAGATTAGTCGCCACAAAGAAGCGGCAATTAGTAGTCTGGCGACTAATCTCCCTGAATCTTCCCATGTGGCCTAGCCCTACATCTGCAAAGTGTTAAAATGTGTTCAAACATTTATAAGGTGATATAAGGACAGGCAACCTGAGTAAAAATAATAAGTTCTTTAGCAGTCTTGTAAAAAGGTAAGTCCCAGGGTCTGTGATTCACAGACTCCCAAATAATATAAGAAGCCAAAATTTCCAAAATTGGATATTAGCACCCTCAGTGCTCTTGTGTCTGTATTCAAATTATGTAACCAAAAACATAATTTGAATGGGGGCAGCCATTCAAAGGAGAAAAGGCTCAAATTACACAGCAGATAGCAGATAAGCTCTGCAGAACACAATGGTGTTATCTGTTATCCACTATTTAACCTGTGCTCTATAGACTTTTTTCAATTTCCCCCATTGCTACACAGAAGCTTGTTTATATGAACTATAGTAGAGTTTCTGAAGCAAACAGATCAGTTTTACCATTACTTTAAAATACTTAAATTTTTTGGTGTTACTCTTCCTTTAAGCTCAGTGCATGTATCCTGCACACACCCAGGTTTTGCTCACATTATAGCGAATGGAAACAGATATACTTGGTAAGTAAGATTTTTGGTGACTTTTGTAATGCTGGGTAAAATGTGGAGAGCATAGTTTATTATTTTGTCTGCAGAAGTGGACAGAAAAAGGTTTGCTGGTAGGGTTGCCACCGGCAATTCAATACTGTTTTTTATTGATATAAAGATCAGCATAAAAAAACATAAAAAGTAAAGCAAATATTGACATTCAGTGTTGTTAGCAAGGTACAGTGAGCAAGTACACGGTATTGGGTTTTGTACATTAGTATACATTGATTATATCACTATCTCTTTCTTTACATTTAAGGCTGTCCGGGAATTTTGATGGTCGATCCCAATGTTATTAATAGGAAACAAAGATAAATATATAGGAAGGCCGGTATTTTTTTCAGGAAAATGTGGCAACCCTATTTGCTGGTCAGAAATAGGGAAAAAAGCATCTATACCACGCACACAGGCAGTGTGGCTTCTTCAGTTTAACAGAAGTGGTAGGGAATTCCCCAGCATTTAAATCTTTGAGGGTGGTCAAGACCGTCAAGTGACAGACATCCAATCACAATGGTTCATTGAACTTCAGTAAGGTCACATGATTTTCATTGAGGCAGGTGTTAATCTTTCATTGTACATGCTTACAAGTGATATACCTGCCCTCACTAAAAATGGGGGACTGAGAGATAAGATACAGAAGATGCAAAATAACCATACTGACTGAGGTTAGGAATTGTGCTCTTTCTGACTGGTTTAAATGGATACTGTTGTGGGAAAATGTTTTTTTTTTTCAAAACACATCAGTTACCAGTGCTGCTCAACCCGGATTCTGCACTGAAATCTGTTTTTTAAAAGAGCAGAATTTTTCATATTTTATTTAGAAAATTGGCATGAGGCTAGACATATTGTCAGTTTATTAGATGCCCTTAGGTCATGTTACCTTTGCTGTCAGAAACTACAGTCTCTTTAGGGCAGAGACACACAAAGCATTTCGGTAAGATTTAGTCGCCCAGCAACCTCTTCTGCGGGCGTCTAATCTCCCTGAAAAACCTTCCCAACGAGTAGAATCTAAAATTCCAATGGAATGGCACTCAGAGCACTTCGTTTTCCGTTGTTTTCTCATGAGGAAACTTTGGGCGACTTTGGAAAATGAAGCCCTGTCAAAGTGCCGACGGCTTTGTGGGAAAATTAGTCACACGAGGAAGAAGCAATTAGTTGCCGGGTGACTAAATCTCCCTGAAATGCTTTGTGAGTCTCTGCCCTTACTGCTGTACTGCAAGTAGGAGAGCTATCACCTCCCTTTCCTCCCCAGCAGAACAATGGGCAGCTAACCACATAGCAGCTATCTATTACCTCTGCTGGAGGATTTGTTTGCATTGTTAAATTGCTAGCTCCACCAAGTGGTAGACATGAGAATAGCAGGAAATCCCATTTTTACCTGCTTAGGTGCTATCCTTTTAGAAATACAAACAAGACCTATGATCCTGGTATAGTACAATGGAAAGGGGAGTAACAATAGCTCTCAAAGCAGAAATACTGGATTTCCGGAATCGCCCGAAGTTTCCTCACGAAGTATCTTCGGGCGATTCCGGAAATCGCGACGCAGCGTGTGCACAGGCGCTGGCGCTTTGTCACTTATACTAGTGGCAGACAGGGAGAAGGAAATTTGGGGAGATTGTCGCCTGCTAAAAACGCCAGGCGACAGAATCTCCCCGAATCTCCCTGTCTGTCCCTACCCTTAAGGCTTAGTCCCCACTAGGCGATTCTGTGAGATTAGTTGCCTGACAAATGGGGAATTACTACTTGTTAACATTTGTGAGCACCTATTCACACCACCAAAGGTGGTTTACAGTTAAAGAAACAGCACTTGCTCCTATCACCTTTAAAAAGCAGATTAAACTTGCATGGTATATGAATGTTGGTGCTGGGAGAGTTTTTAGGGAACATGCTTTTTTTCTAGTTTTGATATTACCACAAGGGGTGTACTTAGAGTGTCCACACGGCCGGTATTTTTGACGGATGGCCCCAATGTTATTAATATGAAAAAAATACAAATATATAGGAAGGCCGGTATTTTTTTCAAGAAAAGGTGGCAACCCTAGGTGTACTCCTTATAACAAGTGCTACACTTTATTCCATGGACTACTGATCTTTTGTGATTTCACTGTCCCCTGTCATTGTGCTACAGTTTGCGTTGGAACCTGGAGGATAGTAGGAATTTGGAGCTGGCAACGAGTACCAGCAACCCCAGGAACTTTTGTCTTATTGAAGACAGAACAATCCTATTGAGTTTATTCAATGTTTACATGATTTTCTAGTAGACGTAAGGTATGAAGATCCGAATTACAGAAAGATCTGTTATCTGGAAAACCTCGGGTCCCGAGCTTTCTGGATAACAGGTCCCATACCTGTAAAACTTAGACAACTGACTGGTTGCCATAGACTACAATGGCACAATTTAGGAATGTAGTATTATACTCACATAGAATCTGTGGTTTTCATATTTCCTTTGAAACCTTTGGACTTGAGGGATGCCCTTATGGTTTCTGTGAGACCAGCAAAAAAATTAAATAAATACATGTGAAACTGCCTTAAATTACACTTGCACTCTCAATAGGAAAAAAATAAATAAATAAAAAAAGAACACAATTACTTACACACTGGCATTTTTTTTCTTATGTTCCTGTATGTTGGTCGCATTTTTTACTATGAACGGGTTATGAATGGGACCCCAGAAAAGAACTGAATGCATACAAAATGCAAGGTGCACATTCTCATGTGCATTCACCGCAGTCAGTACATGTCCCATAGGAACCAACAGGTTCTGTTAACTCATGGGTTCCTGTTCTGTGAAAATGCAGGAGAACACAAAAATACACAGCCATTTGTGAGGGCCCTTGCGTTGAAACGTATTCATATATAATACACAAAAGCCGTGAATATCTTGTAAATTATATCCTTATAAACGGCGAGTTCTGATGTCATCAGTTATAAACGTTGAGTAGAGATGTAATGTCACATGACTCACTGAAACTTGTGTATTATAATAAATAAAGTATCCCCAAGTTGCTTGGGCCTTGGGCCTCATGTTTTTATATGGTCATGAAACTCCACGGTAACTTATAATATCCTTATAATTTACAACAGGGGGTACTTTATTCACCTGTTACATGTGGGCTGGATATTATTAAAATTATCATGTCAAGCAGAATATCTGTTTCACTCCTGGGCAGGTATGAAAGACTTTAAATCCTTGGTAGCCCTACAATGGAGGACTGAATATGCAGAATATGGAGGCAAAACTTGACTTGATGGCTTGACTGCAGAGTTTCACATCAGAACAACAAATTATCACTCTAGATCACATAACCTCCATGATTGACAGAAATCTGCAGAAAAGTTAAGGTAGCTTTAAGCAGTCACCCTTAGTGGGGGAAATACTGGGGGAGCAGGGGGTGCAATTGGGCCAGGGTCTGCCTCCCCCCCGGCAGCTTGCACACTGCCGATTTCCGGCTGCAGCGGCCGATTTCTGGGCAAATAATCTCATATGAAGTTAAAAAAAATTGGGGCCCCAAAAATTTTTTTTTTTTTTTAAAATTGGTGGCAGGGGCCTATAGAGTATTAAAAGAAAACACTGGTGGCCAGGGGATTAAAAACAACCCACATTGGTGTCAGTAGAATTGAACTTGTGGCTTCATGAATTCAGCATCAGCTCCTTTCGTGACATCAGGTATTTTCGCCGCTTCAGGACTTCAGTGTCGGCTACTTCGTGACTTCAGGTCTTTCCGTCACTTCAGGACTTTGCGTCTGTTCAGCATTTCCACATTCAGTATTCGGAAAATCGGAAGGAGCCGCACAGGCTCGGCGCTCGTAAGGGGTCCCTGGCTCTTGGAAAAATGCAGCACTGCAGCGCCCCCCCTTCAGCCCCAGGACACTTGTCCCCCCTGTCCCCCTCTGATGGCGGCCACTCATAGAGAACTTAGCACTACATCCTGCCTAGGGAATCCTTCAAACAGATTTTAGGGCTCATTTATATCCACTTGTGTAGTGTTACCACATCTTTTTCCCATAATGCAGGATTTTTCCCCCAGAATTCCAGCATCATTACCAGGCAGGCCTGGACTTTCAATCTGCCTATTTGGGCGAATGCCCAACAGGTCGCTCTATAAACTGTTAAGTGGGCCGGAAAGCTGAAAGCAGAAGTGAAGCCGCCGATGCTGTCAAATCGGAGCTAAGGTTGCCACCTGGCCGGTATTTTACCGGCCTGGCCGGTAATTTTGATGGTTGATCCCAATGTTATGAATAGGAAAAAAAGGTAAATATATAGGAAGGCCGGTATTTTTTTCCTAAAAAGGTGGCAACCCTAATCGGAGCTGAATCCGAAACTGCCAAAAAGAGCCAAATAAGAAGTTGCAGAAGAGAATGAAGAAGATTTTTATGATTTTAATGATGTTTCCACTAATCAATAATGTTTTTTGTTTTTAAATCCCTGGCCACCAATGTTTTTTAACTTTTATGGGGGGGGAGCCCTGACCATCAATTTTTTTTTTTTACTTGCATGGGGGGACAATGGACACATTTTCAGTTGAGTTGTTTTCTGTTGTCTGGGCCAGTTAATAGAATTTCTATAGAGTAAAGCTGCCTTTGATGTCCCATACTAGATGTTATAGGGTAATACATGTGAAATACTAGACATAGGTATTAATGTTTATACGGTAGCTATCTTGGCTGATGCAGCACAGCAAGAATATTCCATTTCCTTTGTCAAGATGATTGTAATGAAACTACAGGACCTATAGCTGCATGCTCATACATTTAGAGGATAGTGAGCTCAACAAATTGGTGAGTGTATTGTGGTGGGTTTGTGTGCACATGGCCGAAAAGGCAGGCAGATCTCATTCGGGCAGGCTAAAAAATTCCGTTGTATGGCCACATCTGTGCGTTGATGCAGTCCCGCGATCCAACCGCCCGTATCTCCTCCATTCTGATCCGATCAGTGGGCCCTAGGGCCCACAATCAGATCAGCCCGAAATCGCCCAACTCAGTGTGGGCATATCGGGAGAGATCTGCTCGTTTGGTGTAGTCTTCCTGCCCCCATTCCTTCACGCGTGTGCACATTCCATTGTGGGGTCCAGATCTTCTGTGCATCCCAAGTTCTTTCAGAACCAACGTGTATGTGGCTGGGTGGCATGTACTCCCTTAAATCCTCCCCTAGGCCTGGCCTTTGTAGCCTTCCCAAAAAGCCTGCCAATTTTTATCACCACCCGGAGAGTGGCATTTGTGAAACAAAGCAAGAGATTGTATTATATAGTGGAAAAAACAAACTCACCATGCATTAGAGAGAGACTGCTCCTAGAGCAAGATTTAACCCTTGCAAAGGCTATTACAGTTGCTAGCCAAATTGAAACAGCTGTGGCAGAGGCTTAAACTCTCAGACAGGGAACTGCTGGGAAGGTACAGATTGTGAATTCAAAACTGTGGCACAATAATGCGCAGTCACAGGAAAAATACAGTGCTAAGGAAAGGGATTCACTGCAAAGCTGTGCAGCAAATACAAATAAAAAATACTGTTTTCGCTGTGGTTAAACACAAAACGTTGCAAACTATGCTAAATGTCCTGCAAAAGTTGTACAGTGTCGCAAATGTTTAAAGTCAGGTCACTTTGCTGCCATAGTTCTACTAAAGATGTTCATGAACTCACTACTACAAATGTTACAGTATTCAGTGTGGATAAAGCTGGTACATTTATTCCAGACACGTTTATATGCACTCTCAATGTCAATACTGCTTCTGCAAGGGACGTTCCATTAACCTGATGCTTGATACAGGTTCAGCTGTTTCTATACTGCCAAAGGATATTTTCTTGAAATATTTTGCAAAAGATGCGCTTGGTGCACCTGCCCTGAGACTGGTCAGTTACTTAAAAGATCCAATCCCTGTGCTTGGTTGCTTGTCAGTGACTGTACAGTTTGAATCAAATACTGCAAAATGTGACTTTTACATTGTGAATAAAGGTACTGCTATACTTGGAAGGGATCTCTTTGCTGCATTAAACCTACAATTAATTGATGGTCTCATTACTACCACACCAGTGCCTGCCACACAGCTTGTGTCTAAAATTTCACCACAAAGCAACACATCACTGGGCTGTGCAAAGAACTTTGTGCACAAAGTTAAGTTGAGACCAGATGTAAAACCAGTATGCCAGAAATTGAGGCGATTGCTCTACTCTATAAGGGTGACTGTCTCACAGGAACTAAAGAAACTGGTAGAGCAAGATGTGATTGAAAAATCAGAATCCTCTGAATGGGTTTCACCAATTGTTGTAACAAAGAAGAAAAGGTATTGGATTGTGTGTTGATCTCCGTGAACCTAATAAAGCAGTTGTTATGGATAATCATCCCTTGCCACACATAGAGGAAATATTTTCAGAACTCCGAGGATTCTTTTCTACCCTGGATCTTCAGAGTGCTTATCATCAAGTATTACTGCATGAGGAAATCAGAGACCTCACTGCATTTATCACCCATGATGGTTTGTTTCGGTTCAAGTGTGTACCTTATGGACTGGCTTCAGCACCGAGTTGTTTTCAAAGACTGATGTCTTCTATACTTCATGACATACCTGGTGTACAATGCTACTTAGATGATATAATTGTCTACGCTCCAACTATGGATCGTCAGGACAAGTACCTGGAAAAGGTTCTGAAATGCATTGATTCTGCAGGACTAAAACTGAACCTTTGAAATGCCACTTCAGACAAACTCAGCTGTCATTTCTGGGTCATATAATTTCACAAGATGGATTACTGCCTGACCCTGACCATGTCAACGCTGTTACACAAGCACCTACTCCATCTGATTTCCAGACCTTACGAGCTTTCTTAGGTGTTACTTCATGGTATTCGCATGTTTATTCCCAACTATGCTTCAGTTGTGGAGCCACTTCGAGCACTAAGATCCTAAGTCACAAAGGAGGCGAAGTTGTCCTGAAGCCACAAGTTCAATTCTACTGAACACCAATGTGTTTTGTTTTTTTTTTAATCCCCTGGCCACCAATGTATTGTTTTAAAACTCTATAAGCCCCTGCCACCAATGTGTTTTTTTTTTTAATTATTTTAAAAAAATATAACTTGTAAGTGGGGCCTTTGTGCCAATGCTTTTTTCAAAAATATTTTAAGTATTGTAAGTGGCACCCTAGCACCACTTTTTTTTTTACTTTTTTGGGGGCTCTTGGCACCACAGTTTTTTTTAACTTATAAGGGGGCCCTGATCATCAATAGTTTTTTATAACTTGTGTGTGTGTGGGGGGGGGGTTACCTTTTTTTAGCGCTGATATCTGTGTGGTCTTTTAACTGTGGTGTGGAGGGGGCAGGATCTGGGGTGGGGCCTGAGGGGCAGGGCCCAGGGGGCCCTAACATTTTTGTTGTATGGGGCCCCGTGATTTCTAATGGCGGCTCTGTATAGGATATAAGGTAGCCATAGATACACAGATAATATTGTTTGAAAAAATTTTATTTTGATATTCGGTGCGTGTATGATGGGAAACGAGCCGACTGATTTCGGTCGACTTGTCGATTGGGCTAGACGGAAAATTATTATTGGGTGCCTTTGTAGGCAGCTTTAACCCCACCCATTTTTAGTGCTGAATTGTAGAATTCTATTGTTTCTATCTGTATATCTGACAATTCAGCTCTACATGTGTGTATGGAAACAAACAATCTTTCTTGAAAACGTAAAAAAAAATTGTAATCGTTAATTTCTGTGGCTCCAAGCAATTCCTTCCTTTAAAGGTGTGGTTGACCTTTACATTAACTTAGTATGTTATAGGATAGCCAACTTAGTATGTTATAGGATAGCCAATCTAAGCAACTTTTCAATTGGCCTTCATTATTTATTTTGTATGGTTTTAGAAAGATTTTCCTTTCCCGCTTTCAAATGGGGGTCACTGACCCCATCTAAAAACAAATGCTCTGTAAGGCTACACATTTCTTGTTATTGCTACTTTTTATTACCCATCTTTTTATTCAGGCCTCTCCTATTCATATTCCAGTCTCTTATTCAAATCAGTGCATGGTTTCTAGGGCAATTTGGACCCTAGCAACTAGATTGCTGAAATAGCAGACTGGAGAACTGCGCAACAAAAAGCTAAATATCTCAAAACCACAAATATGAAAAACAATTGCAAATTGTCTCAGAATATCACTAATCATACTAAAAGTAAACTCAAAGGTGATGGTGAACAACCCCTTTAACCCTCCTCCTACGGAAGAACTAATCTAAACACTAATTTCATCAATTAAAATAATATGAATCTGCACAGCCCAGCTGCTCTCGAATTATGTCCCATTCGACCACCACACAGGCAAAGTAGTGCGTATATGTGAGGCGGAGAGATCACAGCAGCAGATAACAGATCGCGCCAATAAATTGCTGAAAGTCTGCCGCGCTCCCCCTCCATACTAAGCTTGTCCCAACTCACCGTCCATGTCTTCCTTCCACCTGCTAAGGCGCTGCATTGTCAGGATCACTCGACAGCGTCCTTCTCGTTTCTATGGCAACGGTTTCCAACCAAAACCTCAAGACGTCAGCCCATGATGTGGCGTAGTAGCAGTAATGCCGCGGCCATGTTGGAAACTGGTAAGATAAGATTACGTGCATATGGAAACATTTTTAAGGTGAGGGAGGGGGGAAAAAACAAGCGTTTTAAAAAAAACAGCTGTGAAATACTGCTGTTTTTTTTGCTGGGCGGGCTGGACTTCCATAATGAGACATGAAGCTTAGTCATACAGCTCTGTCCAGTGCTGGACTGAGAATCAAAATAGGCCCTGGCATTTCAGGTACACAGAGGCCCAATCATCCCACTTAGAGGCCCAAACAGCCTCCACCAGCCCACTAAATACTGACTTTCTATGGCACCTTATAGCAGCCCATCTGGCATTTGCCCTAACCTACAGATTGCCAGTCCAGGCCTGGCTCTGTCTGTGTAATATGTGCGCCTTACAGAATACTGGTGTTTGGGAAAAGTCCCTTGTCTTTTCATTCACATACAAATGTCTTCATGTTACTTGTGTTGATTGCAGCGTTTTGCTGGAGCTGGGATATATAAGAAAATCTGATGTTTTTTGACTATTTGCTGGCAGGATTGTAAATTTGATTAACGGAAAACTTCACAAAAACCTAACTTAAGCTTTTTGTAAAGTAAACATAATTTCAAGCAACTATGCTATACATCAATTAAAAAATAGGCAGACTTTTCATGATTTTTAATGGTTTGGGACAGGTTCCTAAGCCTAGCCCTCTACTCTCCTGTTGAGCTGTCTGACTACTTTGCTGAGCTGTCTGACTACTGTTATTTTGTATCAGCAGCCAGCTGTCCTTAGCCTTCATGTTCCAAACCCAACAATTCCCTGCACTACAGAAAGCATTTTAGGACATTGTCGAGTCAAAACGATGTCTTGCATGCGCCCTCCTACAGCTATGGAATGCAACATCGGGTGCTTTTTAACTCACCCATCCTCCAAAGCTGCAGTCAGGTATCGGTCTTCTGTCCTCCTTCGTGAGTCCTCAGCCCTCCTTCATGAGAAGTCAGCCCTCCCTCTTGATTCCTTAGCCCTCCCTCTTCATGCCTCATTCTTCCGTCTTCCGCCCTGAAGCCTCTTTCCTCTGTTATTTGGGAAGGGAAATTACCTGAGGGAAGAGGCTTGAGGGCGGAGAACTGAAGACGGAAGAATGAGGCATGAAGAGGGAGGGCTGACGTCTCAAGAGGGAGGGCTGACTTCTCATGAAGGAGGGCTGAGGGCTCAAGAGGGAGGGCTGAGGGCTCACGAGGGAGGACCGAAGACCGATACCTGACTGCAGCTTTGGAGGATGGGTGAGTTAAAAAGCACCCAACGCTGCATTCCATAGCCGTAGGAGGGCGCATGCAGGACATCGTTTTGACGCGACTTCCTAAAATGTGTTCCGTACTGCACACGTGATTTTAATAAGTAAAGGAACATCACAGTGCAATGCATTGTGGGTTATGTAGTTCCTGCATGCTGTCTGTAAGCTGTGGAGAAGTTGTTACAATTTGTAAAATCAGTGTTTTAGTCCCTTCTTCCCTGCTAAGTTTTTAAATTATGCAGAAAGAAAAGAGCTGGATTTCTACGGAAGAGCACTGGGGCCAGCAAAAAAAAAAATTCTGATGAATTATGACTTTTAAAACTCATAATTATAACGTTAAATCTCATAATTATGACTCATAATTATGACTTTTAAACTCTTTGTGATATTAGAATCCACTGAGCTTGTGTCGAATAAACGTTATCTTTTTACCTCAAGTGGTCTGTGGTAACTGAATTTCCATGACAGTGGGTTCTATATAGCAAATGTTGGGAGTGTCAGTTTACCAGGCTATAGGTGGGTGTATAGTTAAAAACTGACTGTTTCAAATTATATCACAACCTGCTAGCTGGAATACCTCCCCCTTTCCACTCTGCATTAAATAAATGGCAGTCGCAGATACCAGATCTTACCCAAGAGGATTGGGATGAAGCGACAGAGTTGATATATTGTAACCTAACATCAGTAAAAGATAGGTTAATACAATATAAAATATTTCACCAACTGTATACAACCCCAGTCAAACTTAAGGCTATGGGTAAGAGGGTCAATGATGAATGCCCCAGATGTGGTGCAACATCGGCCAACTTTATACATATGATTTGGGCCTGTCCCGTAATCAGTTCATACTGGTCTCAAATAATGGCTTCTCTATCAAACACCCTTGATTTTCCACGGGTGCTATCCCCTATTGTATGTATACTAGGTGTGATAGACCAACTAATACCCACCGTTCATGCAAGATGGAGATTTAGGGCACTACTGTATTATGCAAGGAAAAACATAATAATGCACTGGATGGGACCTACTCCCCCTACAAAAGACTCCTGGATAAATTTAGTCAATGGGGCAATACCCCTGATAAAGCTAACACATGAAGCCAGAGGAACAGGCCGTAAATTTGAAAAAATATGGAGTCCGTGGTGGGAAGCAGGTCCAGGCACTTAAATAAGTGGATATATTAAGAGTAAATGTGAACTAACTGCAAAGGTGTTATAACTGTCATAACAATCCAAACTGTGAATACGGAGTAAAGAACTTGATGCATTGTAAGACAAATTCAATGACACATGTTTGTATCAGCAATCTTTATTGTACTGTCAATGTTTATTGTTAATTAAATAAATAAAGTGTTACCTTTAAAAAAAAAAAAAACTGACTGTTTTGGCCCAGTCCCAGGGTAACCCTTATAAGGGTAGACGGGTTACTCCTGTTTAAGGATATCCACTTTTTTTTTTTCTTTTTACCTATTAATAACATTGGCACCAATCATTATTTTTTACTGGCCAGGTGGCAACCCTAGCCCTCAAGAGACCAACGTATCAATTGCAGGTCCCGAAGAGGACAGGTCTTGTGAAGTTAGTGGGGTTTGGGATGGTTCATTGGTGTAATTTTTGTATTATGGCATGGCCTGGTGAATCAAGGCCATTCTTATCTCTGTGCAGGTCATATTTTGTTTATGTAGTCCCATTCTCCCAGAGCTTACTGCCACGGTGACCAGTGTGCTAATATGCACTGCCCTTATGAGGGTGTGCCCTTTTAACTAGGTAGTATGAAGCCCATTATTTCATCTGACAGCTGTGATTAGGGTTTCCACCTGGCCTGTATTTTACCAACCTGACCGGTAAAAATGATGGTTGATCCCAATGTTATGAATAGGGGAAAAAGATAAATATATAGGAAGGCTGGTATTTTTTTCCAGAAAAGGTGGCAACCCTAGATGTGATGGGTCATGCCCCTTTTTAAGTTCCTGTGGCTGCCGAATGGTAGTAATCCCCATTGCTGTAATGAATTATGAATTTTAATACAGTGAATGTGCAAGGAATAGGGTTGCTACCTGGCTGATATTTTACAGGCCCAGCTGGTCAAAACCCCTACTGTGGCTTGTATTACATATTTACCGGAAATCTTGTTGCTGTTATTGGAGCCTGGTCAATTAATTCCTCTTTCACTAGATAGTCCCCTAAGGTTTAGAACGCTAAGGTGGTCCTTAGCTTAGTTGGGAAATAGTTTTCCTTTCCTGTGTATGACATTTGTAGTTCCATAGTTGGCCGGAAGGTGCCACTTGATTTGGGTCCATCTTCCAGAACTCTTTACTTGTGCAGGTAGGAAGGACAAGAGCAGTGGCACAACTAGATATTACTGGGCTCCACAGCAAATTATTTTTCAGACCCCCAAAATGTCTAGAGGTTGACTAATTTTACCAATATTGAAATTTTATATGAATTAGGGCATCATGGGGCACTATACCTCCTGGGGCCCCCTGCAGGTGCAGGGTCTGTTTCCTCTGTAGTTACGCCCTTGGACAAGAGTGCAACCTAGATATAGGTAGATCTATTAAGTAGAAGATCTAGTAGTGTCATATATCATTTTAGGACTGATAGATAGCAGTTGGGCTATCTAGTCAAACAGCCTGTAGCTTCACCTAGGAGCATTAGAAGGCTTAGAGTCCTGGGAGCACTATTGGCATTTAAGGTGAACAAACCCCCAAAGAATAACAACCCCCTCAATTGCCTTCTATCTGCCCCCTTTACTTCTTCCTCCCAGCACAGTGTATTACATATATATATCTCAGGGGTTTAGTTCTTCTTTTAGTTTAAGCACTAGTTAAACTAGGTTCCACTGATGGAAGAGCCTGAAAACAATGATTACTTAGCTAATCACTGATCTTCCTTGATGGGATATTTGCTGACTATTGCGCTGTAATGTTAGTATATACCTAACCACTTGTACCATGTTTTTGCATTACTATTGATGACTCAGTTTGAACTATGTATCCCTTGTAGGGGATGATTCAGAGGCATTAAAACCTGCAAATGCATGTATATGTTCTGTGTATGTATACTTTGGGTATCACATTCAAAATTTGATGTTTGAAGTACTGTATTTTCAATTGTAGAAACCTGTACTCTCCACTAGAGTGCATCACATTGCAACTATTTAGACTCTTTGACATAGGAAATTTTGCACAGAATCGTTCTGCTGAAAACCTAGCCGTGGGTATGTATTTTCACTCTCTGGTTACAGTTGGGATAATAGTCTCTGGGAAGGGACTGTGGCTGTAGGATAGCAGGTATAGCAGGGAGAGATTGTGCTTATAGTAACAGTGGGGATAATAGTCTCTGGGAAGGGAATGTGGCTGTAGGATAGCAGGTATAGCAGGGAGAGATTGTGCTTATAGTAACAGTGGGGATAATAGTCTCTGGGAAGGGAATGTGGCTGTAGGGTAGCAGGTATAGTAGGGAGAGATGGTGCCTATAGTAACAGTGGGATAATAGTCTCTGGGAAGGGAATGTGGCTGTAGGGTAGCAGATATAGTAGGGAGAGATGGTGCCTATAGTAACAGTGGGATAATAGTCGCTGGGAAGGGAATGCAGCTGTAGGGTAGCAGATATAGTAGGGAAAGATGGTGCCTATAGTAACAGTGGGGATAATAGTCTCTGGGAAGGGACTGCGGCCGTAGGGTAGCAGGTATAGCAGGGAGAGATGGTGCCTATAGTAGCAGATTCCATTATTATGAAATTTTAAAAATTGTTTCCTTTTTTCTCTGTAATAATAAAAAAGTACTTTGTACTTGATCCACTTGCAGCAGCAATTACATTCAAAATCAAGAAATATAAAATGTAGCTGTTAATTCTCTTTGTAGTTACATTCAAGCTCTCCATTTATTCTCTGATTCAGCTGTCACATTGCTCCTGTGCTTTACTGTGCTTGCTTGAAGCAAACAGAAGGAGCATCATTTAACTACAGACATAGAACCTAGATTAAATGAAATGGTAAATATTAAAATGATCGGAAAAGAGGAGAACAGTTAAAACACAAGTTTATTAAATCGGCATACAAATGTATAAAAAAAACATGTCAAGGTTTAAAAAAACATTTATAGAATTGCACTTTGAAATTACACAGATTGCTTGGAAAATTCAATTCATTAAAATGTGCTGTTGTACTTTGCTTATATTTATAGCGTTCTAGTTGCTAAAGCCCTTGTTTTCTAATCAGTCATCTACGTTTTCTTATTTGTAGCATGCATTGTTACAATTGCAGTCGTAGAGTTTTGTTGCAATAAAAGGCTCCAATGAGTCATTTCTTTTTCTATGCTAGTTCCGAGCTTGGAGAAGAGAAATAATTTATCTTTTGTGTAGGCAAACCAAATTTACAATTTGTTTGTTTTAGCAGGTTATTGGAAAGATTCATTACAAAATGATGCCCTTCCCACACTTTGTTTTTCTTAACCAAATCTTTACATTGTTTTGCATAATTACTATATGGGATATGCAGCAAGCAGTGGAAAAATTCAATAATGTGGGGTTAAGTTGAAAAATCACATGACTGAAAAGACTGCAGCAGATGAAGACTAAAGCCTGTGTGTGTGGCCCTCCGATGGGCTTCCCCGATCGATATCTGGCCAAAAGTGGGCCAGATGTCAACCGGGAAGGGTTAAAAATCCTGTCGGATCACAGATGCATCTGTTCGTTGATGCAGTCCCGCGATATGACTGCCCATATTGTTGTATTATGATCAGATCGTTGGGTCCTAGGGCCCACAATCAGATCAGCACGATATTGGCCACCTCATTGTGGGCATATCGGGGAGATATCTGCTCATTTAGCGAAATCACCAAATGAGCAGATCTCTAGGTGTATGGCCACCTTTATATATGTAGAACTAAGCGCTTGCTTTCTTTGCAGGAACTGGCCCAGAACTTATTACTAGTGGTGGAGTGCCTATATGGATTGCTATCAGAGGATTACTATTTTCTAATTTTTTTATGGTTGAAACTCTCAAATTTGAATTGGGAATTATCCAAACTCGTTTAGGATTTTGATTCGAATTTCAAGATTTATCACACTTTGGCCCTTTAAAAATTAAAATTTGTCACCTAAACTTGCAGATTTGCAGATTGCTTGGTAGGAGAGTGATGCCTAGATTTATTAAATCTCTTACTGTTTGATTTTTTGAAATAATATTTTTGCAGTAGGAATCATGTAAGTCCTTTACTATACTCTGTATTTAAAGCTATAAATATATGGGAACTAATTTCTCTAAACATAATAGTGCAGGAGTGCATTAAATATATTAATTTCCTGGTGCACCCTATTGGGTTTAGACTTCCCTTACTTTAGAAATACTGTCTCTATGAACAAACGTTTCAAGGCAACCAATAAAGAGAACGTCTGTCTGTAATGAAATATTAATAAACATGATTTTTTTTTTATAAATAGAATTTTTTTTTTAACCCAGGCCAGTTGCCTACTTAAGTTCAATAAGTTCTGTAAATAATGTGATCAAAATTTTATACTTCTGGTGCTTGGTAAAAGCAATATATAGCTAAGTAACAAAGGTCATGTGATATGGTAGTTACATCTTCTACGATACAATTAAACAATTCTTTCATAGGGCAAGAATTTTCTTATATTTTAAGTCACCAATGTGTTCACATTGTGTGGCCTGACTCAATACATTGTGTTATTGGCTATTTTTGCTACACAGTGGGGCACATATTTTAGGCTAAGTGAGATCCTGGTGCACATACACAGTGACAGAAGTACAGGATGGTAAGTCTATGAAGAATTTCATTTATCCAGGTCATGATATAAAGAATCTAGTAGAATTAAGTCAAAGGCAACTGGACATATAGAGGGTTATATATTAAACTCCAAATGCCAAAAACTCTAAAAAGTAGAGTTTTGTTTTTTATACTATACTATAACATTTTTAGTGGAAAAAAAAAAAATCACAATTTTCAGGATTTATGAAACCCCGAGGATGGAAAAAGTCAGAATCTAAAAAAAGTATGTATCTCAGACCTGGCAAGGTTGTAGGTAAGTCAATGGGAGAAGTCCCTATCCTATTTGGAAGTTTCTGTTGTCTGTGCTGGAATTATCCTGAAAATCCAACTATTTCAGAGTTTTCGGGCAAAGATCCAAAAAATTCTGGCTTTTCTGGAAAAAGCCAGAAAAAAAATCAAGTGATTCAGGGAAAAAATCATACAATTCGTATTTTTTTGTGTTTGACCCTGATCTGATGAAATAGTGATTTTTTTTATAAATAAGGTCCAATCGTGGATTCTAGTTTGGTCTGACTTTTTTATGTAATACTCAGATAAATTCAGACTTTGATTAAGGCCCTTATAGTTTCTCTTCAAAACATTTCAGCATTTATCCACATGGCTTCTTCAACTTCAAACTGAAGAAGCCACTCGTATGAGTGGTGAAAGGTTTTCAAGAAAACTCTAAATGTCCAGTTGCCTTTGACTTAATTCTATTAGATACTGCAGGATGGTAGTTTTCACAGAAGCCTCGCCATATCAGCAAATATGTATCTGTGCCTGAATCCTGCTTAGCTTAGACATGAAAACCCAAAGGTGGGAGATCTCCATCTTTATTTATCAAATATTGTGGACATATTCAGATATAGCTGAAACCTAATCCATGAATCACAGTTGACCCTTAAAGGAACAGTAACGCCAAAACATGAACATGTTTTAAAGGAAAAACCTTTAAAAAATGTTTTAAAAGGATGATAGTATGATGTAATGTTGCTCTCCACTGGCAAAACTATAGTTTATTCAATTGTGCTGCTGTGTAGCCATAGGGCAGCCACTCAAGCACAGGGTATACAGTAGAGAACAGATATGGTCTGATGAATCCCATTGTGTTCTACAGAGCTTATCTGCTGTGTCTTTTCTCCTTTTTCAGTTGCCCCCATGGCTACACAGAAGCTTATTTATATAAACTATAGTAGTGTTTCCGAGTGAAACACATTGGTTTTACAAGTTGAGACGGGGGCAACAGTTAGGGTTGCAACCTGTCCGGTTTTGACCCGGACAGCCCGGTATTTTGAAGGGCTGCCCGGGTCAAAACTTTCAGCCTGTTTTTTCCTTATATGGAAAACCGGGCAGGATTAGCTTGATTGACGCCGCGATCGGCCAATCGGCGATCGCGGCGTCATAGCTCCGCCCCGTGACGGCATGGGCCCGCCCACCGACGTCACGGGCCCGCCCCCCCTGTCTGGCTACAGCCACAGGGAAAGGTGGCAACCCTAGCAACAGTACATTATATTTTCATTACTTTAAAAAACTTTCATTTTTGGTGTTCTTGCTCTTTAATAAGTTAGATCTTTATATACTGAGTGATGAGTTACATTGGTTTAAGCAGATATTGTTTTACAATTTCAGCCTGACAAGACAAGGTTGTTTAGCAAAGCACAGTTTAGCACCAAATCCTTATAAACCCTATTAGTTTTGGCAAGTGCTTTGACCATTTATACACACAACATTGCATGCTGTAAATATTAGTTCCTTTTATCAATGATTAGCTTAATGGATAGAGTTCATCTAGCTAATACATCCTAGGCACTTCCTCTTATCTTCAGTGTCTTTCTTTTGTACAGGTCTTTATTGTGAACGCTGTGCTTATATTGATTTCCAGCAATGTCCCAAGAAAGAATGTCAGTCTTTACCATAAGCACGGAAAAGTGCCTTTTTAGTGTTATTGCACACATAATTGGAAATGTGCAGTTTCTGATGTTTTATATGTTGGGGCATGGGCAGCTTTTCTTGCATAAAAAGACCACTTGAAGCTTTCTTAGACGTCCATTCTGTTAAAAGAATGTAGACTACTACAATACTGCACAGTATTCTAAGCTACAGACAGGAAGAAGGACCCATAAAAAGGTCAAAATCAGTTTTTCTGCAAGACTAATGATTATACAGCTGATAGACATCCAATACAAAAGAGATCATTTGTTTTCTTCATCTAGTGCACAGAATGCCTTTTTGAAATCTTGCCGATACTGCATGCTTCTATTGTAATTTGAAGTAATTCACATTCGAAGTATTGTCACTGATTACATATAAAACCGATACCTTATATGGTTACATAAATGAGTCAACTACCAATACCATACTTGTATACACGTGAACTATAAATAATTATGTCTAAAGGTAGGGAAGAAACTGTTCTAATATGAGCAGAAGTCTACCAATACTACTAAACACTTCGCTTATTACAGGAAAAACTATTTCTTTTTAAGCTAGATACTGCTTTTAACAAAACTTTGTTGGTTTTACAAACATTTATCACCATCTTGCCTTTTAGTGTCACACACAGTAGTTAAAGGACCAGTAACACCAAAAATGTATATTACAACTGACATCCCAATTAAAGTTTTCTGTATCTATTTATAAAGTTTCCATGAAACATTATAAGTCCTTTTTGTTGCACTGAGCTTTGGTGACTGCTAGCATTTTGTTGATTTGTATGCTGTATAATGATGGGCTGTCTAACTGGCAGCTCATTTGGTGCATTTTGGTGTACATACTGTGTCCCACATCAAAGAACATCTCTTCCCACTGTGTTGTTCTAGCCATAATCCCAAACAGATATCATAACAGTGACATAACTAAAAGTTACCAGGCACCAAACCAAATTATTTTAGCTACCCCCTCCCCTTCAAATTTTGGCAGTTGGGCATGTTTCATGAAACTGCTCATAAGTCTGTGCATACTTGGGTGCCTACAACTCCTGGGGCACCCAGCAAATCCTGATTATATTGTTAGTAGGGATGCACCGAATCCACTATTTTAGGAATTGTCGAATCCTTAGAGAAAGATTCAGGCAAAAACTGAACCAATTTTGAACAAATTAGGGAAGCAAGGGGGAAAGAGTGTTAAAAAAAAAAAAAAAAACAGTCACATCATTTTTTGGATTTGGTTTATCCAGGCATTTGGATTCAGCCTAATTTGAATCCTGCTGAAAAAGGCAGAATCTTGGCCGAATCCTGTATTCCATGCAATTGTTAGACCTCTTTGTCACAAATTGCATTTACCTAAGAGCACACAGGGAGCTCTTGTGTGGTGTTAAGTTAGAGTACTTTGTGATCTTTCTGTTTCTTACTAGAACACTCTCGGGGGATGGTTGAAGAGCTTGTAAAGTAAATTAAAGGGGTTGTTCACCTTTGAGTTAACTTTTAGTATACTGTAGAGTGATATTCCGAGACAATTTGCAATTGGTTTTCATTTTTTATTGTTTGTGGTTTTTGAGTTATTTAGCTTTTTATTCAGCAGCTCTCTAGTTTGCAGTGTCAGCAATTTGGTTTCTAGGATACAAATTAGCCTAGCAACCCTGCATTGATTTGAATAAGAGACTGGAATATGAATAGGAGAGGGACTGAATAGAATGATAAGTAATTAAAAGTGGAAATAACAAGACATTTGTAGCCTTACAGAGCATTTGTTTTTAGATGGTGTCAGTGACCCCCATTTGAAAGCTGCAAAGAAACAGAAGAAAATTGCAAATCATTAAAAAACTATGAAAAATAAATAATGAAGACCATTTAAAAAGTTTCTTAGAACTGGCCCTTCTACAATATACTTAAAGTTAACGTGAAGGTGAACCAGCCCTTTAAGAACAATATTAAAAGATAGCAGAGGTAATAAAGAATGCAATGAAAAAATTTATGAATATACATTAAGAAGTGGATAGAACAAAACAACAAAAGGATCTTATGAGGAGGTTAAACAGTGGAAACAAAATTAAGGGCATTTAACAACTGAATGGGGAAGAACATTGGATTATAAAAAGAAAAACGGAGGATATTAAAGAAAGAATAAGACAAGATATAGAATAGGAGATCAGGAAGATGACCATAACCGGGACTTGAAAATGTCTGGAACGGTTCTAGGGCTACAAATAAAGGAAACAAGGGGAGAAAAGCAGTCCATAAAAGGAGACCATGAAGAAGAGGGGGAGCCAAAGTGGAAATTAGAAGGAAAATTAATAGGGGAAAACAAAAGGAAAGGAGGTAAATTAAACAAAGATAAGACAGAGAGACAGAGAAGAAGGAGAAGCAGAAAAAAAGCACATATGCTATGGAGCATTAAAAAAAAAGTCACCACACGGGGCAAAAACATGTACAAAGTGCTCTGTCAGCTGCATTTTATACCATGCTCCTTGTGTTTTGCCTTGGGGCTCCAGCATTTGTGACTTGACCATTGTTAAGTGAGCCCTTATGTGTTTATACATGTAGGGCAATTTCATTTTTTTGTGTTTCTGGCCCTTTAAGAAATGTATATTTTCCCAGTACATCCAAACTGGTGAGCTTCACTATTAGACCCTAAGTAACCAAAGTTGCATTTTGGACAGGTTGACTCACTTTCTCTCCTCTAGTCTGATGACAAATATATGTTTGGCCACTATAGAGCACTCTTTCAGATGTAATATAAGTGGCAGTCTATCATTATGTTTCACTCTCTACCAGACAGTGAGTTTAAATAAAATATTCACTCATTTCGTTGTTTCCTCCAACCAGACAGCAGGTCAACTAACTGTCCAGTATTGCTTACTGTTACAGCCTGTGAGTAAGACGGCTGCTTAATACAGCATATTGATACTTTTTATCAATATGAGTTTGACCAGGGACTGACTGTAACCGACTCAAATCCATGCTTGAATTACTGTCATAGCCTGTGAATAAGACAAATAACTGGCTAGTATGGCTTAATATCACACCTTGTAAGTAAGACAGCTGCTCAGTATGGAACACTCTCCCAGCCAGTGAGTGAAATAGGGAGACAATGAAAATGTATATAGTCTATATGGCTCACCCTCCCATCCATCAAGTAAACTGTAAAATATTGTGTAGTATGACTCATTCTCCAAGGCATTTGGAAAGACAGCTATTTTCCCAGATAGTATATGAGTATGCCTTACTCATAGCCAGAGTAAGCTAAAGTAAGACAAGTAAGACAAAAATCTGACCAGTATAAAACGCCTTGTCCTAGCCAAAGAGTGAAAGAAGATACTAACCACTATGACTCAGTCTCCCAGAAGACATATGTTTTTGCCCAGTATCGCTCACTCTCTCAGACATTGAGTAAAGGCATGTTATTTTGGGCCCAAAAAAGCTCATACTTCTACCTTGTAAGAAAGAACAGTGGGCCTGAAACCTCTCGCAATCTTTTAGTCAGTGACTAACTCAACTGTGCTTTAGTTTTCCTAGTCAGGAAACCTCTGGCAGGCTTTCTTCCAGCGGCAGGCTGTACACCACTTATCCCTGTTTTCCATGCCATAAACCTTGCGGCATTTCTTACCTTCCCCACGAGGCTTTCTGGTAGAGAGAGAGAGAGAGAGAAAAAAAATTGTATATATAAATAATTATTATAATGAATTATTCATAATTGCATTCAAAATTATATGATGACCTAAATCAAAACTTGACAGCATATTTGATCCTTTAATTTTTTAAATTGAGTGCATCCAAAATTCTGCAGTTTCTTGAACTTTTTCTTTTTAACCTCCATTTTTTTAAAAATATATAAATATTATTGGAAGATGCATAAAATATTTTCATTGCAAGAACACTTACGGAGACAGATGGAAAACTTAAAAAACATCATCATTCTAATCAAACATGCTAGCCTTCATTTTGAGAAAAGCATCTTCATTAGGTATGTTACTTCTACATGCAGTGGCATAACTAGATCTTACTGGGCCCCACAGCAAATTATTTTTCAGGCCCCCAAAATGTCCAGTGGTTGACCTGTTTTACCAATATTTATTGTAATTGTATATGAATTAGGGCCTCATGGGGCCCCTATAGCTCCTGGGCCCCCTTGCAGCCGCAGGGTCTGCTTCCTCTGTAGTTACGCCCCTGTCTACATGAAAGTTTCTAACTCTCAGTTTTACAGAAAGAAAGCTGCATTTGCAAGGAAAATGTGGCAACACACAGCAACTTCACCAGTGTCCACTTCACTCACATCGCAACACTTCACCAGGCTTAGATTTGCCGGTGAACGCTGGCGAAGTTGTGCTAGCGTTACTTCGTCAAGTAAAGCAAAGTTGCGCTAGTGTTGCCTAATTTGCATACAGGGTTAAAGTTCAATAGGAGTATATGTTGCAGCAAATACATTACATTACACAAGCCCAGGAAACCTTAATAAAAGGAAATAAGAGTTGTTATATTGCCCTACACATGAGCCCACTGTATAGTTTATGTTCCATATGTTAGGAAATGTAGGGGGGGAAGCCGAGTACCTCAAAAACTATTTACAATCTCATGCAGCCTATCACTCTGTAAAAAGGAAAAGACGCTAGCATTTTTTGGAACGATTTTGTGACAGAATCCTATCTACTCTATTGCACTTTGCCTGGTCTGAGGTGGCAAAGGCAAGTCTTGTGTAACGTTTGGTAAAATCCGAATCTTAGCGAATTAGCGAACATTCACCTGGCATTAGAGTGCGAAGTAACACTAGTGTACCTCTCCTTTGCTAACGAAGGGGCACCTGCGTTCGGCGAGGTAATGAAATTACTTCACGCTGGCAAATTTTCTCTAGCGTTAGTCACTTCGCCCTTTAGTAAATCTGCCCCATGTGTGTTCACCACCACTGGGTTTACAGGGAGTACCACAGCAGCCAAAATACAGTGTCTTCCTGCAGAATTTCTTTTCCTATGGTTAGTAAGACAGTCACTGGCTGCTTGCAACAGTGCCAGTGGGTGCCATAGGCTGTAGGTAAGTATCATTTTGATGAAGAGGTTCTCCCCAAAAAGGCCTAGGTCAAAATGCTTGTAGTGCCACTTATCAACTTAATAGTAACTCATTAATAATGAAATTGCTTAATAAGAATGGATTTATACTGATGTTTGAAAAATAAAAACAAAAATCACATAAATGTTATAGCAAGCCAGTTGAGTTATTTAAACTCATTTGGGTCATGTCTGACTGAAAATAACTGGGTCTCCTGAATTGTCCCAATACATTTTTCTCATTAACTGCAGGCTGGTTTCTTATAAAAGTCTATACACCTTTCAGTTTGTAAGCAGCTGAAATGCCTCAGAATGTATGAATATGTTGCAACATGTTACCCAGATCTAGTAACTGGCAGACCTTTTATTAAAGGGGTTGTTCACCTTTGAGTTAATTTTTAGTATAATGTACAGAGTGATATTCTGAGACAATTTGCAATTGGTTTTAATTTTTTTATTGTTTGTGGTTTTTGAGTTATTTAGATTATTATTCAGCAACTCTCATTTTTTATTGTTTGTGGTTTTATAGATATTTAGCTTTTTATGCAGCAGCTCTCTAGTTTGCAGTGTCAGCAATTTGGTTTCTATGGTACAAATTACCCTAGCAACCCTGCATTTATTTGAATAAGAGACTGGAATATGAATAGGAGATGGACTGAATAGAACGATACGTAATAAAAAGTGGCAATAACAAGACATTTGTAGCCTTACAGAGCATTTGTTTTTAGATGGTGTCAGTGACCCCCATTTGATAGCTGCAAAGAAATATAAGAAAATTGCAAATCATTAAAAAACTATGAAAAATAAATAATGAAGACCAATTGAAAAGTTTCTTAGAATTGGCCCTTCTACAATATACTAAAAGTTAACTTGAAGGTGAACCACCCCTTTAATGCAAGATGAACAAGCAGCAAAGTAAATTTTAAACAGAACAAAAAAAAAAACTGTTTGTAAATTTTAAGAGACCAAGATTATTTTATATATTTCTTGATGCCATTGGCCCAATGAAATACCTCCAGTTCCAGTCTTTCTGTGACCATTTTATATACTGTAGGTCCCAGAAAGAGCAGAGTGAGATTAAATTGTTATTTTGAATCTATTGTTTTTATACTCATAGGACCCATTCGATTCCCGTATATTTGGTGCTAAGCCATAAGAAATTCTTAAAAGGCCCCCAATCAAGCACAGTATTTAGTAACTTGAAAAATCAAATAGAATTGAAGCCATGCAGTTTTGCATTCTAATGAATGCTTAGGTTAACATGAATGTCTGACATAAGTAGGGGTAAAACAAATTAGACCTTTCCTACCACTTGATCAAGTTGTTGGCCCCTGTCTAACTCTTGGGTAAGCCTAAGTACAGTCACCACATTTCTAGCACTGCCACCCCTTTGCACTGATTAATCACTGCATTCAACCTTTAGACAGACATATACTCTTCTGTTGCTGGTGAGCTATAGCTTCCAGATTTCACTCAGTTGAATATTACTTGAGACCCTTCAAGTGGTCTTTCAGCAGCTGCTGGAGGCCTCCAGTTGGATATCCTTGCACTAATGTCATGGAATGGCAGTAGTTTGAACAAGGTGGGACAGCGTTTTTTTGGGACTTAGAAAAATTTTATAATTTTTTTTTTCCAACTCCTATCTTTTCTATTGAACTTCGCCTGGTCTGAGCAGGCGAAGTGAATTCTAGAGTAAGTGATAACATTCAGCAAAAAGTTGAACTTAGTGAATTTGCATAATTACGATCCTTCGTCAGTGCGCAAATTCGCCTGGCGTAAGGGTGTGAAGTTGCGCAAGTCTATCTACTTCGCTAGCGTAAATTCGCCAGAGCCGGTGTTAGTGAATTTGCGAAGTTACGATTTGACGTCACGCTGGCGAATTCGCACTAGCGTTAGACGCTTCGTGCTTTACTGAATTTGCCCCAAGGACTCACAGGTCCGTGGAAAGAGGAAAAAAAGCAGAATGCATAGCAGTTGAAATGCTATGGGTTAAACAAGGAAAGGGTTTTGAAAGGGGTGAAGAAAACAAAGCAACTATAACAATTTAAAAAAGAAGATTGCATACAACATTACAGGGATCACACCTGGAACATAACTAGAATATTATTGTAGATTTTTTTGGAAAACATTTTGGTGTTCTGAAATGATCAAATGATTTTCCACCCTGCAAGTAAATGTACTGCCCAAGTATTCATCAATGCCATCCATTTTACAGTTGTAATGATCACTTTTGAGCTTTGCTGGGTTACAATTACACAATCAAGGTTATTGACAGGAAAAATATTTTATATGTGGAAAGTTATTCACCCACTACGTGTAACATGAAACCTGATTTCTTGATCACTGTAATGCACGTGATGAACTAAAGTACAGGGTTGCAGCTAATAAACTAAGAAAGATACAAATTGAGGTAGATACAATCCCTAAACATTGTTTATTACATCTCACCACTAAAGAGAGTAATCACTTGGTCACACAGTATAATAATCATAGTAGACACATTTGAGACTTGGTTTGTACTTCTAGCTCCTTCTGACAGTGGTTTTGGATATTTGTTCAAGAGCACAATGATTTTGAAGGTCAATCTATGTCACCTTTACCTAAACCCCCCCCCTAATTTATGTGTAGAACAACAAGGAACATTCCTGTGCACATACATACACTTAAGAGCCTTTTTGGTGTTGCATATTTGACATAACTGAAATGTCCTGCTAACTATGGGTAGCTTAATATAAAAAGCATTCATAATTATTTTTCAGATACTGATACTGAGACAGTAGCCTCAATATATTTTTATAATGAAAGCATGTATAAAAATTGTGTTTTTTTCAGTTTTGGTAACTTCAGAAGTGGGCCTTGCCAGCCAAGCTGGCCAGCTCGCCCCCCCATCCCACACGCATGCGCGACAGTGGTGCATACTTGCATGGCAGTGGAGTATGTATGTGTGGCAGTGGCGCTCACAAGCACATGCTCTACGACAGCTGTCGCATGCGCACCTGGGGCATTCTTGCTAGTGCCAGGTCCAGTCTAGGAGTAGGCAGAAGAGGTAGCTGCCCAGCACCCCCCAAATCATTGCACCCTAGGCAGCTGCCTCTTCTTCCCACGCCTATTTCTGGTCCTGGGTAACTTCTAGCAGCTGCTTATTTTTACATTCTTATTGGTTGCATTAATAGTCAGCATGTACAACTACCCTATAAGTTTCACAGCTGCAGTGGTTACTGTTAGAAAAACTGAGGTTAGGCAGGAAACTTTATCACAAATGGAAGCAAACTGTATTATTTACAATGCCTCTGGTGCAAGGGGGGCATTCTCTGCAGGAACACTTAGTGCTTATCTACGTAGCACTTGCACCCAGGGATCTGCTGTTCTCTGCAGAGAGCGTCAGTTTAAACAAATCCAGGCTGTACCTCCTTCCACTCTCTACCTTAAGCTGGCCATAGACGCAACAATCCGATCATACGAATCCTTGATTCGTACGATTTTCGGATTGTCTGTGGAGTGTTCCGACATTTGTCGTGCCATGCTGATCGGTCGTTTGGTCAATCGGCCAGGTTAGAAAATTTCTGTCGGCTGGCGATCATATCTTTGCGTCTATTGCAGATCGTACGATCAGTGGGAAACCGTCACTAGGTTTTTAATCGTACAACTTTTGTACGATCCCTGTCAGGGGCAGAACGTCGGCTGATCTGTGCTTTTTACTACTTTATTTAATCTGAAGGTTAGTGACAGGTCGGGAGATGGGGAAGTCCGATAGTTCCATGATTCGAACGATCAGATATTTGCGTCTATGGCCAGCATTACACCACTGAATGACGCACAAAGTGTGTGTGTGTGTGGGGGGGGGGGGGGTTCTACATAGGTCTTCCTTACCAATACAATGATGACCAATGCAGTAAATGTTGTATTAGTGAAGTGAGCTGCCAACCTGATTGTGGCTTTTTTTTGCACTTTGCAAACTGTGTTGTGCCTTATAAATGAGCCCTAAAATCTATTAAGCTGATAAGTTTAACAATTGGCTTAAATAACCATTAACATTTTAAAGGAAAACTATTAAAAATGTAATAAAAACTATCTCATGGAAATAAATATTTCTAAATGTAATCTGTTAAGAATGATGAAGGATTTCTGAAATAATTCAATTACTTACCACTGTCACATACATACTCTAGGCAAAGGGAGCACAATGATGTGCTAATTGTTAAAATTGTAAATCCAAATACGCTGCTTCAAGACAAAGCCTGTATCTACAGAAAAAAACAGCTGATAGGGTGTCAGTGAACATTATTTTCTAATTTCTAAATTTCATGAGATGAAAATAATAAATTATTGTTTTCATGATTTTTCCCCATTAATAGATTTCTGAAATTATTCTTTTGTCTTTTTTTCAGGTTATGACAATTAATTTTTTTAAAGGAAGTCACCATAGACAGTAAGGATATCTAATCTTTGTGATGTACTGTATATGATGTATGTAATAATGTACATGCTGGTGCATATATGGATCTCTCTCTCTCATATATATATATATATATATATATATATATATATATATAAATCAAATGATGATGAATATTGCCTTGTGTTGGGTGATATGCACACCTGCTTCACAATCTGATTTGGGGTAGGTACAGGTATTTCAAGCAGTTCTTTTTCCTGATCACAACCCCTAAGGCAGACTGAATTTGACCATGGGAATTACTGGTCTCTTTTACCCTTGTGGTGGTGTTAGATGTAATGCACACTTGACAAATAGTCCTTGATGGAACAAGTGGCCTTTTCCAACAAATACATTTTTGCTCTTTGACCTGCATTCCAGGTATGATCCCCATTGTGTTGAATGCATGCTGGATGTATGGTTGTCTTGGTAGAGGTACTTGGGATTAAAGCTGGTAAAGAGGTCCACCATAATAATAGTCACAAATATGAACACAAGGATAATGGTTTGAAAATAATCTGTGTTCTTCCTGTAGTACGTATTCACCTCACTCCGACTCCTGTTTTTGGTGGAGAAGACAGCACTGTCTGAACTGGCAGTTTAGAATCCCTAATCTCGGTGTAGCTTGGCAGGGAAACCTAAAACAAAAGTAGACAAGGAAATCACATTTCTTAATGTAGTTCATAAATACATGAAGTTACTGCTTAATCTTTCCTAATGACACTATAATATGAGTGGTTCTAATACTGTCCTGTTATACTGATACACATAACACCAGCCTTGACCAGGCAGTACGTATACGGTTTGCCTGCACAATATTTTGGACAGTTTATAATCACATTTTCCTTGGCATTAGAATTTCTGTTCATGTTATCCCACAGGATCTTCAAAATGATGGCTCAAAGTAAAAAAATGTGGCGTAAACTCACAGTATCTTATTAGGTTTGCCACTTACCGAAGTTCCAGTAAATGTAACAGGAGATAGAATCCAAGACACACCAATGCTATTGCCATTGGTAAGAACCTTTTTTGAGCCAGGTATTTTTACAGGAGCAGTGGCCTGTGAAAAAGAACAATTTTAATTAACTTGCTTAAAATTTCAGTTGTAGATTATATTTTTTACCAATTGGCTTGACCTCTGCTGGAGGAGCTTTCAGCATTCATTCAATAAGGACAATATCAATAACTATATTAACAATAGTTATAAATAATAATAAATATACAGGTCTTCTTGTAAGCTTGTTGCTTGAAATAAATTGGATAGTGGCTTCTTGGAGTCATAACCAGATCAATTTGTTGTCTATTAAGACTTCTCTTTATACATTTAGTCAAATATCTGAAAATGTAACCGATCAGTACTTCCTACTTCCTAGCCCTGCAAAGTAGTTTTTAATGGGAACATTTTATTGCTTTTTTGACTGCTCACAAAGACAGGGGTCCTCAAAGGTCATCCGTATTGCAATCATGATATATTTTGTTATTATAGATGTTTGAACCACAGCAGTAGTTTGAAGAATATACATAATCATTAATACATAAACCTTAATCATTAATATACTATCCAGTCTTTCTAAAATTTAGTAACTCTCTGTCTGGGTACCTGGTATGCATGATCAGGGTTTATAAAGCAGGATGTACTGGGAGCTGAGCGACTGAGTGATGAATTAGATCTGGTCTCCGTTTTGGCAAATGTAGGTTCGCGTTTTCCTTTTTCAGATTGCAATGACTGAGAAAAGGGTGAGAGGTGTTTTAATCCTTCACTGACGGAATCTGTGTTCAGTCTAATTTCTGTATAATAGAAGTCCTCTTCTCCTTCATTCTCATCCAATTCTCCAGTATGTCTATGAAAAAAAATGATAAACTTCTTTTGAGCTCATACTAGCCAAATAGTAATGTCAATTTAACAGTCCGCTTAAAGTGATTTTGCCCTATGGTCCAAATTAATATAAATTAGATGTATTTTTAAATGCAGACCTTAATTTTTGCTGTAAGTATTTCAGCTTCATTTTTTTAGTTGATAACCTATTGGCAACAACCTGGGATAAAAGTTCTGCAGAGAGTCTGCTAGCAGCTAGAGTTCTCTATCCTTTACTATTTGGGTTTATAAAAAACATCTGATTGGCTGAAGATTTTTCCAAACGTAAGAAGGACTCTTTCTGAAATAATCACAAGGCTGATATAAAAGAGACTGGACAGGTATATATACCATATATTGTGACCAGGAAACTGGTCAAAAAGACTTTTCTGTTAAGTCTTGCGTCATGACTTAGCATGTCTAATGACCCCCAAGATTACAGTATTTTCTCCATGTAATTCAGAGATCATGCTTTTGGCATAAAATGTCAATGTTGGTCTAAAAACATTCAGTGTGAAGGCCTCAAACTCACCCGCAAACTTATATTACATGAGAGTTGGAGATTTAAGTTAAAGGGGTATATTTATCAAAGAGTGAAGTTAACTGTCATGGGAAAACATGTTTTTTTTTTTTTTAATGCATCGGTTAATAGTGCTGCTCCAGTAAACTTCTGCATTGAAATCCATTTCTCAAACGAGCAAACAGATTTTTTTATATTCAGTTTTGAAATCTGACACGGGGATAGCCATTTTGTCAATTTCCCAGCTGCCCCAGTCATGTGACTTGTGCCAGCACTTCAGGAGGGAACTGCTTTCTGGCAGGCTGTTGTTTTTCCTTCTCAATGTAACTGAATGGAACGCAGTGAGACATGGGTTTTACTATTCAGTGTTGTTCTTAGATCTACCAGTCAGCTGTTATCTTATGTTAGGGAGCTGTTATCTGGTTACCTTCCCATTGTTCTTTTATTAGGCTGCTGGGAGGGGGGAAGGGAGGGGGTGATATCACTCCAACTTTCAGTACAGCAGTAAAGAGTTATTAAAGTTTATCAGAGCACAAGTCACATGACCAGGGGCAGCTGGGAAATTGACAATATGTCTAGCCCCATGTCAGATTTCAAAATGAAATATAAAAAAATCAGTTTGTTCTTTTCAGAAATGGATTTCAATGCAGAATTCTTCTGGAACAGCACTATTAACGGATGCATTTTGAAAAAATTTTTTTTCCCCATGACAGGATCCCTTTAAGAGTGAAGTTCCGCAACTAGGGTGAAATTCTGCCACTCTCCATTCATTTCTATGGGATTTCACTTTCACCCATTGATGAATATGCCTTTCAACATCCCATAGAAATCAATGGAGTGGCGGAATTTCACCCTAGTGGCGGAACTTCACTCTTTGATAAATCTATCCCAAATAATCAGTTTGAAGAAAGCAGTTCATAATTCTGTTCAAACAAATCCACAGAGAAAGAAAAATATATTAAATGTGATCTGAACTTCAAAACATAAAATCCCCTGCCCCTGTGTTCAACAATGATTTGTACTAATGGATAAAAAAAAATATTTGAGATACAGAATTTCCACTTGTATTGAATGTATTGTCATGAACTGTAAATTTTTATTATTAATATTCAATCTGCCTACCACTTTTTGAAGGCTTTCTTTTTACGTCTAGAAACCTGATGGAGTTTCTAAAACTGTTTGGCAATTCAAACTTTTTTAGGGTTTCAAGCTACAGTATTTTTCCAACTGATTGCGAAAAATACTGGGCAAAGAAGGATTTCCATTCTCACGCAGTAATTGAAGGTCATTTGCTTAATTGGTTTATTTGATGGTCTCTTCTGGTGTGCTGTCATTTGCAAATCTTACTATATGTCCTACAGTCCAAATAGGTAACATACGAGTACACACTAGTACTAAAAATAGCAAGGGTCATATGTGTGATAATGTCAGTTCTGAAAAAGGCTAAATATATATGTAAAAATCATGTTGTAAGCAGAGAGGATGAGCCACTGTAGATAAGTAACAAGTTAGAAACCACTTCCTTAAAGGAAAAGTAAATGTTTTTCTTTATCTCTCTGTAAATTTGCTCTAAACAGCCCCCCAGATTAATGTACCTTAGTCCCTGCTGCAAGTCTGCTCTGGTTTCTGTGTTATCAGCAGCTTGTTTCCCCTTCTTCCTGGTGCAGAGTGAAGCCCAGCCCCTTAGTTTACTGAGCAGTCCATTTGCTGCTGTTCCACAATAGAGAGGAAGAGGGAGCCAGTGTGTGCATTAGTAAGCTAGTTTCCCCAAGCAAAAGGTGCTAAACACACTGCTCTCTGCTATGTCATAGTATGCAAATGATCTCCGGGACTAGTCCAAGAGATAAGGTCAGCTCAGAAAGCTAAGGGGCGGGGCTTCACTCTGCACCAGGAAGAAGGGGAAACAAGCAGAAACCAGAGCAGACTTGCAGCAGGGACTAAGGTACATTAATCTGGGGAGCTGTTTAGAGCAAATTTACAGATAGAAAAAAAAAGGTTTACTTGTTCTTTAAAGATTGGTCTTTAGGGTGTGCTTGCATGATGAATGCTGCATGCCAGATACCTGTGTTGGCCTCTCTGGAAAGGATTGCCAGAAATATTCCTGAAAGTCATTCTATATCCAAATATGGCTCTGCCATAATAGTTCAGCACCTTTTTTTTGCTTTGCTGTTAACAGTGATGTTGATTTTAGAACATATCTGTTGCAGTTTGACATGCATTTATGAGTGCTCCACAGGATTTTCTCTCCATATTAATATTATTTTATTCAAGTAATAAGGCTCCTCTTAAATATATACTATGGAAGAATAAACCTTTTTGTCATTTGTCGAGAAATATGTAATTATATCCCTATCCAACATCTCTGTTGAGAACAGGAAAATCATATTCTTTGCAGATCTTTACTTTACTTATGGACAAAGCATGTACCTTAGGCTACAGGAGAAAAATAAAATTACTAATCTCTATCCAACATTTCTATTGAGAGAGAGAAAGCATATTATTTTAGGGCCTTTACTTACTGTATGTACATAGCAGACATCTCTAGACGTAGCTAGATGAAAAATAATCAATTCCAAAGACTGACATAAACCAAAGAACAATTATGTTTATAAATAGAATATTGTTGAATATGCGCTAGAGCCTCACAGGTAGAAATTAAGGCAACATTGAAGGTAAACAGATACAATAATTATTTCACTGTTAAAATTAAACCATGGAAGTATTCTATACTGTACCTTCCACACATTCTGTATGGTTTATATAGACTGACGAAAAAGAGTGACAAATGACAAAGATCTCATAACTATACACTTCTGTAACAGTATTGGTCATATACCTTTAATGCTGATTTGCATCCATAGAGTTAAATGAGAAATGCGCAATTAAAATTTGCAATGTAATAACAACCTAAGGAAGAGTATTACATTGCAAAATGAGACTTTATTCTTATTTGTGCAAATTGCTTTGCTCTTTGCGATTTTATTACCTTCTCCCATATATTCCCCCATGATTCCAGCAGGGAGATGCTGCCTGAAGGAATGTGTTTGTGAAGATTCTTATTCATCCAGGTCAGGCCCAGACTGGCAATCTGTGGTTTCGGGCAAATGCCCGATGGGCGACTTGCTTTAAAATGTAAATGGGCTGCTCACCTAAAAATGCTAATGAGGTATGTCTTTAATATGTAAATGAGCCACTCACTTTAGAAATGTAAATGAGCTAGTGTATGAGACCCTGTGACACACATGGCAATTAAAGTCCTCTTATCTGCCAGGGTGCATGGTCTAGCTGGGGGCACACAAAGGAAAATTTTGAATATACTGTAAGTATAGGGCCACTAATTTAATAGAATAGTTGTGATAGAAACTAGGGTGAGATATTTGTTGCAAGGGTCAGTTCCAACACATAGGGTGTATAATATTGCTGGGGATTATATGGTAATGGGCTCTTAAAATATCTATTAATAAGATTGGAAAAATAAATCATGCGTTGCATGCGCGGGAATACATGGGCTGCTTTGATACTTTTGCCAGGGCAAATAAGTCAAATAAACTGGACTTTCTGTGTTTTCCTTGAAGAAGTTTCACCAGTCATCCAACTGGCTTTCTCAATTCCGAACTTGCACATAGGATCATTCTTCAGTATATATCCTCTGGAATGTTGCTCTAATCAGCATAATCTGTTTATTATAATCTGCAAGGATGTTATGAAATTAGATGTTGATTGTATTAGCAGGATTGGAGCTTTGAGGTGTTATTAAACCTTCCTTGTAAAGAAAGCCAGTTGGATGACTGGTGAAATGCCTTCAAAGAAAAAAACACAGCCAGTCCAGTTGATTTGACTTATTTCTACAGATCTTCCTGAAGGAATTGTGTCCGCTGTGTTTAATTCAATGCAAATCAGATGCAGTCGCACTGAAATTTTTTTGTTAGGATTTTTTTATTTCCAATTCTCTGAATCAAAATATGTACGTGTGATATTATTGAAGTAAGCTGCTCTGTGAACCCTGGAGCTGTTGCCAACTTTTTAGTGGTGTTACCTTCAGGGTTTCAAAGCCCCAATAGACACACCTGCACACTAGAACAGGAGGCAGGATGAACACCGCCGTGCCAAGCACATCTATTATATGCAATGTATGGATCAGTTATTATGTAACTTTAACTGTGATTGTAGGTAGCAAATGTGCCCTTTACTCTTCATGAAGAAGTTGAGCTTTGCAAAGTTAAAGACGATCTCCACTCTAAAACAGCTTTTGCGTAATGAAAGAAAATGTAATTCTAGCAACTTTCTAATATGAATACTGTAATATAATACAATTGTTTCCTATGGTTTTAAACCTATTAGTAATTGAAATGGAAAACAGGTTGTACCTGGCTGTTTATATTCTCTACACCAGTGATCCCAAACAAGTGGCTCACAAGCAACATGCTACTCAACGACCCCTTGGATGGTGTTCCCAGAGGCCTCAAAGCAGGTGATTATTTTTGAATTGCAGGCTTAGAGACCACTTATAGTTTCCTAAAAAAACAGGTTTGTGGTCAGCCTCCTGTAGGCTGCCAGTCCACATAGGAGCTACCAAACAGCCAATCATAGCTCTTATTTGAAAATTTTTAATGCTTGTGTTTCTCTCCAGCACTTCCAAGGTTAGAGACCCCTGCTCTACACCAATGGTTCTGACCCCTAAAACAAAAGCTAGACTTGTACAGAACCAGAAAACAGAAATAAACACATTTTACATAATAAAGCTCCTTGAAAATATATATGGATAACTTTTATAACCATAACAAACTATAATGCTTTACCCCAGATGAATGGTTCTGATATGCTTTTTTATTCCAGCTGATGTGCTCAGAACTTTCTCACATGTCTTCCAGAGACATTTGAACATCACCTTCATGGAATTCTGTAGAGAAATGATGTACAATATAGTGAAATGTCAATAATTTTAAATAATATCACATGCTAAATTTCTTTATTTAAAAAAGTGTTAGGAAGCCTCAATTACAACTGAGGGTCATAGTTTAAAAAAAGTGTACATTTTACACCAAAAACTTACATGTTACAATACATGTTATTCATAAAGTTGTGGTGATGTCCTTACTCCGCCCCTGCATTGTTGTTGTGTGAATAAAAAGTTTTTTGCAGCTCAGTTTCTGCAGTCTTTTGAAGCCTGTGAGCTTCACAAATCTATTTATTCATTGAATGTGCTTCAGTTGGGAAGCAAGTGGAACAGGCCCCAGGTCGTGCTACTGGTACAGTCTTCACTTTTTGGTTAAGCATGAAAACTAGTTAGGGCAAGAATTTAAACTCTAGATCAGCACCGTGTGGTACCAAAGGCCCATTTTTCTGGCCTTTGTGTTGGAGGGTTGATAATGAAAGCCATTACAGTCTGAATTAGAGGTGTGAACAATGCAGAGTGGGAAGGCAGCAAGAAGGCAGTTTGGGGAGATTGTCGCCCAGCAGAAGAGGCTATTAGTTGCCAGGCGACTAAATCTCCCTGAATCTGCCCGTCTGCCCCTACCCTGAAGCTGTGGTTTGGTCATATTTGACTGCTTCAGTAAAACCGAGTTCATGGTAGCTTGTACAAACATCTAATTAAGTGTTGACCACACAATGTCTGTGGTTTTATGATAACAGTACTGTTGGTATGGTTTGAAAGTGGTGAGATTTGGCCAAAGCACTGAAAAACTGAAACTACATTATTTGTCTATTCCAGCATCTGTCATCTTTAGCAGCTGTGCTTGGAAATATATTCTAGAGCCATAATCAAAATATTATGTTGCCACATCTTTAATGAAAAGATTACTTCAGACCTTTCTTTTCCTTGGGACAGGTTCATCAAAAAGAAGGCCACTTGGCTCTGCATCCTCAGTATTCTCATCTGTATGATTCAAGGGCTGGAAATACTTAAAGCTGTCAGCAGATAATGGTGGGGATGGGGTTGAAGGATTAGAGCAGTCACTGGGTGTATTCCAACTCCAGCAACCACTACTGCTAGTGCTGGATGAAACAACTCCTAGTTCTTTCCAAGACCCATTCATATCTGTGCAGAGAAACATAAAAGCATTTTAATATACACCCAAATGTTATTACTGATTCATTTTTTATGCATTGTTAAAAAGTTCCACTTAATATAGCCCTTAAGAGGGTGTGTAAACCTGAGTGATCTTCAGCTTATTTTGTTAGTAGAGTGAATCCATTTATATATTATAAATAAGAGGAAATTTAAGACCATTAGAATATTCTTAAGCATCTTTATGTTTTAAATTTTGTGAGATGCTGTAGGAATTTGTTAAACACATAAGCTACAGTCTTCCAATAACTAAAATAATTTGTAGAGCATGTGGAGCCCTTAAATATAAGTACAGACAGACAAACAGAAAAACAAGGGTCAGGGTTAGTGCCTGTTATATTCATCTTCTTATGGTTTTGATGACCACTAAAACTGGCCATACACCTGAAGATCCACTTGGTTGGTCAGGTTGTCAAACAAGCAGACCTTTGTCTGAAATGGCCACCTGTATGTGAGGCCACAATGACCTGATCTGATAGTTTGTCCCTCTGTCCTCATCCTGATGGAGTGCCATACACTGGCAGAAAAACTGCCAACTCAGTCTGAAGGGCCTAAATTCACCGCTTAAATCTTCCCATACATGGCCATCTTAAGGCAGAGTTAAAGCAGACTAGATGAAAAGCTACCTCCTCACTACTAGCGACAATATGCTGAAAGAGCTGCAAGCAGGTCATCCCACTCCAACTAATTTATATCACCACAACCAACATGTTTAAAAGCTTAGAAACAATTCCCATTAATGTTACCAATGTTCTAGAAAGTAAGCTGGCAGCACTTCTTCCCGCTACCATCACCATTCTAAAACACTTCATGTGCGCCATTCATCCATCACTAACTGTTACCAAAGCCAACTTTGGTAACTGAACCCAGCATTTTTATGATTTAATGATTTATGTGATTAACCCAAAACATAATCAGCCCAGAACCTCCCCTTTTCTTGAGACGCCCTGTAGAGTTTTGAATGTTGTGGGTATGGCAGGTAAAGAAGAAAGATCCAGGATAGATGGGCATAGGCAGGCAGGTATATCAAATGCTAAAAATACAGATGTTGGACCATCTATGAGAAGCACTGCACTAGAGTAAGTGTGTAAATGTAAGCACACTTGCTGTTGAGATAACCTCCTGCAGGTCAAGTTTAAAATGAAGGTATTGGAGGCACAGCATTTCTTTTGAGGAAACCCTTGTAAAAGCACAAATACAAATTATAATACGTAGAATTATTGGTTAGACAGATGATTTCAGTTGGATTGATTTCCCTTCTTTCTTTCTTATGTAAGAGGCTGTTTTTCCCTTGATTTTATCATCGTGGACCTGCCATGTTAATGTAAGTCACACATGATAAATGACTTACACTGTGGGTAAATGGCTATAGGGGGGTATTCCCTGTTGGGTGTTCATTTATATTTATAATGCTATTCTTACAACACACTTTGCAAGGATATAGGTAGCTTTACCAGTAAGTCGCATAGGAGGGCTTCGAACCAATGGACTTGTAGACAAACTGGTCAGTACAATTGCAGCTGTCACTTTGTCCATATCTGCTTCACCTTCAAATATTCTAGAATACAGTGGAAAACATGTATTTTTTAAAGGTATGTTGCAAATATTTTGTGCACATCATCTAGCAAAATGGCCAATTTAACAAAGATTATTAGCAGTTATTTGGTGACATAGCCAATTAGAACCACATATCTGCAGGTACATTTGTTGAAATACATCAACAATAATAATTGTAATAAACACAAAGGCAGATTATGTTGAGTCAGTTGCACTCAATACGACTATGCATGAACTGCTAGCTCCTATTTATTACAGGTGCACATGAGCATAGCATCATATGAATTTTTTACATTATAGTTCAATATCCAATCATTGTGTTCCAATCTGCTCTATGTCTCATTTTAAGTTATCAGTTCCAATGCCAGATGCTGGTTTGATAAATGTGTGATACAGGTTCATTTTAACTACTTCTCAAGATGAGTCAATTTTAAGTAATGGCATACTGACCAATTTTATTTTCAAAATGTATACTTTATGTTTAAGGAAATACATTTAGGGGGTTATTTACTAGTTTATTAGTCCGAATGCCAAAAACACAAAAACATTTTTTTACTATAAAATACAATTTTGTAGTGGAAAAAAACTAAAAATTTTTTTTTAGATTTATTATACCAACAGGATGGAAAAAGTCAGAATCTGAAAATACGGCATCTGAGACCTACCGAGGTTGTATGGATTGTAGACACATGGAGCACTCTTTTATTGGTATATCCTTAAAATCATGGAGCATACAACAGTTGCACGCTTCACGCGTTTCGTGGATCAAACCACTTCCTCATAAGCACCAGCAACCGAGGTTGTATATAAGTCAATAGGAGAGTTTCGATGGTCTGCACTGGAATTAGCCTGAAAATCTGACTATTTCTGAGGCAAAAATCTAAAAAATTTGGGAAAAGCCCAAAAAATCTAGCGATTCGGGATAAATGATGCCCTAAATATTCATATGATATGCTTTTTCCTGGCTTCAGTAGAGGAATATCTTGCAGTTTCTGCCTTTCTTGAAATAATCATTGTTTTGTTCATCCGTCAAAATCTTCCTTTTAAACCTGGGCACGTCCAATTCCAGTGCAAGATCACACCAAAGGGGAAAAATATTTATTATGATAGCATGCAAGTTTTCCCCCAGACAACCTATCTGCATATATCCAGTGTTCATGCACAAAGGATATAACAAAATTTTAGTCAGTGCTGGCTAATATATTCATTCCTATGACAAGCATTAATAAACAGAGCTTTATGACTAACAGAAAAAAATGCCTAAGGCAGCACATTTGTTTCGCAAACCAAGCATGGAATTTTAACATTAAAAATATTTTCATTGCAATGCTTAATAGTTCTGAAAGATAATAAAAGTGGGTTTCTTTCTAAAGATTGCCTTATAGATTTATCAGATTCCTTTTAAAGAAATCTATCTCCAATATACTTTAAATAAAAAATGTGTACCGTTTTTATAATAAACCTGACTGTATGCAGTGAAATTCTCCATTCATTTAGTGCTGTGGATAGGAATTGTCAGACGGTCCCTAACTTCTGGTTGGGAAACAATAATACTTCTGAACAGCAGGGGGAGCCTCTTCCTTACCAGCCATGCAGAACTCAAGTAGCTTTGTTTTTTGATCATTTATGACGATCCCTAAGAAGCCCAGATCACACTGAGCATGTGTATGCAGTCTAGTCTTGCAAAGATGTATAACAAAGTTACAAGATGACAGCCCCCTGTGGCCAACTTTGAAAGCATAAATCATTTGTTTGGTTAGGCTTGTGGTGCAGTAAGTTCATGTTTATGTTTAGTATACAAAATACAGCATTTCTAGCCTTATTCTATTTTAGACTTTCCTTGTCCTTTGAAGTTTATTTAAATGAAAAGTTTAAATAAATTCTTAGTCAACTACTTGTTGACTGAAGTATTTGAGTTGCTGTCAAAGTGCCTTATACTTAGGTTATTTGTAGTCGCTGGCGCCACCTGAAGCAGTAGCTCTGATGTCACCCCCTCACCTGCTCCATATTTACCTCTTTGTCGTCAGAGCGGGCCAAGGGAGACCGCATGTAAAAGCATTTAACCACAGGGCAAAACATCTAACTTGATACATACCTTGCATGAGGGACATCAATACTGGATGAAACCACTTTGCGTTTCTGCTCAAGAATGCTTCTGCGTTCACTATTCATGTCTTGATCGCATTTAAACACTTTGCTTGGATTATGTTTCACAAATTCTGCTTCCTTCCATTCTTTTGCTTGGTAAGTTGGTTTTTCTGATGCAATGTGTCCAATATGTCTTATTTCCATGTACTGATTTGTGGATGGTATAGACTTATTGTTTTTCCTTGTTCCCTGCAAAAAAAAATCATATACATTACATTCTTGTGTTTTGTATAGAAAATACATAGGTTGCAGAAATCCCCCAGGAGACTTTAACTGATAGCACACCAAACACCTTGCCAATGCATCCAAGTGGTGCAATTTGGTATCTGGATTTTGCTATTAGTCAAATTGTTGTCAAATCATCAGATAGCGTAATTGAGCATTTGCTTAGACAACTTGAGTTTAAGAATAGAATTGGAGACCCCTCTTACTAAGACTTACTAGCACACCCTAGATTTCTCTATAAGGCTATGTGTTTCCATAACCTTGATGCAGTGCCACTGTACTTTTTTTTTATTTATTTATTTTTTGGGGGGGGGGAGATGCAATAGTGGTAATTGGCTTTGCATAGACATTACATGTGCCATAGACAACACTGAGAATTGCCTCTGCCTCATGTAGTGTCTTAGCAAAACCAATTTTCACTATTGTTTATTTTGTAACCGTGACAAGTAGCTGCTAAAAGTAGCTCTGTGTGCCTTCAACCTAAAGGCTAGGGGCAGAAATCAGCCTGCTGAAATCCGCAAGGAACTCTCCATATTGGTTATAGAAAAAGAAAATAAAGCTGATAGAATGGCCCAGTTGATCACCTGACTTGAATCCAATTGAAAAGCTTTGGAAAGAACAGAAGATCAAAGTTCATAGAAGAGGTCCCCAGAACCCTCAAGATTTGAAGACTGGGGACGAAAGTGCCAAAATCACACCACAGGAGGTGTCTTGAAGCAATCATTACCAACAAAGACTTTTCTATCAAGTATTAAATACATTTCAGTAAGCGTGATCAATACTTATTCCCTGTGTCATTCCTCTATTATTCTACATAATTTATTGACCTTTTTTGTTTTGATTTCTTTGTACATGTGGATTACTTGGGTTGTTACCGACATCTGGTTTACATTTCCTGTCAACAATCCCATTACAAATATATTTACTGAGAAAACTGTTGATGTTTAATACTTATTTTCCCTGCTGCTCCACTCTTGGTACTTTATGTGCCTGTAGTTTTAGGGTGGTGACACGAGGCTACTGGGGGGGAGAGTAGTAGCCCAGCGTCAAATCACCTCTTCTTCGGGCGACTAATCTCCCCTAAATGCCTTCCCAACCGGCTAGAATGTAAATCGCCGGCTCGGAGTTTCCTCGTGGGGCAACTATTGAAAGTGAAGTGTTCTGTATGCCATCCCGACAGAAATTTACATTCTAGCCGGTGGGAAGGCATGTAGGGGAGATTAGTCACCTGAAGAAGAGGAGATTTGTCACTGGGCGACTAATCTCTCCTCGAATCTCCTTGTGTAGACCTAGCCTAAGTCTGGTTTTAACTAATGTGGTTTTAGCTAAAGAATTAAAAGTTCAGTCTTATGTATGTGTACGTTTGTCAAATATATTGATGGGTGTGGATTCATAAATGCTACATATTACACTGCATGACTCCATGTACAGTTAATTTATTTATTCCATGCCTATACTAAACCAACTGTAAACTCAATATAACCTTGGTATAATATGCTTGTCCAAGAAGTCAACCATGCCATTCCTAAAGGCATTAATAGAATCTGCCATCACAATATCAACCGGAAGGGTAGTCTAAATTCTCACTGCCATCACTGTGAAGAACCATTTTCAGTGCTTTAAATAAAAGTTTGAGCAATTAGTAATATTGTAGTTGCTTTTGACTGATCCATTGAGTTTATTGTATGGGCTCCTTATATATTTATAAATAGTTTTCATATCCCCTGTTTAAACAATCCTTCCACTCCTTTAGCAATTTTATGGTGGCCACACACAGAGATCCGCTTATTTGGCCCAGCGATCAGATCATAACGAAGGTCAACGGGACAGCCCTTCGAAGGGCCCCATACATGGGCCAATAAGCTGCTGACTCGGTCTGTCGTCAGCTTTTATTGGCCCGTGTATGGCCACCTTTAGTCACTCTTCTGTGGACTATTTATATCCCTTTTAGGCACTGGAGACCAAAACTGCACCGCATATTTTAGAAAGGACCGTACCAGTACTTTTAACCAGGAAAAATTAACCTCAAATCCTATGAATTTATATTTTAATACAGGGCAAAACCTTGCTCGACCTTACTGCTGCTGGTTTCCATTGCTTCCTAAAGCAAACAATGACCCCAAGGACTAATTACATGTTTTTGAGTTGACTTGATTTTGGATAGTGATAATTATGCTGAGCAATCAACAAACTTAAACCCAGTAGAGGGTGATTGTAGGATAATTCCATTCTAGCTTGAAATAATCTGCCTACCTTATCCTGTTGGTGCTTAGGGAAAGCCATTTAGATGTATTTCTGCTTTATGCATTATAGGTGTAATAAAATCTTGATGCAAAAGTAGTGTTTAGGAAATTCGATTCTTAACATTTAAAGATACTGCACTAATACTTTCTCCTAGTCATCATCTGTCATGTCTGATAAATGTAGATTCTGTTTTAGTTTGTGGCTACACAGGTCTTGTTTTTTTTTATGTTTAAGGAAAGAGGAATAAATCCAAGATAGGGGTTTAGTATAAAAGGGGACTTAGAAATAAGTCCACTAGCACACCCAGGTGCCTGCTAATATTTGGGAACATTTATTCACAAGAGGGATTTTTGGGGATAAATCATTGTTTTATATTAAAAAAAACAAAAAACTAAAATACCTTATTTTGTTTACAAATGAGATCAATTGGTCTTTTAAAGTTATCTATATATTTCTTAATATTAGGTGGCACTACCACCTGTACCCAACAGAACTTGTGTAAGATGCCTCTTTAAATTTACATCTCAGGACCTTTGCCACATTAAACCTGCTGAATTGCCTATGGGGGACCTCCTATAACCTTTATGGAATTTTTTTGAGAATTTCTGAACATTACAATTTTTTGGATGAAATCATTGGAACCAAACAATTTGAATTTGATCGAAAACGGACCTGTTCAAACCCTCTATGTTTATATTTTTGAATATAATGTTATATTTATCAGAACCTATACAGCTATATAGAGGAATATATGATCCATGACTCCACCAAATATATATGCTTATATTGTACTGTTCAATTTTCACCCTAGCAGCGGGGCATTACGCTAAAGGGAGCGGGGTCACAACAGAGTCAGCGGGGAAGAGACTCACAAGGGGGCGGGGCCACAATAGCGTCGGGGGAAAAGAGACTTTTAAAGTGAAGGCTGAGGGCTTTTATTAAGGGTATTACAAATTACCGGCAATGTAATAATTTGTAATACCGGCCTCGGGTCTTGCAGGTATTTTACCGGCTAGGCCGGTAAAATACTGGCTAGGTGGCAACCCTGCTGGGGCCACACATGAAATAAACAAAACACTTTTGATTTGTAAAAGTAAAGAAAATGCACAGAAATACAAGCTGGATAACCAGATGGAGCTATACACTGGAATATGGGACACCTGGCTATTAAATAGACGTATTATATTATTATTATTATTATTACTACTAACAGGGCTATGGGCAGAGTCCCCCCTCCTGTCTACTCCTATCCTTTGCAACATAACGTGGGAACCAAACATTTCCAGCTGCGCCGCATTCATATCCATCCTGGGCCACAGGTTGGACACCCCTGTTCTACAGCCATTTCCAATGTCAGTGGGTTCTTTAATAACCAGTTATAAAAATTTTCATGTGGCGTTAAAGGGACTGTACTCTCCAGAATGAATTTTCAGTTTTATTTGGTTTGCTTTTTTAGTTTGCTTTCATGGTAATATAAAATAATACCACTGTGTAAAAGAATACCAATGTATGGTCTTTAGCTTGTAATTACTATTGAGTTCATTGCTGCCTCTCTTATTTGTGATTTTTGAATGTTGGTTACAAGTTACACTTGTTGGCCACTCAGTTTATAGACAACAGCTTCAAACCACCACAATACATAGATGGATAATTGTCAGCATTTCAAAAACACATCTGCCCCAGAAGGATACTCCCCAGTTGGCAAGTTGTACATATGTAGCCTTTGAGGTGCTTATTTTATGAATATAGAATATTAAATCTATTTATGCACTGAAGAATGCTGCTATGAAGGCTGAACAAACGCTGATGGAGAGAGATGAAGATGATATGCAGTCAAACTTGTGAATAGATGTAGTATTTTCATTGCATAGATAAACTATCCACTGTTTTATTATATCTCTTTATTTGAAATTAACATTTGACGAGGGCAAGGAGGTTCAATAAAAATGGCTGGGAAATTTAAAACTCTAAGGGACAAATTTACTATTATTCACGAAAATTAGCTCGACCAAATTCGAAATTCGATAAGCATTCGACCATCGATGCTTATCGAATACTTTTAGGCTATAATTTTGCTCGATATTCGATTTCTCGATGAATTCGTACGTTCGGATACCGATCATTCGATTTCACGAAAACATCGTAAAATTTTATTCGAGCTTCCGAAAAATTCATACGATTGGAATGATCGAACGCTTTGATCGTACGAATGGTATTCGAGCAGGACTTAGTCTCTGAAGCCTATGGGAAGCTTCCCATAGGCTTCTATTGCAATTCGGTAGGTTCAAGTAGGCAGTCGAATAACTTTAAAAATTTTATTCCTTCGATCATCGAATGATCGAATTATCGAATACCCAATCATTCTATCTATTCGATATTCGATGATCGAAGAAGCCAAAATTCACTTTATGATTTCATGAAAGATTCGTACGATCGTTATTCGATCGAATTCGCTCGGACTTCGATCGATTCACATGAATTTCGTAAATCGGCCCCTAAATGTGCTCCAGCACAGCTACAGGCATAGCATCTAATATCGAAGCCTGTGCAAAGTTTGTGATAATTTTGTAAGCATAGTTTAGCAAACATTTTTTGCTTCATGAGCAGCTGTCTCTTTGGCACACATTTGATCGCTCAATGGAAAGTATAATTTTGGTCACATACAATGGGTTATCTGATTTTTTTTAAAGACTAAATCAGCACCCTCTGATTGGGTTGTACAATGTGGAATTTGCCAGATCCAGGATTTAGTTTGGGATTAGTGCAAATGCTAGCAGTTTTTAAGTGCCAAAATATGTTAAATTCTAAAAGTTCAGCTCTTGACAACTAAATGCACCAAATGTTTGTTCATATGTGATAATCAATTTTTTCCCTTTTTCTCAAACTGTGCTGAATATTTGGGGAGGTTTCAGCCGAATCAAAATGAAACTGAAAACTAAATAGCACTTTTTAAGCCAATGTAAAATAAATGAAATGAGTATAGAGGAGAAATAGGTGATGGTTTTTGCTAAATTAAGTGATAGTCTATTGTGAATTATATATAAAATCTATAATCTGGGTACTACAGTGTAGTATACTTACCGAACACTAAATAAAATTAACAAAAAATTTTATCTTCCAGATAACAGCAAATAGGGGCGTTTCAACAAATTTTACTGCCCTGTAGAGCTCAGTATTCCTCCTTATCCAGTTATGCTATGTTTTAGTGTCCTAGTGCAGTGTCTCCACCAATTTATGCCATTGTGGAACACTGTGTAAAGTATAAATAAAAACAGAATGTGGTTTGCCATTGTCTTGCTGAAATAAGCAAGGCCTTCCTGATGTCAGGGTCGAGCCTGACTGGCTGGGTGCCCCAGGCAACTTGGCTGGCCTCGTTGCCCCCTCCACTGAGCGATGGCAGCCTTGTCACGGCGCATGTGCGCTGGCCGCCACCTCACGGCGATTACAGGCACGCCACCCTTCCCTAACTTAGGCGCACGCATGTGCGTGCAGATTGGACTAAAGTAGGCAGCAGTTAAAGGTAAATACCGGGTGCCCCACATGCATGCCCTGCCTACAGCTGTACCGTTCTGGCCCTGCCTGACGTCTGGATGGCAGCATATGTTGCTTTCAAGACCTGTATATATGGGTCAGCATTAATGATGCCTTCCCAAATGAGCAAGCTCCCCATACCATGTGTACTTTGCACCCCCATACCATCATGGATGCTGGCTTTGTACTATTTACTAATAAATATGGGTTTTCTCAGTGTTTTGCAGATCATTCCATTCTCTTTTTATTTACAGTTGGCACAGTGTGCAAATGTTTTTGAAAACCTGTTTTGCAATTTTAGTATGCAGCCAAAAGAAGTAGATAAGCCCTCTTGTTACTGCTTAGTATTTGTTGACATTTCAAGTTAGAGAACTGATTCTGAACAGTTTAGAATGTAAAATTTTCATACCTGTCAGCCATACTTAGATGTTATTGTATATTAAACTGATGATAAGTCAGTATTATTTTTAAATACAAGGTAAGCAAAGCATAACAAAGTCACATAGGGCCCCCCTGCAAAAACTTCAGAGGGGCTCGGCGCACTGCAGCTACAGCCCAGCACTCCCTTCATCCACCCAGTTGTGTTCCCCTCATCCCAGCCACTCACATCGCAAAAGAAGGAGAGGGGGAATTTTCTTAACTAAAGACGAAGCTGATTCCTGGTCTGGGCCCGGGCTACTTCTATAGTTACACCAGTGCAAGGTAAAGTAAATGCACATGTGAATAATCTTGTGTATCAGTTGGCGTCCATTACATCCACCAGGCTTTTTTTTTTTTTACTTAATATACAGTAATTTTTACTTTTTGGGGCAGTGTGCCATAATTACATTTTGTATCACACAACAGACAAAGGATGTTTTATTAGAAGGTAATTTACTTGCTTTTAACGTTGTAGCTCACAAGTTGTAGTTCTCACCTTATCAAAAAACGTTTTTTTGTAAAATATGGCTCTCCAAGTCATTGGAAGAGTTTTAGTATAACAACTGCCTTTACTCCTAATATATTTGCAGTCATTGATAAAGATATGCAGATGCTGGGATTTGCAGTACTGGCTATTTAGTGTTTGCTGTACATCAACAGCTCAAAAACCCTATTCTGGCTTTTTGTTTTCTATTGTGTCTGATCTGCATATGTACTTGTGCTGTGGTTTATAGTTCTGCAGTCACTAATTAGACACATGCTGCTGTATTTGCAGTAAATTGATGGCTGAGTGAGGATTCTAGAGGCTTGAAAGCACTAGAAAGCCACGTGTTGACAAACCCTCCTCTGTTCTTTGTGCGGATATGAGTGTGCAGGCTGGTTTAACATGCTTGTATAGCTAGTTCAGGAACAGGCAGGGAGCAGTATGCAGGCAATCGCTGTGGCTAAGGCTCATTTGCAGTAGATGCTAAAAGGAAATCTTAATGGGAATGCTGGGAGTTGTAGTATAACTGCAAGGATATGCTATGCTTGAGATTCCTCCCTATACCCTGGTTGGCCTGCTTTTACTGCTACAGTGAGTATAATATTAGCTCAGGTTGCTTGCAATTATATTCCAGTATCAGCTCTTCTGTATTTACAGTGGTTATAACCATCATTTGTCTGGGCTTTGTATTGACGGACCACCTCTAGGGAGCTACTTGCAGGTATTCCCTTCTGGGACTTGCAGAAGCCCAGTCTATAGAATAAATAAAATCATGTACTTCTATTGTTAGGGCATCTGTGTGTGCATGTGTGCTATGTATGAAGTTTGCAAGAGAAGGCTGCATGACTTACACACAACTTGTTTGTGACGGGCAGACTCTCTCCCACACCAACCTGGTACACATATATGATAGGTACACTCGAAGAAGTACTCTCATATAGGACATACCCACAATAACAGATTAAGGGCATATTTCTCAAAAGTTGGACAGTCTCTCCCAGATCACTAGAGGAGAAATCTAAAATTCCAGTACAAGTGAAAAGCGAACTGTGGCGTTCTCCCCTAGGGATCTGCCTGTCTACCCTTTGATTAATATGTCCGTCTGTCTCACAGGCATGTGCACCCATTGAAACTTGCACCGTCAGAGATACACACACACACAACAAAGATTGACAAAGGCTCCTATACATGTATATACATACACACTCAGACATGCACTTACAGCAGTACTCTCTCCCACAATCACAAAATTCAGACATACTCGCTCACTGAACCAGGCTTGCACTAGCAGAAACACACGCTCACAGACACACCCACTCGAAGCGCACAACAGAGAACGATTGCCTTTAATGCTATGGAACCGATAAAACTGTACATTTAGCAAATGCATGGAAAGAGTGTACAAAGGGTAACCCCCCCCCCCCCCTTTGTGTGGAGTCTTTATTTAGACCCTTTTAATAATTAAATACAGTGTAGTGAATTCAGACCACTGTAGTCCAAAAACATGTCAGTTAAAAAAAAAAAAGTGCCATCCCAAGGAAAATGAGTCCTGGACATGTCACAGCAAAAATTAAAAAAAAATGTGATGGTATTCCTTTAAGTGGAGTGTGCTGTATACAGATTATCTGCATTTATTCGATGCACAGAGCTATTTTCAGCTTCATTATTTCACCATTGCCCTCTATATCCATGAGAGATTTGTATCGTATGTGTTATTAGAAAGAATTCCCCGGTATTACCGCTCGGCAGCAAGCCTTTGTTAGGGCTGCTACTGCGACACATGCCTGAAAGGTGGAAAAACTGACATAGAAGTATAGAGCGAGGCAACACGAGCCATAGGCTGACACACCCCCTTCTAATGGAAAACACAGCTGAAATGCCTGTGTGCAGAGGGGCTGCCTGCTTTCTGCTACAAAGAGGATTTAGGGATCAGCAGTGTGGGACTTGAAGGCTTCTGAGGCATGCTGGGAGTTGTAGTACAACAACAGGCTCTGGATAGAGTACATTTTATTTAGCAGCTACTGCACTGCAGTTATACAGTTCATTAGAATGGCATTACTCTAAAATCCTTATCTATACACCTGGACTTCAGTTAGTCCATAGCACTGACAGTTTTCTACGGTGAGCTGCCCAGTACTGTGTGCAAACTTATTCCCTTTGTTATAAGGAATGTAATCCCTAGTTGCAGCACATGGCTGCGTGCAGTATCATATATGTCTGCTGTAGGTTGCAGATCTGCATGCATGTAAGCACCGCTCTCTCTTTCTTTCTGTCTCTCCATTCTGGTTACACCCACCTTTAAGGAGCAGTGCACAGATTCTTCTCCATCGCACGTGGCTCGCTGCTGCTCCACTGCCACTTCTTCTTTATCATTCGCTCTCTGCTTCTCAGCCCCCTCCTGGATAACTGCCCCCATTCCCAGTCTTTTTCTTGCCCCTTTCATACCCCAGTCCTGGGCATCCTCAGAAGTGTTCACCTTACTGCCCAGGACGGACCGTTTGCTTAGGCGACGAGCCTGCATGTTTTTCTATGGGATTGTCCTATCTCCTATCTCCTCCCCTCTAGGCACAGACAGCTGCAGCAGCCCCTATATCCAGCACAAACACAGCCTCCTATAGTCTGGGATCCCCCCCAGCTGAGCATAAACAGCTCCCCACTAACTCCTCACCCTAGCTCTGTGTGGGCTTTTCCAAAGCCCCCAAACCCATCCAAACTGGAGTCCTCAAAATCCTGGACTGGAGTAGCCCATTTCTTTGGAAGGTCCGTGACAGAGAGGGACTGTAAGCCATGTACTGTAAGCTTGTTTTTTTCTTTTATTTAGGTTCTGCCAAAGTTAGAAGATAGGGAAAATATATTCTCCTACTGTAATAGAGTTTAACTCATTGTACTCCTGTCTCTCATTTTCTACTGTATTATATGGGCTTGCAAATAAATTACAGATACACTGTTTGAAAATCTAAATTACAGGGCCACCGCTAAAGAAGAGTGTGCCCAGGGCATTGTAGGATGGTAAGTGCCCCAACTGCAGATGAAAAGTGCCAACTACAGCTTGACAGGGTTTACCTGCCCTAACAAATGGTAAACACAATTTATTACCTAAACTACTTACTTAGCTTAATA
>CM044441.1:127520775-127533384 GCA_024363595.1 Xenopus borealis
TGTGTGTGTGTGTGTGTGTGTGTGTGTGTGTGTGTGTGTAAGCAGACCCAGCTGGGGTGGTTCTGCCCCTCCAAACAAACCTCAGTGCACATACACATATATACAGTAAATATACACACTGTTATACAGACCTATCTATACTCTTACATATAAAAACTATATATATATATATATCAGTATCTATACTAGCTAACTCTATGGGCCTATTTATTAAACCTTTTCAAGGGGGAAATTTAATTATTAGATTATTTATTATTAGAGGGAAAAAATCCTCTTTTATTAAATTATATTTATATTATTTATAAAAAAATACTCCAGCTAAAACCTGTTGAGTTCATGTAGAAGTCAATGGCTGATGTCCCTAAAGATGTTTCTTGACGTGATCTGCACTGGTTTTCGTACGATAATCTTGGTGTGGGCCCACACCTGTTATCGTTTCAGAACAAAGACTTTTTCACATACTGCGCAGAGCTCAAACTCCCTAGACAATTCAATAAAGTCTCGAGTTTTCGGAGTGTAACTTAGAAGAAGTCGCACAATTCCAGTTGATGCTTGATTTTGTTGCAACATTTTTTCTCACCAACTTTTTCGATAATTTCCAATATGGGTTTGGGAGTTTTTTATTAGAGTGAAAAAAAGGTAAAATTTTCATAAAACCCCTCTAGATTTTAAGATTCCAAAAGCCTATGATAATATGCTTGTTCAAGAAATCACCCAAGCCCCTCTCAAAGGACATGTAAAGCCTACATTTTTATATATATATAAGTTGGGCATATCTTCCCCACCCAGGCCACATCATTTGTACTGATATACCCCCTCCATTTGCCAGCACCATCACATTTTCCTAAAACAAATAGCAGCTTTCAGCCGGCAGCCATTTTCCCTCTGACACATCATCAGTTACACTGAGACATGTATGCTGTAAAGTTCATGTAATGCAGAATGCAGGTGCACACAGGCACAACATACTTTGATAAAAGGATCTGCTTGGGTTGAGCACTGTAATGGTTAAGCTGAGCTCAGGAGAGGTGGTTAGGAAAAAAAAATAGGATCAGACAGCGATTGTTTCTATGGGAACCAGCAATGCTTTCTCTTCATTGGCTGTTAGACTGGAAGGTGTGTTTAGTAATCTGAACTGAGAAGAACTGAGCATGCTCATTAGCCAACAGCCAAAGTAAATTCCTGAGGGAGGGGGCAGAGTGGGCTAGAGGAGGAGGAGAAGGAATTCTTAGTGATTAGGGGATGCTGCAGCCTTACTGTTAACCTTTTAACAACCACAGTGGCCTGGTTTAAAGATTTCAAAGAGGCTGTTCACTGACTACATTTTTGTGGAGGGGGGTTTCATGTCCTTTAAAGCCATTAATAGAATTCCACAACCTCACTGCTATAAAGTAATAAAGCTACACTAAAGCTTGTGTGTGAAATAGAGCATCTTTCCCAAATCTGAAAGGATCATGATTATAAAAGCCCAGTAACATCTAAGTATGACAATGTAGGTCTGACATACTAATATACTGCACCAGTTGCTCATGGCAGCCAACCAGATCTTTGCTTTCTTTTCCTTTCTGCTACCACTATGCAGGAAACAGAACTGTACTTATGTTGCTACACTTATCTGTGATCAAGGTTATCAAGATTAGGCCTCCTGTTTCTGAATTATAACCATAATCCACAGCCAGCCTCATCACGCTTATTTCCAGGTGGATCTGGGTCCTGTATGATAATTTCTGGTTTTGTAAACAGGCTACACGCTTGGATTTATGACAATATTGCTCAGTGAGAACTCTCTGCACATGAAGGAAATGACTACTAGTTATCCCAATTCAGTACTCTATCCATATATGAATATTTCCCCAAATAAATTGTATTTCATTGTCTATTTCTGTATGGCTGTGTAAAAAGCCTTTGGAAAATAAATCACATATTTTGCAACTGTGAAGCTACTCTTTACAGAAGTACTTAACTTGAACTTCTCATAAAATATTTCACAGGAGAAAATAGGCCTTATATTGCAATATTTGATTTATCTAGCGCTTTACCTGGGCCCTTCCTGTGGACATGACTTCAGCTCCCCCTGTTTTTGTGCTAATGTCAGCATGCTTTCCTCTGCTTTTGATTTCTGCGATATCCATTCAAAAGAAGGTCACTGTCTCCATATATGTTTTTGTTTTGTGTGCAGAGATGGTCCTGCCATAAAGTGAGGTAAGAAGCTTATCGCCTGAAAAAAATTGCTTCTGGGAACTCCAGTTTTCCACAACCTACAAAGACTTGCTGTAATCTGTAATTACATGGACTTACATGCCTTATAGGTTAAACTTCTGGCTCTAAAATGAAGACCAAACTACAGTGAAAACTTAATTGCTTGAAAAGTTGAAATCTCAATAAAGGACTTGGAGTGAATGCAGGGAAATTAGGCTCAGGCCCTTCCATGCATATGTATCATAGGGATGAAAGATGTTGATTTCTTTTCTGTTGGTTTCACATGGTTACTATAAATGAGTATAATTTAGTGTGACATGAATATCAGCTCGCAAACAATGAAGCATAACTTCAGACGATCAAATGTTGTCACCTTTGCACTTTTATGAAATAATGTGCCAGTTTTACAGCAACAGTGCTATGTGATATTCACATATGTATTTCTTTAGTTTGAAATCAATCAACCCCCCCGCAGAAAACAATTGGAAACCATTATTAAATGATCCTAAAATGGTTTGAACAAAATGATTGGCACTTTGCAGATGTTGTAAACATGTATTTGGATTTCAAGCAGGTGATTCTCCTTTTGTTTGTATGTAAACAAACCTTTAATGAGCTATAGGTGCATTCATCCAGTTTGAAGTGTCTGTGTGTACCACACAACACAGAGAACAGAAAGGAAAGTAGAGAACTGTCTGTGGGGATGAAGCAGAACATTGTAAGGTAGCACAGGCAGTTCTCAATGTCTAGCTCCAGAGACCTTAATGTTCCTTTGTCCACCTTATGCTGTATATTGCAATATACACAAGAAAAACTGATGAAAGATCACAGACATTGTTGTGAAAAACATCAATCAACTGCCAGGCAAAATGAAGCAGACACTAGGCGAACAGTTTTAACTAGCACCTTCCATCACCAGCTTAATGAAAGAGTGCTCTGTGGTAGAAGACCCATGAAAATCCCATGTTGACAGAGAAAGCCTGACTGAGTTGACCATAGCACATCTGAACAACCCACAATCCTCCTTGGAGTATGTCCTTTGGACAAATGAGACTAAATTTTAGAGCTTTTTGGTAAAGAAGATCTATTTATTTACAGGGAAAAAAAATGAAGCCTTCAGAGATAACATTATCCTTGAAATCAAACATGGAAAATGTTTGCTGATGTTTTATTGTTGCATTGCTCTCCCTCAAATTGATTGACTTGTCTTTGCATGGCATCATGAAATCAGGAGATTGCCAGGTGTGCAATATTGAACCCAGTATCAGTAAATGGGTCTCTGTTGCAGATCATGGATGTTCCATAAGTACAATGATCCAAAGCACACTGCAAAGAGCATCCAGCAGTGGTTAAAGAAAAAGTACTAGAGAGCAATGATTCCAGATCTAAATGACACTGAACACTTGTAGAAAGATTTGAAGAGAAAGCATTCTTCACATCTAGGAGAACTGAACCAATCTGCAATAGAGTTGTGATCTAAACTGTCAGTAGAGAAATTTAGAAAGCACATTTACAAGCTACAGGAAGTGTAATTTGTAAGTTAGTAAAAAAAATAGTGCAAAGGGGCCTCAAATGTAAATAGCACGCATAAAGCTGCCCCTTCAACATTTTGGGGGGTTTGCAATCAATATACCGGCATACTAATCTATTGTGCCACTTTGCACTTATGGATTCTTTCTATTTCCAAGTGATATACTACAAATGTGGACTGATAATGTACTAAGTCATCTTTAAGAGAATCTAAAGTCAATATTTAAGTGTAATTAAAGGTTCCTTGCACTAAATTAAAAATCCTTGTAATGTATGCCTTTTGCCTGCTTTGAGGTACATGAGATGGTTCCAGCAGCTTTCTCTTCTCTATTTTGTTCTTGATTCCCCCTTGAAGTTCAGCAGCCACTGGTGCCCCTCACATTTCTCTTTCATGGGCAGCAATTTCTGAACATGTACAGTAGAACCCACATTTTAGATTTTCAGGGGACCAAAATAAAATGGTGTAAAATCCAGGAAAATGTCAAATAAGGGAAATGTATGTATTATGCATAATATATAAGTGGGACCAGAAATAATATATTATGTATGTATTATGCATAATATATAGGTGGGACCAGAAAACAAAAATGTAATGTGAGGGAAAACTTAAAATCAGAGGATGTAAAATGGGGGCTCTACTGTATGTAAATATGTGAGGGTTGCCCACTCTTTTGCCAAATCTGATGCATTAGAGGGGCAGCCCTTCAAGCACTATTGAGCTGACATACATTACAAAGTTGTTTGATGTAGTGTTAGGAACCAATATAGGTAATTGTTAAAAATTACTTTTGATCCCCTGTAAAACACTGTGATGAGATGTGGAACACAGCCTTATAACACGCTTTACTGTGTCCTTGTTCATACATTGGAAAGAAACTGCACTCGCGATTAAATCTGAAAAGGATGGCCTAATACAGACATTTTCTAACTTCTCTTGATTAATATTGTATTTTAAAAGAAACAATGAATATTATTCTTGAGTTGTGTGAAAGTTAATATTTCTCAAGAGATGAACATCAGATCGTACACAATCATACTAATACAAATGAATAAAAGTAAGGTTCATCTATTATTCAGTTGTTGAGCAAGTCATGGTGGTTTTCTGCATTAAATAAATGTGATAAAATGACAGCACTATTAGCTTTGACACCCCCCTCGGGTATTCTGACCCTTAAACATAGAGGGGGGATGGCTTGGTGTTTTCATGGCCACTTTGTGCAGTTGTCATTGCCTCCCATAGTGCAATTCACTGTGCCTAAGGCAAACACAAGAAGTGACAGACGGATACTTCTCAGAAATGCTCATCTCTGTCTCTGCTAGTATGTTAATTTTCCAGCACATTAGGCACACTTCATTACTATACAAAACCTGACACCACAAACTAGAGTTACATTTTAAAAGATGTGTAAGTATATTCTCATGAGGACTTTCTAAATAGTACAGGTATCTGATCCATTATCTGGAATCCCGTTATCCAGAAAACTCAGAATTACGGAAAGGCCATCTACCATAGACTCCACTTTATCCAGATAATACAAATTTAAAAAATGATTTCTCTCTGTAACAATAAAACTGTACCTTGTACTTGATCCAGACTAAAGCTCCCCATAGATGCAAAGAGCTTTCTCTGCCGAACGACCGATCTTAGCGAAGTCCGTCCAATGTGCGGTTAGTGGGATTCGAAACAATCGTACATCTTACGATTTTTCGTCCAATATCGTTCTGAAAATTGATCGGGCAGGTTAAAAAATCTTTATTGGTCCCCATGCAATCTACCTATGTTTGCAGGGACAAGCAGGCAGTGGCCCTTCAGTTTTGCTGGCAATATCACCTGAAATGGTCTTTTTAGTTGATGGACACATCGGACATTTAAACGATCGCTTTGAGACAATCGTGGTCTCATGATAACCATTTGATCTTTTAAAAATCTATGGCCAGCTTAATATATAATTAATCCTTACTGGAAGCAAAACCATCCTATTGGGTTTATTTAATATTTACATGATTTTCAAGTAGACTTAAAGTGATACACTAAAAAATTAATTTTAACATATGAATGTACATTAAGGGGCAGATTTACTATTGCTTCGAATTCTTCATGTGAATTTAGTAAATCTGCCCCTAAATGTTACCTATAGGTCATCTTGATCATTTTTTGCCGAGAGGTTTGTTTTTGTATATAATTGTTAGTTGAAGTTCCTAAGTCTGACTCTCTGCCACTCTGATGTTGCCAACCTGACTGTCCCATCTCAGCCTGTTAGTTACAGTTTCTAATGCTAACGGACTCCTGCTGCACAAATATGGCAGCCCCCTCATACAGGAACATGGGGGATCAGACAGGTAATGTAAAAGCATCATGCAAATACTTTATGGCAAAGTTAGAAGTAGCTTTCAAAGCCAATATTATAATAGATGTAAAAAAGAGTTTAATTGCAGGTGTCAGTATCTCTTTAAATACAAGGATCTAAATTACAGAAAGATCCGTTATCTGGATAACCCCAAGTCCCGAACATTCTGAATAACGGGTCCTGTACCTGTTACCTATAAAAGCAGGTGCATAGTCTGTTCTTGTACCCAGCAGCTAACTTATATCAGTTTGGTGTTTTCTGGTATGCTGTTGGCAGCTAATTTCAAATTAGTATTATATTGCAATCCAGAAAATAATAATAGCACAATAGCTCCCAATGTTCTTGATTTCTTAGTCAGGGGTCACATGCCAAACTATGATCAATAAATCCCTTTGAGGCTGTTGTGTGTAAATCAGATACGCATCATATTTCCATCAGGAAGTTGTTGGCATTCAATTTGCCTTGTCTGATGCTAATTCACAACAGCAAATAATAATGATCCAGACGAAATATCCACAGTGAATACTGGATAGTCTTCTATAAGCTGACTCCCTCTACATGCCTACAGCCTCAAGCCACTGGAGAGAAACTCTACTACATGGTTAGCACCAAGCAAAACATATTGCATTTGTGAAAATAGAAAGAATTCATGAGGGCAGCAAAAATAAAATCTGTCAGTGCCATGGTGGGGTTGCATTCTCCCTTTTAATATCCACACCTAGAATAAACGTTAAACATAACCTTTTTTTAAAAGGCTTTATCTAAACAATAAAAACAAACACAAGAATGAAAAAATACAAGGATCAATACCAGATATTGGCTTACTTCTAGGGGCAGCCTCCAGACCAACATCTACAGTAAGTTTAATGAGGGGAAGTATTGTTGGTATTGTTTCCCTTGATTCCTTAAGTGTTGGCACTGTGTTTGATAGCATCTTCTTGACCAGTGATCCCCAACCAGTAACTCGCGAGCAACATGTTGCTCTCCAGCCCCTTGGATGTTGCTCCCAGTGGCCTCAAAGCAGGTGCTTATTTTTTAATTACTGGCTTAGAGGCAAGTTTTGGTTGCATAAAAACCAGATGTCCTGCCAAACATTCTCTCCTGTAGGCTACCAGTCCATATAGGGGTTACCAAAAAGCCAATCAGAGCTCTTATTTGACATCCTCATGGACTTTTTCATGCTTGTGTTGCTCTCCAACTCTTTTTTAAATTTAAATGTGGCTCACGAGCAAAAAAGGTTGGGGACCCCTTGACTATCAGTTTCCGAGCATAACATAGTTACATAGTTAAATTGGGTTGAAAAAAGACAGAGTCCATCAAGTTTAACCCCTCCAAATTAAAAACCCAGCATACACACACACATCTCCATTCTTTCACACAAACCATATATGCCCATATCTATACTAACTGTAGAGTTTAGTATCAAAATAGCCTTTGATATTATGTCTGACCAAGAAATCATCCAAGCCCCTCTTAAAAGCATCAACAGAATGAGCCATCACAACATCACCCGGCAGTGCATTCCACAACCTCACCGTCCTGACTGTGAAGAACCACCTACGCTGCTTCAAATGAAAGTCCTTTTCTTCTAGTCATATAGGAGTGTGCAAAACATAGCTCTTTGATTATTTTGGGGGACTATGTCATCAGGCAGACCTCATCAGAGACAATTTGGCTTAGAGTCAACAGAAGTTCCCTCACAACTTTCCTCCAGTAATGTTGACTGCCTGGGAATGACCATATTATGCGAAGGAATGAGGCCCTGGGTTCCTGGCATCTTGGGCAGTTCACCCTATTGTCTTGTCATAGTTTAGCTAGTCGCTCAGGTGAGTGAGATTAGGTAGTTATATGCTTTGGTTGTGGCTTTGTCCCAGGCCTCTGGGTTTAGGTTAGGCATCACTGCCTTCCATTTTTCAAAGGAAGCTTGGAGAATGGGGTTAGTTTCATTGTAATTAGGCTCTGGTCAAGTCTAGTCACTAATTTGCTCTGGTCAGCAGCCCAAAGAATACCCTCTATAGTGGGTGGTTCATAGTTCAGCTGCAGATGCTGGAATTGTTGGTAGAATGTATGTCTTAGTTGTAGATAGGCAAAGAATGTTGGTGGGTTTTCAGGCTTAGTTAGTTTGATCTGGTTATAGCTTTTAAAGATATCATCCTGCAGTAGGTCATTTAGGACCATAGTCAGGCCAGCATCATATTTCAGTAGATCTGTAAAGTGTTCTAAATATGTCTAAATAAGAGTTACCTCAGAGGGAGAAGCATGGTGAGGATATAGATGGGTTCACTTCAGCCTTTTTTAATAGCTATAGTCTAGACTGTATGTGTGTCTTTCAGTACTGGGTGGTCAAACCTAAGGTTGCACATTTTCCTGTATGGAGTATATTGTAGAGTTGCTAGAGAGCCTGCAATAGTTTATTGCAGGGATATATTAGGATTATCTGGATTAGGGTTGAACCACCTGGAGACGTAGTATAGTTTAGAGGCTATGTGATATTGGTAAAGGTCAGGCAAGCCCTGGCTTCCATCCTCCTCCTTTTTCCTTAGCATACCTAGGAGCTTTGTAGTCCCACACTAATAAAATTTGACAGCAAATCACAATATAAGGACACTCTATAAACTCTTCTCCAGGCCACCCATGGGTGTGCTACATTGTGAAAATCCTCAGGGCAGCAAAGGGCATTCATACAGATCAGTCGGTGCCACTCAATTATTCACCTGGCTGCTGTGTGACATGGCAGAGGTCATATTCCCTGGGGTCCTGAGGAGTGTGAGGTTCTTCTATACAGAGACATGGCAGCATTTTTCCATTATCTGCAATTCATATTTGTTAGGCTAAATCGTTAGCCACGGTCACCTGATTAGAACAACAGTCACGGGTTAAATGGCCAGTGCACTATTTTTTTCTGCAGTACGCTATCATTAATTGTTTTGCCTTGGTCTCTTGTTACATGGCCGGAGCCAGTCCAGTATTTCTCAGTCACTTTCTTTGGGCTGGCAGATTGCTGCTTGTAAACACACGTGGTTCGCTAAGAGAAGTTTCTGTCCATTGGCTGATAAGTGCTACGCCTCTGCTCTAACATATATTGGAGCTGCTGCCTCGTCTCCTAGTGAGAAGTTGACTTCTGCGCCACAACTGGGAGGGACGATTTGTTCACAATAAAACACGAGTTTGGCCTGTTCTGTGGTGCACTTGTACATTTCCTACAGTGGTGCCCTCTGGAGATTGTAGGGCTTTCCTTTTTCTGTTCCATGTAGTATAAAGCAAAACATGCATAGAGTGCTGAGATAACTCAGCTCAGCAGTCTATTATATGGTACCTTTGCCTCAGTTTATAAAGGCAGCTTTCAGCCCAGTACAAAGGAAGAGTTGAATGGGTTGTTCACCTTCTTCAAACAACTAGTTGGTTTCAGATAGATCACCAGAAATAATGACTTTTTCCAGTTACTTTCTATTTTCTATATGTGACTGTTTTTTCTAATATTGAAGTGTAAAGTGTTATTTTTCACCTTATAAAGCAGCTCTTGGGGGGGTCGCCGACCCTGTAAACTATTCTAAATTGATACATTTAGTTGATACATTTCTCATCTTTGTCCCTTCTGAGCAGAATTCCTGGTAGAGTCCTGCAGCGAGTCGGGTACCTGCAGGTTACCTGCAAAACCCTGCGTGTTGAAGTTCCAGGTGCGGGTATAGATGCGGTTCTGTGGGTTTGCGGGTCAGGCTGCGGGTCTTCTCAATTGCGATTTTTACAAATTTTTCTCACTACGCCTACCTCCAATTATGTACGGTTACAATGACAGCACTTCCTGATTCTTGATTGGCAGCATGACAGCACTTCCTGATTCTTGATGGTGAACGGGTTCGGGTTGCGGATAAGGTACTTGCGGGTTGGGGTCAGGTAGTGGGTCCAGGCGGGTAAGAATGCAGGTCCAGGTTGCGGATTGCAGGTTGTGGGTACGGGTCGCAAAAAATGGACCTGCGCAGGACTCTAATCCATGGGTTTCATTAGAGGCAACTGTTAGAATTGATACAATAGTTGCTAATATTCCAGATTTGCTGCTGAGTAATATATCAACTAAAAGGTTGCAAAATTGTAACAGCTTTACATTCTGTATTTTAGGTGCCAACCGGCACCTGCTACCCACCCTCCCTCAACTTGCAGCCGCCCGAGCCAGACTTCCGGGTTCCTTCTATAGACCCACCCCACCAATGAAGTCACAAACTGGGCAGGGAGCGCAGGTGTGTGTCTATAAAAGCTCAACCCTGAAGTAGGAAGCCGGCATTTGTAAGGTTGCTGGTGGAAAGCAGACAGACTAGCTCAACCCACCCGCAACCCAGAAAGTGGGGTTGACCCGAACCCGCCCAACCAGTTGGTAAACCCTCGGGTATCAGGCCATCACTGCACATCACTACTGTGCTTGTATTACTGAGCTGCCAGACTCAAACACCTGAGACAGGGACATTAAACTTTAAACTTAGATTTTGGGAAAAACTGTAAAAAAATAAATAAAGGAAAGTAATGGGAAAAGGCCTTTATTTCAGGGGAACAATCTGAAAACAACTGAACTGAAAAAAGTGCTTGGAAGGTGACCAACCCCTTTAACCTAAAGGGTTGCCCACCTTTAAAGGAACATAAAAAAATGATTGTTTTAAAATAATAAAAAATATGATGCAGTGTTGTCCTGCACTTATAAAACTGCTATGTTTGCCTCAGAAACACTACTATTGTTTTTATAAATAAGCTGTTGTGTAGCAATGGGGGCAGCCATACAAAGGAGAAAATGCTCAGGTTACGCAGCAGAAAGCAGATAAGCTCTGTAGAACATAATGGTGTTATCTGTTATCCACTATTTAACCTATGGCATATAGTCTTTTTTTACAAGTTCCGCCACTGCTACACATAGGGTTGCCACCTGGCCGGTATGTAACCGGCCTGGCTGGTATTTTTGATGGTGGATGTTATTAATAGGAAAAAATATAAATGTATAGGAAGGCCGGTATTTTTATCAAGAAAAGGTGGCAACCCTAGCTACACAGCAGCTTGTTTACATAACCTATAGTAGTGTTTCAGATGCAAACAGCAGTTTTACCAGTGCAGGGCAACAGTACATAATATTTTCATTTTACTTTAAAAAATAAAAAAAAACTTTACACCAAAAACTGATACTGTTTATTTAACACAGGCCCTGGCAAAATAAAACCAGCCCAAAAAAATCATTCAGCTATAAGTACTTTTACATAGGATATAGACTAAGAGCTTTCACAGAGATCCATGCACAAACCTTGCAGTTTACCTATTTTACCACCAGTATGGTGCCCATTCATCATTTGGTTCAGCGATGTCTCTAGTCAATTTGGGCAAACATAACTTAAAGGGGTTGTTCACCTTTAAATTAAATTTTCGTATGATATAGAGAGTAATATTCTGAGGCAATTTGTTTTAATTTTTTGTGTTTTCAAAAGCCCCAACGGGGTCCTGCTCCCTCTATAGTTACGCCACTATCAGTACCTATCATATTTTTCCAAGTGACCGTTAAATCAAATGAAAAGCAGCTTCAACTACAGCACATCTATAATGGTGTATTGCAAGGTGGAGGAGGCCACAGCTTATATAACAATGTCTAGATCAGTGATCCCCAACCAGCAGCTTGCAACCCCTTGGATGTTGCTCCCAGTGGCCTCAAAGCAGGAGCTTATTTTTTAATTAATGGCTTAGAGGCAAGTTTTAGTTGTATAAAAAACAAATGTCCTACCAAACATTCTCTCCTGTAGGCTGTCAGTCCATATAGGGGTTACCAAACAGCCAATCAGAGCTCTTATTTGACATCCCCATGGACTTTTTCATGCTTGTGTTGCTCTCCAACTAATTTTTAAATTTAAATGTGGCTCACGAGCAAAAAAGGTTGGGAACCCCTGGTCTAGATGGTGAGTCTGAAAGAGACATTGCCTTAGAGTTGCTTGCAGGTGCCAGTGTTTATATGTTATGAGTACAGCCAATGTTCCTTCTAAGGTTTTCCGCACAGATTTTGAGGCCAGTGCACACAAATAACTTTGAAAACACAACATTTTCAGCACACCGTTTTTAAAAAAATTGCACAAATTCATTTTTTTGAGCACATAGTCGAGAAGGAATTAGAGGGAACATCGTACAGGACCACACATTTTTCATAAAGTTGTACAGGGCAACTTTGCTGCAAGGCAAAATGCCTGTGTGTATAGCACTCATGCCATCAGTCCAAGTTATAGTATTTGTAGATGCCATACGTGGGCTAAAACAGGAAGACCTTTGTATTTAAATGGTGTGCTATGGGACTTCTCTGCTTTGTTTTAGTTGTACTGCAGTGCAGCATGTAGTGCTAATCAATTTCCCAGCAATGATCTTATATTGCAATGCAAACTCCTTTGCTGAATGCTGTTTCCAGATATAGTTACATAGCTAAGTTGGGTTGAAAAAAAGACCATTGTACACACACTCAGCACACTCTTTCAATCTTGTGAATGAAGTGTATTTATTAGTAACACATCATTGTTGCATA
>CM044441.1:127535121-127555175 GCA_024363595.1 Xenopus borealis
ATTAAAAAACTATGAAAAATAAATAATGAAGACCAATTGAAAAGTTTCTTAGAACTGGTCATTCTTCAATATACTAAAAGTTAACTTGAAGGTGAACCACCCCTTTAAGCCACTGTTAAAAGGCATTATTAGAATCAGCCATTACAACCTCATCCAGCAGAGCTTTCCACAACCTCACTGCCCTCACATTAAAGAATCACCTACAAGACCAGTTCCTCAGGTTTAAAGGGGTCTGAAGTATTGACGTTTTTATGAGGCAAAAAAGATCCCTCGCTACATCTATAATGTCCCCTAATATAAGAGTAATAATATCCCCTAAAAAGTTCCTTTTTCCAGAGAAAACAACCCAAATCTTGGCAATCTACCCTCATAGTTATCTTCCATCTCTTTTACCAGTTTAGTTGCACGTCTCTGCACTCTCTCCAGCTCATTTATATCCTTCTTAAGGACTCAAATTGAGGCCTTGCCAGGAACCTAAAGAGGTCAAATGATGTTATCCTGCCTCAAATTAATGCCTTTCTTATGCACTACCTAAAGTTGAACAACTTCTTATCCACAAAAATCCCAAGGATACCCCAACACACTACCTCGGGGAGGCTTATATATCAAAATTTGAATGTTTTTTTTTTTTTTAAATTGAATAAACTGAAAACGTTACCAAACTAGAAAGTTTGCTTATTTAGAGTGATGAAAGAACATGCCCCATTTTGCATTAAAATAAGCAAAACCGCTGAAAAATTTGCGACACTTTTTGGTTGTGAAAGACTTTTGTAGCGTGACAAATGCTTTTGTTGTACTGCATTTTTGTTGCAAACTACATTATGGGGATTTATTTCATGGCACCTTGTTTCTACTTTGGGGCTATCAATAAATATTGGGAAGAATCACATGCATGTTTTTGCTCAATATTCTGCTACACATGCCCTAAATGGACAACCTCCTATCCACGGTACTACAACTACTGTTTCAATAGGAAACATGCTCCCATGTTGCCAATTTTACCCCTGGTCAACTGGTAATGGTATCTAGTACTACTCTATGTTGCTGTTTAAGCAAAAAGTACCATCTATAGTTTACATATTACGATAAGCTTACAAGCACAGCCAATATCTGGGCGCTTTGTACCCCACATTAAAATTAATAAATTATATATTTCTATGTATGTCCTTATATAGAAAGTGGGACAGCTCAGATCCCTTTGGTTGACGTGGAAGGAGAGGGGGAAGGATAAAATGACGAGTATTTATCACGTCTTTTTCTTTTGTTGCACAAAGTGAAATTAGCCATATCCCAATTTTTTGATGAAAGTTCGCAAACATTTTCGCCGGTAGTGAAACCCAAAATTTCGATGTGGATCTGTACATGGGGAACTTTTTTTGCTCATCACTACTTAATAAAAACTTGAATAAGTTCTAATTCTATTCTAGTCCTCATTTTCGATGGGTCAACCAAATCTCAATATGAACTGAAACATTAAAAAAAACTCATAGCAACCAGTAACTCATAGCAACCAATAATATGCTTGCTTTTAAACAGGTGACCAGTCATTGCTACCTGTTGATTGGTTGCTATGGATTACTGCTCCTGGGCAAACTTAGTTCCTTTTATTACACAACCCTTCTAATTATCCATTACTCTATTATCTACCCAGAAGTTTGTGGCAAAGCTGTACAAGGCAAAAAGTTTCACTCATCACTACTTCTTTATTAAAAAAAAATACTCATTAAATAAAACCGTAAAAAACTTGAATGCATCGAATTCTATTCTACTCAACATTTTCAATGGGTCTAGCAACTCTTTAATTCATTTGAGACATTTAAAAAAACTTGTATTGAATCTTTGAGGCCCATTCATCAGAGGTAGAATTCTGAAATCATGACTTTTTTTAAATTCAAATATACTCAAAATTCGACTGGGAGGTTATTTAAGAAATAATTTGAATGTCTAATATTCCAAATGGTTCCGACCTGAAAATTCAAATCGAAATGAGTTTTTCTCCCGAAAAATACCTGAATGTCAGGAAGCAGGGTCGGACTGGGCCGGTGGGAAACCGGAAAAAAACCCGGTGGGCCCTGCTGGCCCAGATCTGCACCCACTTCCTGCACCCACTTCCTGTATAGTGGCGAGCGTGCACGCTGATTCGCACGCTCGCGCTGATTTGCCACTTTCTGCACAGTGCGAGCATGTGAACTGATGCGCACGCTAGCGCTAGTGCACATGGGGCGGTCAGGCTGCAGCACTCTGGTCCGGAGGGGGGGCCCCCGAGGCAGAAATCTCGGTGGGCCCGGGCCCCCCAGTCCGACCCTGTCAGGAAGGGAATTAACATCTCCATTTTTCATTTCATAATTGAACAAATGCTTTCAGTGGATGACAGGCCTGGACTGCAGGCAGGTCACAGGGAAGATTTATTGAGAGTTGATCAGAATGGTTGAGACAGAGATGCAATATATAGGCATTTATTTATATATATATATATATATATATATATATATATATATATATATACATACAGTTGTTCACATAGGTAATTCAGACTCCATCCCTAGATTAGCCCCCCATGATGCTCCAGAAATAATATAGAGTAATAGAGAGCTCAACTCTTACTTGAGCACTCGGGCACTTTTGCTATGGCACCAGGCAGCAGTAATATGTGCAAAATATGGTTTAGCATTGTCTTGCTGAAATAGGCAATGGCTTCCATGGAAATATGTCCTCTGGATGGCAGCATATGTTTCTCCAAAACCTGTATCTATGGTTCAGCATTAAAGGAGACCAGGACTGGACTGAGAATCAAAATAGGCCCTGGCATTTCAGGTACACAGAGGCCCAAACAGTTCCCACCAGCCCACTAAATACTGACTTTCTATGGGACCTTATAGCAGCCCATCTGGCATTTGCCCTAACCCACAGATTGCCAGTCCGGGCCTGAAGGAGACATAAACCCTTAAACAAAAAACCCTACCCCCCATCCCCAGTTCCCCCCCAGCCTTATTGCTACCCCGGACAAATGCCCCTAACTTTTCACTTACCCCTCGCTGCAGATTCAGGTGTTGGAGTTGACGGCAGCCACCTTCTTCTCTTCAGTAATGTTCATGTATTCAACTACATTTTGCTGCATGCCCAATTGGAGCAATTTCCCAGTTCAGAAATAGCAAAGAACCGAAAGAAGACATGAAGATTACTAAAGAAGAATAAGATGGCTGTCATGAACTCCGACGCCTGAATCTGCCGCGAGGGGTGAGTAAAAAGTTAGTTAAGCTTTTTTATGAAAGAGTTTACGTCTCTAGTTTGGAATTTTAATGGCTATTGTGGGTTTAATAACTCTTTTAAAGGAAAAATATACCCCCTGAACAATGTAGGTCTCTATAAACAGATATTGCATAAAACAACTCATATGTAAAACCCTGCTTCATGTAAATAAACCATTTTCATAATAATACACTTTTGAAGTATTATGTGCCATTGGGTAATCATAAATAGAAAATAGCCATTTTAAAAAATAAGGACAGCCTCCTGAGATCCTAGGATTCAACGGTGCACACAAACATAACAAACAAACTATAAAGTTAGGTCACATGAGCCAATTAACCGACAGAGTTGTGTCTTTTGCTTCCACACTTCCTGTTACAGTTAGAGTTGAAATATTTCTGGTCAGGTGATCTCTGAGGCAGCACACAGACCATCACCAAATGGTGGTTCAAGGCAAGAGATGTAAAAGGGCAATATTTACTTAAATATATATTCATTTATGCCACTTAATTTGATATAAACTTTCTGTTGCTCAAGTATTCATTTTCGGGGTATAGTTTTCCTTTAACCAGTTAGGGCATGGACACACATGCTGATTTTCTGTGCAGCTGTTATTAAAGAAGCTGACCCCCATGTATATGTGTAAAGGCAATGTGCCATAGCCTAAGCTGGAAACCGCTAAGCATATTTATGCAGTGGTCGTATTTTTTTTTTTTTTTTTACCAAAAACAGCGGCCTGCATGTTTCTGGGGCCTTAGTGATTCTGAAGTGAGACTACAGTCATGTCAAGTCTCATACTGTTACATAACGTACAGTAACAGTACATTTTCCTTTTAACGTGAAGTTATGCTGGAAGGGCGAAATGCCCAATCCTGTTAACACAATGTTATTGGTCAACTATCTGCTTATCAATTGACAATGGGTGGTTCACCTTTAAGGTAACTCTTAGTATGTTATAGAATGGCCAATTCTAAGCAACGTTTAAATTGGTTTTCATTATTTAGTTTTTTCTAGTTTTTTTTACCTTTTTCTTCTGACTCTTTGCAGCTTTCAAATCGGTGTCGCTGAACCCATCTAAACATCTAATGCTCTGTAAGCCCCTGTCTATTCATATTCCAGTCTCTTATTCAAATCAATGCATGGTTGCTTAGGGTAATTTTATATCTCATAGGGATACATAGCAACTTGGTAGGTTTAATCTGGCAAGTAGGCAATCGAATAAAAATATAAAGTTCAAGTACTTCGACCGTCGAATGATCCAATATATTTTTATTCAATCTTTCTAATGTATCAGCCTGTAAAACCGATTCAGGGAGAGAATTCCACATCTTCACAGCTCTCACTGTAAAAAACCCCTTCCGAATATTTAAGAGGAACCTCTTTTCTTCTAAACGGAATGGGTGACCTCGTGTCAGCTGGAAAGACCTACTTGTGAATAAAGCATTAGAGAGATTATTATATGATCCCCTTATATATTTATACATAGTTATCATATCACCCCTTAAGCGCCTCTTCTCCAGCATGAACATCCCCAATTTGGCCAGTCTTTCCTCATAGCTAAGATTTTCCATACCTTTTACCAGCTTAGTTGCCCTTCTCTGTACCCTCTCTAATACAATAATGTCCTGTTTGAGTGATGGAGACCAAAACTGTACAGCATATTCTAGATGTGGCCTTACAAGTGCTCTATAAAGTGGAAGAATGACCCCCTCCTCCCGTGACTCTATGCCCCTTTTAATACAGCTCAAGACATTATTTGCCCTTGATGCTGCTGGCATTGCTTGCTACAGCCAAGTTTATCATCTACAAGGACCCCAAGGTCCTTTTCCATAATGGATTTGCCTAGTGCAGTCCCATTAAGGGTATAAGTGGCTTGGATATTTTAACATCCCAGGTGCATGACTTTACATTTATCAACATTGAATCTCATTTGCCACTTAGCTGCCCAGATTGCCAGTTTGTCAAGATCCTGTTGCAAGGATGCCACATCCTGATTGGAATTAATTGGGCTGGATAGTTTTGCAAACACTGATACATTACTTACAATACCCTCAAACTCTGTCAAACGCTTTTTAAGTTTCTGCCCTGCTTGAACTACCCTTGTAACTATAAGTGATCAGATTGTAAAATGGAAAGCTTCAGAGCAACAGTTGTTCAGTTGCAAAGTAGGACCAAGCCAAGTGCTGTAATGCGTAAAATTGCATATCCTCAATTGGAACATTTTCTGCTCAGTTGGAAACTCAGCAGATCTATTAGCGGAGAGCTTAATGACACTGGTTTGTATAGGTGAGCAGCCACACACAAACTCTACATGACCCTGTCCTAGTGCGATAATTTAAAGTAATACTGAAAAAGTGGAAGTTCGTTGTCTGAGTGATGAATCTTAGTTCCCGTCCTAGGGGTAGATTCATCAAAGAGTTAAGTTAAGAGTGAAGTTCCGCCACTAGACTGAAATTCCGCCACTCTCAATTCATTTCTATGGGATTTTTAAAGGCGTATTCATCAATGGGTGAACTTTCACTTCACCTGTTGATGAATACGCCTTGTAAAATCCCATAGAAATGAATATAGAGCTGCGGAATTTCCCTCTAGTGGCGGAACTTCACTCTGATGAATCTAACCCCTAGTTTGGTGCATGCAAGGAGAACATTACTGGTCTGAATACAACTTTTGGCAGACTGTAAAGTTTTGGTGCAGGGGAAAAAAATGGTATTGGCCAAGTCCCCCCCGTTCCAGTTAAAACTAAGGGTTGTTCACCTTTGAGATAACTTTTAGCATGATGTAGAGAGTGATATTCTGAGAGAATTTGTAATTGGTTTTCATTTTTATTTGTGTTTTATTTTACTTATTTAGCTTTTTATTGAGCAGCTCTCCAGTTTGCAATTTCAGCAATTTGGTTGTAGGGTCTTTGTGTTCTTCCATTAGATTAATGGAAGAACACATCTGATTTTGATTGTTGATTCCAGGACAGGGGGATTTTTTTATCAGTCTGCATCCCTTCCTCTACCAATTGCTCACAAGTGCTTTGCATCGGCTCGCAGCTACAGCTCCTTCTTCCAGCAGAGACTACCTTATATATACCCTGATCTAGCATTATCCCATGCCACTTACCTTCTGGTCACCCTGTGAGGTAGGCACTCCTGAACCTGGATTTCCTCTAGCTCCAACAGCCTTGTACCTTGCCTGAATTCTCCCCTTTGGTTACCCCTTCTGTTGTGGATCTGGAGTTTATCCTTCCGTACTTGTATGAGTAACTACATTCTGCCTTGTTTTCTGTCTGTTTATACTAGGGATGAACTGAATCCAGGGTTCAGTTTGGGATTCTGCCTTTTTCTGCAGGGTTTCGGTTCAGGATTTTGCATTTTTCAGCAGGATTCAGCTGAAGCCCATGGCCTGGCCAAACCAAAACTGAATCCTTAAAATCATATGACTCTTCATCACACTGTCAAAGAAGTTAGAAGATTTTTAATCACACTATTCTGTTTGGCCCTCCTTTGCACTAATTTAAATATGCAAATAAGGGTTGAGATTCAGTTAGGGCAGGGGTCCCCAACCTTTTTTGCTTGTGAGCCACATTTAAATGTAAAAAAAGAGTTGGAGAGCAACACAAGCATGAAAAAGTCCATGTGGATGTCAAATAAGAGCTCTGATTGGCTTTTTGGTAACCCCTATATGGACCTACAGCCTACAGGAGAGAATGTTTGGCAGGACATCTGTTTTTATGCAACCAAAACTTGCCTCTAAGCCAGTAATTCAAAAAGAAGCACCTGCTTTGAGGCCACTGGGAGCAACATCCAAAGGGTTGGAGAGCAACATGTTCCTCGCGAGCTACTGGTTGGGGATCACCGAGTTAGAGAATCCCAAAATAGAGGATTTGGTTCATCCCTAGTTTATGCTAAATTAAAGTGTTTGTGACCTGTTTCCCAGTCTCTACTACAAACACTAGACCAGTGGCCCACTGATCATCAGTTTTTGGCAACTGTGTATGTGACAGACATGATTTATATGAAAAGATATATTTTTAATAATTTCATCTCATAACAGACTGGTTAATTGGGGTACAACAAAATATAATTAAATACATTCAAAAGTATTGAGCAATTGGAGGGAGAGAAATAGTATTTATAAGCTTGGACTTTGCACTGCGTAAATGTTTGTTTTCTAAATTGAACTCCTGTGATCCTGTTTGTATATGGATAGAAACTGGCTAAAATAGGTCATGTACAGATGGTGGTTAATAGTATCTTCTCAAATTGAGTTTCAAATCTAAATCTAGGTGGGGTTGCCACTTATATTAATCTGTTTACTAATGACTTGGGGAGGGCATTGAATTTGTGCTGGTCAAGGATAAAACTTTGTAGGACATCTGAATGCATCCAGGATATGTTATCCTTGCAGGGGTCTCTCAACAAACTGCCAGTCTGCGAGACTAGGTGACAGATTAGACACAGTGTTGATAAAGCAAAGGTTTAATCTGCTCAGAAAATGTCAGAAAAATGGTTTGCACTGATGCGAGTGTGAATCACTGGTGGTAAAAGAAAGAAAAGATTTAGAATGTATAAGACCAGAAATCTTCTTCTGCATTTCATTTGGGATTCAAATGTTTACGGGCAGTTTTTAGTCCAAAGCAGAGGTATTTTCTGTTGCTTTGGTGTCAGTGCTGTAGGAGATGAAGCCTCAGGAAAGCTGGCTGAATTGGAAATTTTTACACCGTATAATAGGCACTTATTGGATAATGATACGTATGGGACCGATTTCTCATTTGTTCTAACTGAAATTTTCACTGCTGTTTTGCATGAATACTTATGAATTCAAATTAGCGTTTCCAAAACTCAAATGTTTAGAATTTTTTAAAGGAAAACAATATCCCCCAAAACGAATAATTGAGCAATAGATAGTTTTAATCAAACTAAGTGACATATTAAAGAATCTTATCAAACTGGACTATACATTTAAGTTAATATTGTCCTTTTACATCTCTTGCCATGAACCCCCATTTCATGATGGTCTGTGTGCTGCCTCAGAGATCACCTGACCAGAAATATTTCAACTCTAACTGTAACAGGAAGAAGTGTGGAAGCAAAAGACACAACTCTGTCTGTTCATTGGCTCATGTGACCTAACTTTATAGTTTGTTTGTGTGCACCGTGAATCATACGATCCCAGGGGGGAGGCCTGTATTTTTTTTTTTTTTTTTTTAAATGGCAGTTTTCTATTACCCAATGGCACATGCTACTAAAAAGTGTATTATTATGAAAATAGTATATTTACATGAAGCAGGATTTTACACATGAGCTGTTTAATGCAATATCTGTTTATAGAGACCTATGTTGTTTGAGGGGTATAGTTTTACTTTTTGAAAAACTTGAATGTAAAACTTAAGCATATTTAATGTGAGTTGATGTAGAAGTCAGTGGGAGTTACCTAGGAAAAACGTAAGCAATATTTTCCAATTCAGGTTTTTTTTTTATGTTTTGTACACCCCTTTAAAATGATGAGTAAAATATGGATTTTATTTTTTCACAGTTTTATTTGTGCTCTTTAGATTAAAATTTTTTAAATAAGTAAGCAGACAAACATTCAAGCTTGGTAAAATGCACAAATTCGAATTTTGAAAAGTAGGCCTCCCGATATTTTTAATATATAAGGGAACTTTAGCATAAGCTCTTTGATCATTTATTCACCAGCAAATATCTCCAGAGAACGCAAAGATGTTTCATCTGAAGATCTAAAAGGAGTTCCTAAACTTAAATGGATACTGTCATGGGAAAACATGCTTTTTTCAAAACACATCAGTTAATAGTGCTGCTCCAGTAGACTTCTGCACTGAAATACATTTCTCAAAAGAGCAAACTGATTTTTTTATATTCAATATTGAAATCTGACATGGGGCTAGACATATTGTCAGTTTCCCAGCTGCCCCTGGTCATGTGACTTGTGTCAGCAATTTAGGAGGGAACTGCTTTATGGCAGGCTGTTGTTTTTCCTTCTCAATGTAACTGAAGGAGTAACAGTGGGACATGGGTTTTACTATTGAGTGCTGTTCTTAGATCTACCAGGCAGCTGTTATCTTGTGTTAGGGAGCTGTTATCTGGTTACCTTCCCATTGTTCTGTTGTTAGGCTGCTGGGAGGAAAAAGGGAGGAGGTGATATCACTCCAACTTGCAGTACAGCAGTAAAGAGTAATTGAAGTTTATCAGAGCAAAAGTCACATGACTGGGGGCAGCTGGGAAAGTGACAATATGTCTAGACCCATGTCAGATTTCAAACTGAAATATAAAAAAAAATCTGTTTGCTCTTTTGAGAAACGGATTTAAATGCAGAATTCTGCTGGAGTAGCACTATTAACTGATGCATTTTGAAAAAAACATGATAGTATCCCTTTAAGTCAGAAATTAATTTTTTTCCCTTCTGTAGCAGATTGGAGACTTCAGATGGAGTTTGCTTTTGATCAGCTAGAAATAGTTGTGTCTGCAATACATGCAGAGTTATTATCAGCGCCTACAGAAATCATTTAACCTGGCCGATCGTCCAAACGACCATTCTCCATGGGACAAAAACGTTGGGACTCACGAAACACGGTCTGAAAACAGTAAGAATGATCGGATCTTTGAGTCTATGGCCAGAGAGAGAGAGATCAAAGAAATATGTCAAAGGCAAGTGTCCCCTACGTTCTCCATAGTGGGAGATGGAAGCTTTATGGAATGTGTTGCTAAACAGAAAACAAGGTCTCTGTTCTAAGTTATTTTTAGGATTTGTGTTTTTTTATCCTGAAACAGTCCCCCCCCCCCCCCCCCCCCCATATAGATAAACTGCCGTAAAATGAAGACATTGTCAGTTGTGGATTCCACAAAGGGGTGTTATACCAACAATATCAGAAAGGTCCTTAGTTCCCCCAAAACACCTTGTAAATGCCATGGATATGTTTTAGTATAAAAGACACTCTAACCAATTGTCATATACTCTTTATTGTATTATAGTAAACTTGTACTTGAGTAACACTTTACTCTTACAATGCACTTTACAATAAAATGTACTTCCCTGCCACCTATCTTCTAATAAGTACCACTGTGGAAAGGCATTTGGGAGTTAACTTATAACAAAACACTGCTGTAGCCCAGAAAGCCAAACACAATTGCCTTTGCAGTCTTACCCTAGAACAGTGATCCCCAGCCAGTGGTTTGAGAGTAATGTTACTCACCAAGCCTGTTGATGTTGTCCCCAAAGAAGGAGCTACTTTTTGGATCTCTGATTTGGAGGAAAGGTTTGGAGGCATAAAGACCATGTGTACTGCCAAACAGACCCACCTGTATCTGCCATTCCACATAGGGGCTACAACTCTTATTATTTTTAAATGTGGCTCATGGGTAAAAATGGTTGGGGACCCCGCCCTACAAGATAGTCCCAGGCTGTGGCATAGGGCTTCCTTAAAGGAGAATTCAAATCATAACTAAAAAAACCCTACCGTACGTAGATCTCCCTCCTCCCCCCCAACCTTGCTGCCCCCCGGGGAAATGCCCCTAACTTTTTTATTTACCCCTTGGTGCAGATTCCTGGATCACACTTCACGCCAGCCATCTTCCGGATCTTCTTCATAATCTGGTAAATTGCTCCAACTGCACATGCGCCAATCTCAGTCTAAGTTTGCGGAAGATGTCTGGGGTAAGTAAAAAGTTAAGGGCATTTCCCCAGGAGGGGCAGCTAGGTGGGAGGGGAGGAGGGTCTATGTAGGGTAGGGTTTTTTTAGTTGTGTTGAATTCTCCTTTAAGGGAGGTAGACTGAAGTTGAGGTATGGGGTGAATATATTTGCCACAATTTAATTAAGGGCTAAAGGGCCCTTGTTCAAATGTGGTCATGCAGAAAAGGGTTTGGGCACTAACCCCCATATGTAATAGAATGCAGTAAGTTTTCCCAGGAGCAGTAACCCAATAAGATATTTTCTTTTAAACAGGTGACCGGTAAATGCTGCCTGGTGATTGGCTGCCTTGTTACTGCTCCTGGGCAAACCTAGTGCCTTTTCTTACATATCCCCATAATATCTAAAAACTTCTGCCCTAAAATATTGGCACTTACAGCGGGTGTTTACTGGCTTTCTATGCCCTGCTTATGTTTCTGAACCAGTAATAGATTTAAAATTGAAATCTGTAAAGAAAAAGCCCATTGCCCTTGTTAGCTTGGGACTGAGCAGGTACACCTAATACTCTACTAGTACTTTCCTTTCTTCTACCAGAGACAATACACTGCACCAGCCTGGCTTTTTTGCTTCTGTGCAGCTGCATATGTTGTGCCTCATTGTATTACTATTTGTACATTACATATTTACAGTATAAACACCTTTATTTTCTGTACCTCTTATATAAGAGCAAGTGTCTGTTGCATGAAACGGAAACACTTGCAAGTCACTCATTTTACACGCCACTATCCATTATAAATGTCCCGTTTTGACGGGGATACAAGTATCCAGAAACCCTTTATCCAGAACCTTTTTCTCTGCAATAAAAAAAAAAAAACAGAACCTTGTTCTTATCCAAACTAAGATATAATTAATCCTTATTGGAAGCAAAACCAGCCTATTGGATTTATTTAATGTTCACATAATTTTCTAGTCAATTTAACATATGGAGATTCAAATTACAGAAAGACCCCTTATCTGGAAAAAAAACCCAGGTCCCGAGCATTCTGAATAAATTATACCTGTTTATAAGCTTCTGGTTTTATCGACAGTTCCCCTATATTTACCAGCATTTGCCACACACATTATTAGACCAAGCATGAAAATCGTCAGTCAGTGAATAAAACAGCTGTACCAATATTTATACTCACTAGTTCAAAAGTTACTTGCGTAAAGGCAAACTCAAGATCATCTTTACAAAATATTACATGGACTCATTTTGGTTTTATATTTTTACAGCATTTGTTGAATACAGAAAAAAAACACATACCTGAGTAATAGGGCTATACTATAGAAGAGTCCATCTCGGGATGAACAGTACTTCAAGAGATACGGACACCAGAAATTAAAGGGAAAGTTCAGTATTAAAATAAAAACTGGGTCGCAAGGCTATATATATATATATATAAATAAAAATATTTCAAATTTAGTTAGGCAAAAATGTAATGTATAAAGGCTGGAGTGACTGGATGTCTAACATAATAGCTATAACACTACTTCTGGCAGCAAATAAAAAAACTATAGCAAAACAAATAAATAATTAATTGGAGGAAAGTTGCTTAGAAGTGACCACTCTAGAACATAGTAAACATTAGCTTTAAGCATTTTTTACATCATAAAAGTTACTTTGCATGATATTTATAAATTTGCCGTAAGGATTTCCCTGATGCTTTTACACAGCCCGTCTGATTCCATGTTCCTCTGTGAGGGAGCTGCCATATTTGTGCAGCAGTAATCTGTCAGGTTTAGGAACTTCCAGTAACAGTTACTTACAAAAGTAAACATTTCCTTCAATCAACATGACCTATAGGCAACTTGTAATGGATTTTAGGAGTAGTTGTTTTAGGGTCAGTATGTCACATCTAGGGTTGCCACCTGTCCGGTTTTGACCCGTACAGCCTGATAATTTGAAGGTCTGCTCAGGTCAAAACTTTCTGCCTGTTTTTACAAATTAGGAAAACCAGACAGGATTCCCCATGATTGACACAGGGATCAGCCAATTGCCGATCACTGCATATTAGCCCCACCCTGACTTCACGGCCCGCCCCAATACATCACAACCCCACCTCCACTGGGTCACGGCTTGGCCCCCAGCACAAAAGGTGGCAACCCTAGTCACATCTACAGCTTCCTAGCTCTTTTGTCTTCTACAGCTCCTAGCCTAATTACAGTAGCCTTTACTTCACCACAGCGTGAGGACCATAAAGTCAAACCTAATTCCCGTACATCTTAATTAATATACTGGAACAGTGCAGTTTTGTATACTACAGCAGAGGTGCATTATACTAGAGCAGATAATGGGATGGGATCCATTATCTGGAAACCTGTATCCAGAAAGCTCCAAATTACAGAAAGACCATCTGCACTAGACTAAACATTTTATCAAAATCCAAATATTAAAATATTATTTAAATTTTCTCTGTAATAAAACAGTAATGTGTACTTGTCATGAATCCTTATTGGAAGCATAACCATCCTATTGGGTTTATTTAATGTTTACCTTAAGTAGACTTAAGGTATGAAGATCCAAATTACAGAAAGATCTGTTATTCAGAAAACCCCCGGTCCCGAGAAATCTGGAGAACAGGTTCCATACCTGTAAAAGTTTTTTTAATTACTGTAATGGCAGCCAGCAACACCAGAATGTTTTACCTGTAGTTAGAGTAACCACTGATTGCTAGTTACATATAGCAAAGCCCAATAGCCACTATTTAATACACATCATGTACTGAGGAAATATTTAACTTTATAGTGTAGTTAACTTGCAATATAAATTGTACACATTGTTATGCTTTTTTTCCTTACTGCTTGCAAACCATGCAGGACTGGTCATATTGGAAGCAAACTAGGACGCTCATTGGAGCTGCTGCTATTTAGTCATATGGAGCAGAATAATAAAACCTCCACCAATGGACATCAGTGTTACTGTATTCTACTTGTTGGCCACTAGAGGGCGGCAGAACCTGTAAAAAAAAGCCCTTCTCATCTCATTTAGATATCTCCTCTTCACCGCTTTTGTTGTCAGCAACAAGAAATATTATTAACTTTGGTGGGGAAGGGAGAGTGAAATAAGCAGACAATTGTTGTTATTGTACTTTCTCTTTCTACTGTTGCAGTCCCTCAGTAGCTACTGGAAGAGTTTTAGGGCAGAGACATACACAAAGATTTGGGGAGATTTAGTCGCCCAGTGACTACTCGCCTCGAAAAGCCTTCCCGCCTGCTAGTATCTAAATCGCCGCCAGGGATAGCACTTCCTCGTGAAGCAGCTTTGGAAATCGAAGCTCTCTGCGTGCCATCACACTTGCGATTTAGATTCTAGCAGGCGGGAAGGCTTTTCGGGGAGATTAGTCGCCCGAAGAAGAGGCAATTTGTTTCCGGGTGACTAAATCTCCCCAAATCTTATAGTGAGCCCTTATGCCTCTCTCTGCCCTTTCATGGCAGTTTCACACAGAGAGGCCAATGTCATTGTTCTTTTGCAATCATACAAACATCATGCGTTTATTAAACCTATTCCTTTTGCATTCCGGCGCTGTATAGTAGGGCAGCTCCGTCATCCTTTTGTTTGCTTCTCTCTTTCACGTGTCTTGTGTTTTCTGCTTTCCTTGCTGCTTCTGTCTCAGGCTGTGCTTATGGTACACCCCCTGTCTAGTAGAACAGTCGGAAGTGAGCAAACGATTATAACCCCAGCTGTGTGGTTAAGTGCCCCTTGCTTCTAAAAACCCCCTACTATGACTTTAGACAGCAGAAGTAATGAGTTGGGGGGGGACACAATTCGGAAGTAAGAAGAAAAATAAGTCACTATTGAATTTTGCCAGCCCTTGCCTGCTGTATGAGCTGTAGGGACCCTTTTGGCTGCTGCTTAGAGTTCCATTGTTCTAGCCAAGAAAAGAAAAGGCAGCTAACCCCAGCCTCACTTCCACTTCTTGTGAAATATATTCATACTTTACACTCCGGCCTGTTATGGTCTCCAGCCCCGAGTCCAGTGACTATAGTCCAGTCTCCCAAGCGTCCGTGTCATATACCGTACCATTAATAACTGTATAGTAGAACAAATAAAGATATCTCACGATCTCTGCAGGAGTAACTGCACCGGACCAACCAATTTTACAGGTACCAACATGACCATAAAGTCTGCTATTAAATCAGTCCGACAGCATGAATACATGTGCGAGGCCAGCCTAACAACAGAAAACACCACCAACTACAGTTTGCACAATGGGTTAATACTCTAGCTAGAAGAGTGCATATTCCTATTGCCAGACTTGGCCCATCACATTGGCAGAACTGGGTTAAAACAAAGCCAGACGGATTTAATACCTCGATTATAAGAACGGAGCATAAAACAGAGCAGCTGTACAGAGGCGTGACTTAATCCCATTTACTCTGGCATCAATCTCTAGAGTAAATCTAATGCATACTTCATTTTACAATACAAGCATTGCAGTTGCTGCCGTACTATTTAATTGAATGCTATTCAGAAACAAAAAAAAACACTTTCTGGCATATCAAACGGTATTCTAATAATGTTCATCCTGCAGTGAACATTAGCTCCCCCCCCCCCAATACAATTATCAATACTGTTAAGTCCCTATTATTTGTATACACAGTACACCCGCAGAATAGAAGTCATTTACAGAAGAATTCTTGGGGAAAAAAAAAAAAATAGAAAACTACCTAGAAGCTGCCCGAATTCAAGATCAGTTCCCATTTGGCAACGGTTCAGATTATGTTTAATGCCTGTCCCATGCTTATTAAGGCTGATATAAAGAGGCCCCTACGTGGGCCTGGAAGGCAGCAGTAAGCAGATGTGCTTTCTCCATGTCCCCACTCTGCATTGACAAACAGTACAAAAGCTTCCATCATAGACATGTGCTATTTAAGCTGGAAAAGAAGAAAATGTTACTACCCCTCCCTCTTAAAGCCTTGTGAAATCTGCATTTTGTACCAAATCCCCAATACTTTCATAGTCACTCTCTCCTTGTGCAAGAACCCCTTGTCCAGCATTGGCGTATAACATAGTCCTCTCCTCTTCTCTGCTTATGTTAGCAATGGCTTCGTACTCCGGGTCAGACCCTCCGTTTGCTTTGTCTGGCGCACGGGTCTCGGCAATGATATCTGGGCTTTTATCAAGGTCTCTGACAGTGGCATAAGTCCCATTACAAGTGGTGGGGGATGTGTCCTGTGCAATATCCTGAATGTAAGCATAGTGGGAGAATTCCTCCTGAAGCTCAAGCGACTGTCCCATTTTAGACACCGTAGAATACATGGCTGAAATCTGAACCAGAAACATAATGGAAAGAAGAGGCAATAAGCATGGAGCTTGAGACCATCAGATTTAACCGTTTCTTCCTAAACATACCTTTTAAGGAAATCAGACCCCACTGTGCTAGAGCTTGTATAAATTGCGCTAGGGAAATTAAGAGTGTAAGCTCTTTATCCGTTTGGATAAAATGGAGTCTATGGGAGACTGCCTTTCCCTAATGCGGAGCTTTCTGGATAATGGATCCTATACCGGTACCTGCATGACTCTTCAGATAAACAAGTTACATAAATCACAGTAGGACTCTGTCAACACTGGGCAAATCTCCACCTGAGCAGTTACCGACACAACCAAGCAAATCTTTGCTATGATTATTCCACTTCCGGCTGGCTGAAAAAAGCCAATCACTGATTGGTTGCTATGGGTTACTGGAAATTTCCCCAGTGCTGATGAAACCCCCCCCCCCAATGATTAGCATATGTATCTATCCATCGATCTATTTGTCTTTTGTATAAAATGATATAATTTGGAGGGGTATTGTCTAGGAATGCATCGAATCCAGGATTCAGTTTGGTATTCAGCCAGGATTCAGCCAAATCCTTGTGCCTGGCCAAACTGAATCCGAATCCTTAAAATCATATGACTCTTTGTCACAAAACAATAAAGTAAACAATTTTTTAAGACGCCCACTTTCTGCGGCTCTCTTTTACCCTCCCCCTCGCTAATTTGCATATGCAAATTAGGGTTCAGCTTCAGTTTGGCCGAATTTTTCACAGCGGATTCGGGGGTTCGTCCGAATCCAAAATAGTGGATTCAGCGCATCCCTAGTATTGTCTTTTAGAAACGCAAATCAACTATAACTGTGTAATGGCACACTGGTACCGTTATCTTAATTTACACAGGACATTTTAGATTAAAATCAAAGTACATACATCCTCTTCTGTAAGACACGGATCTTCTTCTCGTGATTTGTAGGATACAGAACTTAGTCTCTGAAAAGGAAGAAAGAAAGGGAAAAAAATCAATGGAACTGTATAATCTCTGAATGGCGATGCAGTGTCAGACTGGCCTACCAAAGAATGTCCCAGTGGGTCTGGGAGAATTCTTAGCAGCCTATTATTATATTATAATAATTCCACATTCTTTTCTATTGAGGCACAGGCAATATATGTCCCACAGCTGAGATTTGTACATACCTTTACAACACCAGGTATAAATGCATAATTTAAAAAACAACTAGTTTATTTGGTTTATTTCAGTAAATGGTTTATTTACAGAAAAGAATAAGTTACAAAAGCATAATCATTAGCCCTACGCGTTTCGACCGATAGGCTTGGTCCAAGGGGCATAAAATAAAAAAAAGAGAAAGGCCTGCCTATTGGTCAAAACCTTTTTCTTTTCTGTAAATAAACCATTTTCTCTTAATAAGAGTGTGCGACCCTTTATAATTCTCCCAATTGTCCTCATAATGGAAACCTTTTGGGCAGCCTCCTGCTGGATCAGCACCTCGTTTTGAGTGTGTACCGTCTTACTTTTTTTTAATCAAAGGTGGAGTTTTGAGATTTTTATACCTTGAATGAACTCAACTCTAATGTTTTCAGATTTAAGAAAAAAACTCTAATGGAAAAACTTCAATTAGGGAATTTGGGGTGAACAACCTGAAAACTTGAATTAATCGAGTTTTCTGCAAAAACAAACTCGAAAAGCTCTAATTAATCGAGTTTTCAAGCAAAATATACCGGAAAAAAAACTCATGAACATCATGAAGCTAGAAACATCTTCAAATGGTCAATTTCTACAGGTTTTAGCTGGAGGATTATCGGATTCAAGCTATTACCAGCTTCAGGGTATAAACAATCTCAAAAAAATTGTTTGTTTGTTTTTTTTTTAACCCAAAAAGTCTAGTTACGACCAAAAAAATACTCAGATTTTTGCGGTTTAAATACAACTTGACCTTTAATGAATCTGCCCCTAAATGTAGACTGTATCATTTGAAATCAGCCCTGACTAACCTACGTTCCACCAGCTCTGATTTAAACATTCAGCATCCCCAGTTGACACATATTGGCTTCACAGAACATTTGGAAATGATTGCTAAACATACATAGAGTAATTACACAATGTCCCAAACTCTTTCCTCTAAACATGAGTCGAGTTTCTTTTCATTGGTTGTGGATTGCAAAACAGAATTATTACCGTCTGTTGTCCTGAATATGAATTTCACGTGAATTTCTCCTATTTACCCACTGTAGTTATTGTGGCATGGATTACATTTCTCCGATTATATACACTAATGTTTTCTGGGTTTCAAAGCTAAAATAGTATCACTCAGCAGTGTGGGGACATCATCAGTATTTCTGATCAAATCTTCCACCCGCACTCTGTCCTTACAGTAAAATAATTTGAGCTGACACCACAATAATGCCACTGATCCTTAGGTTTTGGGACTGCGGCATAGTTTTACAATATTGTTCTCAAATTCTGAATACTATTGATCTAATTATGCAAAAGAGGCTCCACAGAAACACTTAAAGGACAAGGAAAGTGTAAAATAGAATAAGGCTAGAAATGCTGTATTTTGTATACTAAACATAAACATGAACTTACTGCACCACAAGCCTAATCAAACAAATGATTTATGCTTTCAAAGTTGGCCACAGGGGGCTGCCATCTTGTAACTTTGTTATACATCTTTGCAAGACCAAGACTGTGCACATGCTCAGTGTGATCTGGGCTGCTTAGGGATCGTCATAAATGATCAAAACAGCACAAGTCAAATAATATCTGCCAGAAGCCGATACAGCAAGACTGATTAATAATCAGAATATACAGACTGCACTGGGTCCTGTGTTGTCATGTAATCTAATGTGAATTTTATAGTTTTTGTATTGTTTAATACAAACTTTCTATAACTCTCCAGAACCAGCAAAATCCTCCAAATCCCAGTTTATCTGTTTAAATCTGGCTCCATGATCTTTGTCCCTGCAGCTGGAGTTGGAAACAGTAAAGGGGATAGAAAGGCAAAAATAAAATGCAATACAAATCTCTACACAGTCGCCAACTGCTCAACAGGGAAACAATCAAAGCTGCTTGGGTTCTGGGAAGTAAGGCAGGGGCTCCCCTTGCTGTTCATGCGGTAGACATTTTTTAATGAAAGTATATTGGAGATAGGTTTCTTTTTCATGAAAGAAAGTAAAAATGGGATTTTATTTTTTTACCTTTACATGCCCTTTAATCAGGAAAGGAGGTCTGTTACCAGGAAATAAGGGTCGAATTGAAAATTCGAATTTTTTAGGTTTTTTTTTATGGTCTAAACCAGTGATCCCCAACCAGTAACTCGTGAACAAAATGTTGCTCTCCACCCCCTTGGATGTTGCTCTCAGTGTCCTCAAAACAGGTGCTTATTTTTGAACAAGTTTTAATTGCATAAAAACTAAGTGTAGTGCCAGGTACAGCTGCTTGTAGGCTGCCAGTCCACACATGGCCTACCAAATAGCCAATCACAGCCCCAATTTGGCACCCTAAAGGACTTTTTCATGCTTGTGTTGCTCCCCAACTCTTTTTACATTTGAATGTGGCTCACGGGTAAAAAAAGGTTGGGGACCCCTGGTCTAAACTGTCAAATTCTACTAGTGAATTATTCAAACTCAAAATTTTTTAAAAAATTTCAAGATTTATCTTTAAGAATTCGACTATATGCCACCTAAATTGCTGAATTCATGTACAAGTCAATGGGAGAGGTCTTAAGAGGATTTGAATTTTCGGGTTGGTAAAATTAGTTCCAAGTTTTACACATTTTATTTTTTTAAATAAATAACCCCTCAATCAAATTTTGAGGTTTAAAAAAACCTCGCATGAATTCGAAATTCAACC
>CM044441.1:127555618-127575647 GCA_024363595.1 Xenopus borealis
GATATATATAGATATAGATACACATATACAGTACTTTCGAAAGTTGAATTATAATTTTCGAATTTGATCAATTTAAATAGAATTTTGGGCTATTTGATAGTCGAATAAGCCCAAAATTATTTAAAAAATTTTAAATTTGATTCGAATTTTCACTTCGAATCAATTCGACCCTTAGTAAATGTGCCCCTAAATGTCCAGGGATGGAACATCCTCCACCCACCTCCAATCCATATCTGGAGCAGAGCTATGAATAATTCCTTGAATCAAGGAACATGGTAAAATGTGGTGCATCTGATTAAGCTATGACCCTGGTTAATAACCATTCCTGCCAATATAAACCAGACACACAGTAATACTTTTTCAATGTTCAGTGTCTTCCATCTAAAATTAGTAGCGGTTTCCTATTGCCGCCATGTTAATAGAATTATTGCTATAATGTTGTGACTGTGTAAGCCTACACACAATCTTCCCATAGAATCTTATGTTCAGGAAATCCTGACTAGTACATCCTACATTATCAGCTGTATCCCAGTGGCTGCAGAACATCTCTACAGAGACCCTACACGTTTATTTTTGATGTCATTTCTCAATAAACCTACTTTGTCATCTTGACAAGCTCCCTCTAGATTTTCCTCCGAGGCTCCTGGTTCTGCTTCGGGTTCCTTGCTCTGCACATTTTCATTTTCATCTAATAGTTTCTTGGGCAGTGGAGGAGGAATGTCCTCTTCTTGGGAAGTCGGGGTGCTGCCGGCACTTTGTGTGTTGATGCTCTGGCGGCTTTTCCTGTTGTGATCCACAGAAGCATATTCTGCACCAGCCTCGATCCTAAACTCTTGTTTCCTGGGGCTTACACAGTGGCCAATATCATCCAAGGATCTATCCCTTTCTTCTTGCCTTTCTTCTTTACGGGAGAGTACATTAACCTCCTTTATTTCTTTAACAGTTTCATACAGACAATCCTCAATAATGTTCTCATGGGAGGAACTCTCCTTCAACACCTCATATGGCCCTTCATTCCCAAGAGGTAAATCATTCTCATCATCTTGTGCTGGGAGCATGGTCTCCACATTACTGTTAGGGGGGATTCTAGGAAGCTCTCTGCTTTGGTGGCACCTTGTTGATTTCCCTGTGCAGTCCTGAAGGTCACATAGGTCAGGGAGAGAGCCCTGTACATCTTCGTATGGCTGAATACAGGCAGCGCTGCTGTCTTCTGAAACTGCAGGAAGAGCAAAATTCATATTCAAAGACGTTTTAAATCCATTACCACGATCAATAGTGCAGAACAGGAAAGAAAGACTGTAGAAACCATGTTTACATAGTAAAGGGGTAACTAAAACTTTAACATCACGGGAAATAAGAGAATTAAAGGGGAACTATTGCGAAAAAAGAGTTATCATGAACTAAGATAAGAATCTTTCTAAGTACAATCAATTAAATGGCAAGGAAAGTATAAAATAGAATAAGGGTAGAAATGCTGTATTTTGTATACTAATCATAAACATGAACTTACTGCACCACAAGCCTAATCAAACAAATGATTTATGCTTTCAAAGTTGGCCACAGGGGGCTGTCATCTTGTAACTTTGTTATACATCTTTGCAAGACTAGACTACATACACATGCTCAGTGTGATCTGGGCTTCTTAGGGATCGTCATAAATGATCAAAAAACAAAGTTGCTTGAGTTCTGAATGGCTGTTAAGTAAGGCGGGGGCTCCCTCTGCTGTTCATAAGTATGATTGTTTCTCTGCCCAGCAGTTAGGGACTGTCTGACAATTCCTATCCACAGTAGTAAATGAAGGGAGAATTTCACTGCATACAGTCAGGTTTCTTATAAAAACGGTACACATTTTTTTATTAAAGTATATTGGAGATAGATTTCTTTTTCATTAAAGTAAAAATTCGATTTAATTTCTTTGCCTTTCCTTGCCCTTTAAATATTCTGTACCGTTTCTGAAATCAAGTTTATGTTCACTATCCCTCTCTCAGCATTTGTTCCTCTTCATTCTCTCTTCATGCAGCAGTTGGGTGTCCGATAATCGTTGACAGTTAGATCCAATATATGTTATAGGGGGCTTCTTTTGCCTAGAAGGTGTATTAGAGCTCACTCTATTAAAATCATCAGACCAGACATCATGTCTCTCTACATGCAGAACTGGTGCAAAATGCAGTTATTTCATTATATTTTGTTTGTACTGGAATCAGTTATGTGAGTGAGCTCTAATACATGTTCTGGGCAAAAAGAAGCCCCCTTATAAAAGATATATTTGATCTGACTGTCAAGGAATATCTGACACCCAACTGCTACATGAAGACAAAATGATAAGAAAGGGATGCTGAGAGGGATAGTGAAGATAAACTTGATTATTTCAGAAAACGTACATCATTTTTAACGGATTGTATTTACAAAGTATCTTATTTCAGTACACAGAAGCTTATATTAAATTTAAATTTTTCACAACAGTTCCCTTTAAGAATTCTGTATCAAGTAAACTCTATGTAGAGGCAGGCTGCCGAGAGGGGGATAGTATAAAGGTTTGTGTCACTCTTTGGAAATTGCCATTTTGGAGTAGCCAGTTTTATGCTGATAAATGTTTCACGTATTCTGATTAAGGTGTGCAAGAGGAAAATGTATAATCAATCTCTTGGGTTCACAGAATGGAAATAGGAATGTGGGAATGTCCCAATGGACACTGACTGCCACTTTGCACATGATTGTTGGCGTTACTCACCATTGCCATTACTGACTGCACCATTCCTGTAACTACTGGTCGGTGCCTCAGTCCCCAGGCTTGTAACAGAGTGGCTGTAGGTTTCCTTATCAGAAGGCTGCAGTTTTGACATAAAAAAAAAAAACATTTGAAAAAAAAAAAGTTACTTTTGCTACTTTAGTTAAGGTGGCCATAGACAGGGAGATCCGCTGGTTTGGCGATATCGCCAACCCAGCGTATCACTCCCCGATATGCACACATTGAGGTGGGCAATATCGGGCTGATCCGATCGTGGGCCCTAGGGTCCAACGATCGGACCATAATGGAGGCTATACGGCTGGTCACATCGCTGGGCCGCATACACGCAGAGATGGGGTTTTTAACCTGCCCGATCGAGACCGAACGGGGAAGCCCGTCTGATCTTCCCACACACGGGCCAATAAGCTGCTGACTTGGTCTGTCGGTAGCTTTTATCGGCCTGTGTATAGGGGCCTTTAAAATACAAAACGTTACCAGATATTCCTTGGCCAGATAAAATGTGCCATGCACAAAATATTATGCATTTTTACAAGAATAAGTCATTAGCATGAGTAAATGTCAGACAATGGTAAGCAAAGATCATTGATAAACATGGACACATGAGCACATTTTCCCTTCGGTCTCCACATATTGTATACAGCAAAATACAACAAGCCAGACACCAAAGGCATAATTATAGAAATCACCGAACATTAGGAAAGTGGAGCGCAAAATGCTGCTCCTGGTAACTTTAAGAGCCCAATCTTGGCTCTTCTAGTGGCATGAATGAAACCAGATTTAAATAAACGATTATATTTATAAATAGTATAAGTTATTTTGCTCAATCAACATGATAGAAAATGTTCTGGAATAATTTTTTACTTGTAGGCAGCTGTCCAATACATATTAAGAATGTTTAGTGACTTTCATAAATGTAATTGCTATTAAAAGTCAAAATTTTTTATCCCTTTTTATTCCCTGCACTTTTTGTTCATCAGGTGGCTTCCGCTATCTGCTACAGAGCCAGTAGTGCAAGGAATATAAACTGCCAGACAGAGACAGCGTTCAATAGCAATTACACACTTTCACCGGTATTCAATAATTATTTATAATACACAAAAGCCATAAATATCTTGTAAATTATATCCTTATAAACGGTGAGTTCTGATGTCATCAGTTATAAACGGTGAGTTCTGATGTCATTTCTGTCACATGACTCCCTGAAACTTGTGTATTATAATAAATAAAGTACCCCCAGTTGCAAAATATGAGGATATTAGAAGTTACCTCGAAGTTCCATGACCTGAAGGCCTCGTGTTTTTATATGGTCATGAAACTCCTCGTAACTTATAATATCCTTATATTTTACAAGAGGGGGTACTTTATTCACTATATAATACACAAAAGCTGTGAATGTCTTGTAAATTATATCCTTATAAACGGTGAGTTCTGATGTCATTTCTGTCATGACTCACTAAAACTTGTGTATTATAATAAAGTACCCCCAGCCGCAAAATATGAGGATATTAGAAGTTACCTTCGGCCTCGTGTTTTTATTTGGTCATAAAACTCCTCTGTAACTTATAATATCCTTATAATTTACAAGAGTGGGTACTTAAGTCATTATATAATGAATGTATATGGTACAGTTGCTCAGAATTACATTTTCTATCTCCCCTTGGAGGCTATAAACCCATCTCAACAGATAATATGCTTACCGCTGTCATCAGATTCTCATGGTCCCCATTCTGTTGTTTCTTTTTCTTTTCCCTGTCGATAGAAACCAGATTTATACTGTGTTACTTTATTGGAACATTTGACCTTATATGGATAAGAGCCTTTATTTTTTAACAGGTTATCATTTTAAAAACTATGGTTTATACCATACAATATAGACTGCTATTTAAGATACACATTTAGCATATATTAAATAGTATACTCATAATATTGTTTTCCCCATTGGACGTGTGGGCTATCAGAACCTCACCTCGAATGGGGGAAAATTTTATTGGTTCGCCTATCTGGAGAGCAAGTTCTGTTAGCATACGCCTCCAGTGCAGGAACAATATTTTGGGGATAGGTGCTTTTAATTGTGGAAATGAATCTATAGCTTGCAGTGCCCTGTTTGATAAGCACCAATCATTGCCCTCCAGCTGGTGGAGCTTTTCAGATTTGACATCCATGGGGCTATGTAATAAAAGGCACTATGTTTTCCCAGGGGCAGTAACCCATAGCAACCAATCAGCAGGTAGTATTTACTAGTCACCTGTTCCAATGCCAACATCTTATTGGTTGCTATGGGTTACTGCTCCTGGGCAAACTTAGTGCCTTATATTATATATGGGGGTCAGACTCTGTAGAAGCCAAAGTGTATTTTGCCACTCTTTTATTGTTTGCCATAGTATATCTTGCCAACATTTTTTTTGCTCTTTATGCCATGATATATATATCTAGATCGATATATATATATATATATATATATATAGTAAATAAGGTATCAGCCTTGCCTGTAACAGCTGGAACAAAGAAAGAGAAGAATGGAGATGAAGATGATGGTGGACACAGCAGCCAGGCCACCCCATGCCATGAACTCTGCTTGTTCCCCAGTCAGGTCATTACTTGGGCTTCCGGCCATCTCCTGTATAATGGGGGCCATTCTTAGTGGATGGGTATCTGCTCAGAAGGAGGCTTCATTTGTGGGAACAGACTGTCCTTCTTCCTGGAAATAAACAAGCAGAAATGTATGATAGTCAGGAATACACATTAAACAACATGTTTCTAATGAAGAAGAAACCAAAGTCAATATATGTATTTTATATTCCCTGTAACCTTTCACTGGATTCTGTCTGTCGTGCTTCCTAAATTGGCCATACATGCCCAGGATTGGTTGAGTAATTTGACTAATTTCTGCTGTACGACCCAATCAATTGCCCATGCATGGCCAGTCAAGGGGCGTTTAGACTGAAGAACCATAGATAGCTACCTTCAGGATACAGACTTCAATGGATCTGATGCCAAAATGAAGAACAACAGCCATAGTTGCACCCTCAATAGTTATTTATAGAGACAAGGGCTCTTGTAGAATGTCAGAGGCTAACCCTCTGTACAGCAATTTGTTTTATTAGTGACCTCTCGATTACTGATCCTTCAATTTTTGACAGTTTTCAGAATTCCTAAGAAATAGCGCCAGATCCCGAACTGCTTTATGGAAGGTATTTCTGAAACGTTTCCTATCTGGGGAAAAGGTAACCTTTGCTGTATTATTTTGCTTTTTCACAGACAATACTGCACACAATAAAGATGTAAAAATGACTAGATACTGTTTCACATAGAAGCACCATATGCATTAGCCCAAATCATAACCAGCCCAGCCAAAAAGCAGCAAAAAGTACATCAGCCAAAAACTCCTTTATTGTGTTTTTCTCCAAGCCACAATAAAGAACACAAATCTACACAAAACAAAGTTTACTAGGAGGGAATACCGTGTGGATCTAAGGGAAAGGGGATTTATGTCAAGTATAAATACCCGCTCTTTCCCTCATGTCCCCAAAAACAGCACAACCCAATGAGATTTATAAAGCAGTATAATAAAGGTGACCATACACTGAGAGATCCAGTCCTCTGGCGATTTCGCCAAATGAGCAGATCTCTTCAGGATATATCCACCTTGAGGTGGGCAATAATAGGGGTGATCCGATCGTGGGCCCTAGGGTCCAACGATCGGATCACAATAGAGGGGATATACGGGGGGTCGTATTGCGAGACAGAATCAATGAACAGATTCAGCCACGATCGGACGGGATTTTTAGTCCTGCCTTTCGGCCAGATATCAATCGGTAAAGCCCGTCAGAGGCCCCTATACACAGGCCAATAAGCTGCCGACCCGGTCTGTCGGCAGCATTTATCAGCCTGTGTATCACCCACCACCTTAAGGAGGTAGAAATAAACCCACACACATTTAAGCTGCTTTTTGAGGCACTGCCAGATCTAGATGGTGATGTTTAACAAAGGTAGAAGATTGTGACTCTGCCGACACATATGATCTACAGATACCCTTACATGTTCTGCATAAGAGCCAATCATAGCTCTGGGGGAATGAGGTTTTCATTCTCCTGATAAAGGAATACCAGCTTTAATGTAGGACATAGTAGTAGCCGGCTTGATCCAACATGCTAAAATGGACTTTGATGCTGCCGTCTCCCTTATTGTTACCATGAGAAACAAAACCTGTATGTCAAATATGAAGGGTTTCATCCTAAGGGCATCCTAAAGCTACTGGGGGAGATTAGTCGCCCAGCGACAAATCTCATCTTCTTCAGGCGACAAATCTCATCTTCTTCAGACGACTAATCTCCCCGAAAAGCCTTCCCACTGGCTAGAATCTAAATTGCCTGCGGGATGGCACTCGGAGCGCTTTGTTTTCCGAAGTTGCACATAGTTCCCTTGTGAGGCAATTTCAGGCGACTTCGGATGACTAAGCGATCCGAGTGACATCTTCAGGACTGGACTGAGAATCAAAATAGGCCCTGGCATTTCAGGTACACAGAGGCCCAATCAGCCCACATAGAGGCCCAAACAGCCCCCACCAGCCCACTGAATACTGACTTTCTATGGCACCTTATAGCAGCCCATCTGGCATTTGCCCTAACCCACAAATGGCCAGTCCGGGCCTGGACATCTTGCCGGCAATTTAGATGCTAGCTGGCGGGAAGGCTTGTCAGGGAGATTAGTCGCCCGAAGAAGATGAGATTTGTCGATGTGCTAATCTCCTCCAGTAGCTTTGTGCGCCTAACGAGAAGACAATATTAGACATTCAAAAATGTATCACTCTGTCTGTTTTAGGTTTTGGTTACAAATAGGGTTTGAAATGACTTATGTCTCTGTTCCTTATTGGTAAAATGCTGCCTAGGGACATGAGGGAAAGATGGATATTTTACAGGAAACACTGCATAAAAAAATCGCTACTATCTAGAATTTCACATTTTCACCTCTGTAGGTCTACAGGTAGCCACAGTAGATTTTCCAACAATATTCCATTCATTTATAGGTTTTGGCAATGATAAGTAATTGTAACAATATAAGATAACAGGTCCCTTAGGAAACGTTAGACTCACAGCTTAAAGGGAAATTCAACCCCCCTGGGTGCTAACCAATGGCTTATTCCTGGATCTGGCTCAGTCGGCGGCGCATGCGCAGTATGACACTGGTACCAGCGTCCTACTGCGCATGCGCACAAAGGTCACGAAGTTCAATCTGCGAACTTCGTGAGCTTTGTGCGCAAGTCCCGCCAACGGATCCAGCAAGAGGGGGTTGGAAAAGAAGATGGACCCTGTGAACTTTGCTGGAGGGAACCTACACAGAGGGGTAAGTAGCGACTTAGGGCAATAGCCCAGGGGGGGGAGGAGGCCTACTGGGGAGGGGGGAGGGGTTAGAGCCGGGGGGGTTGAATTCCCCTTTAAAGGGCAATTCACCTTCATTAGAAAAACTGTAATAACTGGAAAAAAATTTTTTGTAAAATGAACATGGTAATTAGGGGTTGTGCAAGAAGCACATCAACTTTTTTATCCCTCTTTTTATTTCCAAAATGTTGGGAGGAATGTGCCTAGTCAGCAAAATAAACTTATTTACTGCACTCTTCTATAAACCCTGCACTTACACAGCAAGAGGACAGTTCAGTGAAAGAGCTGCTAACCTAGTTGGCAATGCTTGGCACATAGCGTTATGCTTCTAAAACACAAAGTAACATGGATCCCTGCTATCAAGAAGGAATTATTTCGGGGTCTTGAGTACAGGATTAAGAGCTGGACCTGTGGCTCTACACAGCTATTGCAGAACATTCTAGCATTCCTACAATGGTTGTGAAAAATTCAGGTCTACAAGAATATACACTCGCAGTTAACTGGGGCTGAAGGAAATCGTACAGCTGTTATCCATAAAACTCCAAATTACAGGCCATCCCCATATCCACTAATAATTCCAATTATTTAAAATTATTCCCTTTTTCTCTGTAATAATAAAACAGTACTTTGTACTTGATCCCAACAAAGATATAATTAATCCTTAATCGAGGCAAAACAATCTGGCTAGGTTTAATGAAGATCCAAATTACAGAAACCTCCTGAGAAAACCCCAGATCCTGAGCATTCTGGATAACAGGTCCCATTCTGTAACAGGAAACCAGACCTATGCCTACAATTATATGTGCTTGTTTGTATCAGAGCAATAGAATGTTGTCCCCATCGGGGGGGGGGGGGGGTTTAAAGGGATATGGTCATGGGAAAAAATGTTTTTCTCAAAACACATCAGTTAATAGTGCTGCTCCAGCAGAATTCTGCACTGAAATCCATTTCTCAAAAGAGCAAACTGAATTTTTATAATTCATTTTCAAATCGGACTTGGGGCTAGAAATATTGTCAGTTTCCCAGCTGCCCCAAGTCATGTAACTTGTGCTCTGTTAAACTTGTACTGTAAATTGGAGTGATATCACCCCTCCCATTCCCCCCAAGCACCCCTTCAGCAGAACAATGGGAAGGTAACCAGATAGCAGCTCCCTAACACAAGATAACAGCTCCCTGGTAGATCTAAGAACAACATTCAATAGAAAAACCCATGTCCCACTGAGACTCCCTCAGTTATATTAAGTAGGAGAAACTACAGCCTGCCAGAAAGTGTTGGCTCTTTCTGAAAGCACAAGACCAGGAAAATGACCTGCAATGGCTGCCTACACACCAATATTACAACTTAAAAAATACTCTTGCTGGTTCAGGAATTTTCTATTGTAGAGAGAATTATTTGCAGTGTAAACAGTGTAATTTCGAAATAAAAATCATGACCGCATCCCTTTAATGTTACTCTTATTTTATTTGCCCAACATAGATCCAGTGTTGCTCCCTGAAGGCTTTCTTTCTTCTAATTGGCAAGTATGGGCTACAGTGCAATCTGCTGGCTCAGTAATGGGCAAAAATCTCACGGTGATTAAAGGAAAGCTATACTACCAAAACAATGGCTAAATCAAATGATAATTTAGATCATGCAACCAATTCAACATGTTTACATTAAATTGTTATATACGTATTAGTAAATACCGGCCTTTCTACATGAGCCACCATTTTGTTATAATCCAACTGTCATTCACTGATCACTTGACAGGAAATTACACAGGTTCGACATGTGACAGGAAGTAGTGTGGGAGTAAAAGCTTTGTCCATTCCCTGGCTGACGTATGTATGTGTGCCCTTGGTTTATATGTGAGAGGGATTATCCAGTGGCACACTAGACTAGTATATTTCTCACGAGAAAGCTTTATTCATATAAACGTACTTCTTATGCAATATGTTTTCAGAGAGACTTAAACTGCAGGGTTTTCCTTTAATGGAGGGTCGAACTGAGTTATCACTTCAAAAAAAAAAAAAGTAATTTTAGAAAATTCATATATCATGCTTCAGGTCTATTGTTCAAATAATGGGAGGGCTGTGGGTGTGCCCTTTCTACAATAGTTGCTCCCACAAGCGCCTTTGCTGTGCGACACTGCCCTACTTTCATGGTATTCACCTCTGCCTCAATGGACTCAGACACTGCAAACTAATCGGCCACCTTCCTCTGGGAGTCCCCGCCACGCGCTTTATTGATGGCACTGCAATTATACGATCTAATGAGCCGAGACTAATGAAATTAGAAAATTCCTTTGAACTGATGAAAAACAGGTTTCCCCCTATAGATTTTATTAGCAGCTGATATATAACAGAGACTCCATTCTAATGAAGTATTATCTCCCAGCGGTTAGCGGCAGCTACTCACCCGGCCCCAAGCAGCCATGCACACAACATGCATTTTATTATCTCTATTATTATTATTATCCCTGATTTAGAATGGTCAGGAATTTCCCATAGGGCTGTGCAATTAACATATTCAAATAAGTAATGGAGAGAGAGGTTTCAAGGAAAGCTGAAACTTTCATAAAGGATTCTATCACACAGGCAATTTAAAGTAAAATTACAATTGGTCATGTTGGATCTAAATTAAAATCAATTTGCATCAGTGGCTTGGCCTCAATTATCATTTGCCATCTATTCAAGTAAAACAATTATACAAGAACAGATCGTAAAAACAATACATTACCCCTTTAAATAGGGATGCACCGAATACACTATTTTGGATTCGGCCGAATCCTTCGTGAAACATTCTGATGAATACCGAACCGAATCCTAATTTGCATATGCAAATTAGGGGTGGGAAGGGGAAAACATTTTTTACTTCCTCGTTTTATGACAAAGAGTCATGCGTTTTCCCTCATGTCTAATTTGCATATGCAAATTAGGATTCAGTTTGGCTGGGCAGAAGGAATCCCCCGAATCCTGCTGAAAAAGGCCAAATCCCGAACCAAATCCTGGATTCAGTGTATCCCTACCTTTAATCAAGAATACATACAAGGTACAGCATCTCCGCTTTATCTTCCTTTTGTTTAAAACCCGTGTTGTATTGGCTCTCACATGAGCATCATTAGAAGATAAGATGGTTATTTCAGACCCTGATTTGCATATAACATTTTCTAGAAAGCATGGAGCGGGCACATTATGGGCAATGGGTGCATAATCACCCCTCATTAGTGAAACAAAAGCCACAAATTTCGCCGGCATATCAAGTGCAGATAAATCTTATATAAAGGTGAAAATCAGCACTATCAGCTCTAAGTTCATGCAACAAAAAGAAAAAGCAGTTATGAAGCTTAAGAGGAAAGAAGGGCATTAATTCAATTAAGCAGACTAATTGGCTTGTCTTGTCATCTCGGATTTGTGTGTGCTGTTCATTCAGACAGATAAATTAGCCGTGGCTTCATTAATATAATCTATACTAAACCCAGGTGAGGCATCCAGCTGTAGTTCTGACACATCATTTACATTTTTTCTTAGCTTTCTATAATTGCCCTTGTTTTCTTATAAATGCCCTTGTTTTCTTATAAATGCCCTTGTTTTCTTATAAATGCCCTTGTTTTCTTATAAATGCCCTTGTTTTCTTATAAATGCCCTTGTTTTCTTATAAATGCCCTTGTTTTCTTATAAATGCCCTTGTTAAACTCGTCACTTTCCGCATTGTAAAGCAAAACGTGACCAGAACAGTTAGCAAGTGCTGAGTGAACATATAGATTTCCATTTAAGCCTATTCCTAGAGTCATTCCTTTGTTTGTAGGGCAGAAGCAGTAGGATGTAGTTCTGCAATAGATGGAGGGCTGCCATAAATATCCTTATATCCCCTTTATATTTGGATTATTATTTCCCAGGGGTGAATTTCTTAAAGCTTTACCTTAAAACCATCCTCGCTGTATTGTGCCAGTAGCTTATGAACTGTCACATATTATTAACCATGAGGGGGGGGGGGTGTAAAATTGGGCACCCCCCCTTCCTGTAGTTGGAGAATGTTTGGGTCTTTTGATGTAGTCCAGAGCCCAGAGCACGTCCTTAATCCAATCTGCATGTGCCCATGACATGCTGATCCAGTATGATAACTGCCCCGGCACAGTCATTTTCTAATAATAGGAACCCATCTAATCCAAGGCAAACAATGTGACACAGAATAAAAAAAAAAAACAATTGGCGTGAAGCTGAAATTTGAAACATCAATCTGGTTATGTTGCAAGATTTATTTCGGTGTCAGTGTGAGGGGCAGGAGGATGAGGTTTCCGCTCGGGTGCATTTATTACATTCGTGCAAGCAGTGCTTAGCCAGGCAGCACCTGGGTGCAGATAAAGAAAGGGCTAACTTAATATGCCTGCTCAGTACCCAAGCTTAAAAGTTTAGCCAAAAGAAAAACCTTTTAGCTTCTATATATTAATTCAATTGCGGCAGAGATGAAATTTCCCCTGAGATTGAGGCACATTCTAAATAGTTCTCATTTCAATCATCTGCCTTCCGCCCACTGAATATTAATGGCAATGCATCGACAGGAAATTAGAATTTCCCCCACTTCCTATATTGCCTATAGAGACTTCTGGCTGCCCCACAAGCAAACAACATATGTCTGGGGCCCACCAAGCAATGTGGGGGTCTCAGCGGCACTTGTAAAACTTATATGTCAGATTAGAGATGCAAAGTAATAAACTCCTAGCAACCCGACAATGCCAAGCCTGCAATTTATATATTATATATCTCTACATAATAAAAGTGTTAAGGTGAACTACCCCCTTTAATCAACCATTCAGGAGAGCCTTGGGGCACTTGTAAACTTAAAGGGGACCATCACCCAGATCTAAAAAGCTGTGGAATAAAAGTCCTTTTCAAATTAAACATGAAACCCAATTTTTTTTATTGCAACATCCATGCCAGCTCTTAACTTGTTTAAAATCTCAGCTGTCAATCATATTGCACCTCCTCCATGCCTACAATCTGGTTAGCCAATTACTTTCACTCAGTGCCCTAGGCAACCCTACTGGCCACCCACAATCCCCCCAAATGTGCCTGACCAAGATGAAGGGGAGAAGGAGGAGAGAGCAATGGAGGGGAGAGTGACGGAAGGGAGGGGAGATCGACTATGGGGTGACCGACGGAGGGGTGATCAACAGAGGGGAGATCAATGGATGTTTGACAGGAGGGAGGGGAGAGTGATTGAGGGGAGTGGTGGATGGGTGACACACACTGCTGGGAGTTGCCCAAGGTCCAAGGCATTAGGGTTGCCACCTTTCCCTCGACGAATTCTGATGGGACTGTGACAGCAGGGGCGGGGCGATGAGGTGGTGATTGGCAATTGGTTGATCGTTGTGTCAATCTAAGGAAATTCTGCCCGTTTTCCTAATTTGGGAAATTAAAAAAAAAAACTGGGCTGTCCTATCCAGGATACACTGGTAGCAAGTCACACTACTTAAAGGGGTTGTTCACCTTTGAGTTAACTTTTAGTATAATGTAGAGAGTGATATTCTGAGACAATTTGCAATTGGTTTTTATTTTTTATTGTTTGTGGTTTTATAGTTATTTAGCTTTTTATTCAGCAGCTCTCTAGTTTGCAGTGTCAGCAATTTGGTTACTAGGGTACAAATTCCCCTAGCAACACTGCATTAATTTGAATAAGAGACTGGAATATGAATAGGAGATGGACTGAATAGAATGATAAGTAATAAAAAGTGGCAATAACAATACATTTGTAGCCTTACAGAGCATTTGTTTTTAGATGGTGTCAGTGACCCCCATTTGAAAGCTGCAAAGAAACAGAAGAAAATTGCAAATCATTAAAAAACTAAGAAAAATAAATCATAAAGACCAATTGAAAAGTTTCTTAGAATTGGCCCTTCTACAATATATTAAAAGTTAATTTGAAGGTGAACCACCCCTTTAAAAACAATTCTCATGCTAGAGTTGCCACCTGGTCAGTATTTTACCGGCCTGACCGAATTATACTTGAACCCAATGTTATTAATAGGGGAAAAGAACTTAAATATATAGGAAGGCCGGTATTTTTTTCCAAAAAAGGTGGCAACCCTATATCAGAAACTTCATGTTATGGAGAACTCTTGGCTCAGAGCATTAGTAGGGGAATGTGTTGCCAATATTTAGGCTCAAACATTGGGTTGGAGACAGCAAGCTGCACTGTGAAAGTCTGCGACACCATCAAGCATCACTGGGAATGGGCGTGTCTTGCTCTCGGGCAGTTTGATCGACAGGTTAAACAATATTCCAGTCACTAAGGGCTGGAGAATTTGGGAACATTTTTTTTTCAGTGGGTATTCACAACACCACCGCCCCAAGGGAATGGAGCTGTCCATGTTTATTTATTATGTCAATAATCTTGTGTTTTACATTGTTTAGGAACTTTTTGCAAAAAGGGAATGTTGAACCCAAAGGTAAGTTGATCTATCAAAAGTGTGTATCAGTCTGTGTTCAGTAGGCAACCTATAAGCAATATGATCCTCGCCGCACCAAAGAAACCCCCTGAGCCCCAATGGGGTTAACAATAATACATAAAAATTTCAGGTGCGAGTTGGGTCAAATTGCAACTTTGTAAAAAAATATTTTTATTTTCACAATACAATATTAAATATCTAAAACCAATTGCTTACTGGCCGGCCAGCTGGTGGTGAGTAAAAGGAACGAAAAGGTGAATTAAAAACAAGCAATTGCAGTATACTACATGTGAGTTGCAGTTCAATATGCGTTGGAAAGATTAATGGAGTTGTCGCACCAAGTTCCAACAAGCACCACCACAGCTTTAGAAGTAAGCGTATCTGTTTTTTAGCTGTGTGGGTTCAGAGACCGATGCACTATCACTAAGTGCGTGTGAGTTATCGGTCTCTGCAACCCACACAGCTAAAAAACAGATACGCTTACTTCTAAAGCTGTGGTGGTGCTTGTTGGAACTTGGTGCGACAACTCCATTAATCTTTCCAACGGATATTGAACTGCAACTCACATGTAGTATACTCCAAAGGTGATATCACCGAGGTGGTTTTGGTACCCTTTTCATTATACTGTAACATACTTCCCAACATTTTGGAAAATGGAATAAGGGACAAAAACATTTGCCGCACGGAATGTGGCAAAATCTTTTGACCATTGCAGCCACACCCCCTAATTACCATGCCCATTTTGCAAAATTTGCCAGGTTATTTCTATAGTTTTTATGTTTTATTACAGTTTTACTAATGCCGGTGAATTGCCCTATGAGTCTATCTTCTCCTACGGAACAAAACTTTTACAAATGTACCTGATCTATTCTGGGCTCTCTGCCAAGAGCCAATTAAGTTAGAAACACTATCTTTTTTGGCTGTAAAGTACCGAGAAACAGGGACTTTCCAGTACTAACAGGGGACTGCCGGTTGAGCTGTCAAAAGCTGGACTGTCCTGCTCAAAACAGGACAGTTGGGAAGTATGCTGTAATATATTGGTAGTATGATTTATATCGTACACAGGTCAGCACAAATAGATCCCCTTTTAAACTCAGTTTAGAATTCAGGATCTTTTTTATTTGTTCAAGGCTTCTGATGTGTAACAATCTTTTTTAATTAAGAACAGGGAGGACACATTTTGCAAGTGGCAGGGCATCATTATGTACAAGCATGGCTGTCCAGGAATATAATAATACAGATGCATGGTCTCAATGCAGTAGTCCAGTGGTCCCGAACCCGTAGCTCCAGGCCTAGATTTGTGGTGAGGCCACAAAGGCCCGGGCCTAGGGCGGCAGAATATTGGGGACGGGCAATGCCGGCCATCCGATTCCAGGGAAGTACAGGGGAGCCTAACTCGCACTGGAGAGGGTATGCTGGCAGGCACTAGGACCGGTGCACATGCATGCTCACACTGGAGATAGTTTGCTGGCAGGCGCTAGGACCGAGCGGAGGGACTGTGTGGCCTCAGGGCACTGCCCACTAAATCCAGCGCCGGGTAGCTCGCTAGCAATATGTTTCTCAGCAACTCCTTGGATGTTGCTTCCAGTGGCCTAAAAGCAGGTGTTTATTTTTCAATTCCTGGTTGTTGCATAAAAACCAGGTGCACTGTCAATGAGAGCCTCCTGTAGGCTGCCAGTCCATATAGGGGCTACCAAACATCCAATCAGAGCTCTTATTTGACATCCACGTGGACTTTTTCATGCTTGTGTTGCTCTCCAACTCTTTTTTCCATTTAATTGTGGCTCACAAGTAAAAAAAATGGTTGGGGACCCCTGCAGTAGTCTCTCCACCCTCACAGACGGACCCACTATAAATAAATGTGACATTGTGACACTCAAAGTGTGTATGTAACCTTTCAGCATAAAGCCGGCTAGTGACCTGCTATTGCAGCTGTCATTTAGTTCGATATCTGTCAGCAATATGATCAGTGTCCGTATTCTGCCATACACTATGCATTCTCATCATGCCTTTCTTTCACACGACAGAGGGTTCCTCATTTGCTGAGAATGTGGCTTTTGCATGATGCAGCCTGTGGTTGGAAATGCCACTTCCTTTTGTTTGCTACGAACTCGGGGTGAGGTTTAACTTAGCAGCTTTAGTAAAGCCCCTTTCCCACTACCACTGGAGTCTCATAAACATCTTCTAAAACATATTCTTCCTGACTTCTACCCAAAATCTATTCAAATTTCCCCACTCCAATATTGTGAGAACAATTCAATCTCCATAAACTACAATACCCAAAATGCTTTGAGCAGCAGCAGCACCCAAATGCTTGAGTGCCGAGAATCAGACATGCAAGATATGCATAATATCATATATATATATATAATGTCTATGAAGAACTACATAATGGACATAACAAAAGATAATAACGGTACATATTGGCCATTGTTGAAGGCAGCCATTAGATTCTGCGAGGTTAATGTAATAACGCGGGCAAAGTCTCGTGGGCCGATAGCAAACAATTAACCATTAGCATTTACTGCAGTTTGAAACCGCAGAAGTAGTACTCGTTTCTGCAAAAGTAAAAGATTTAATATTCACTCCCAATGATATGCATGGCAACAAATATGAAGAGAAGATTTCACAATTTATAACTATAGTATCTGATACAAGGAAACTCCCCAAACGTTCATGGCAAGAGTTTTCCTTTGTTGAATTTTATGACTCTGTTGTTTCACAACCTTGATGATGCTAAACATACAGTTTTGGAGGGGGGGGGTACACGTGGTCCCCATAAAAAGGGTCTGATGAGGAACAATGGAGTTTGTATGCATGCATGAAATAGGTGGGGGGAAAACACACATCCATTGCAACCTTTGTGTAACTGCTGGTTGATCCACAGAAAATACAATAATGTACAATAGGTGACAAAGCCCAATTAAGAGAAAGCTGAAACAATGGTGGTTTATGGAGTAATTTCCCTGAGAACTACCATACTTTACACACAATTCAGTAGCAGTGGTGTAACAAGGGTTGGAGAGGCTTCCCGGTTGGGCCACCCCTTTCTCACACGCTTCCCATTTGGATGTGCAAATATCTTTACAGTTCCACCCACGATTGCGTATTTTTATATCTCCTGTAGGTCCTTAGGGCTAGCCCACATGGGAAGATTCAGGCGACTAATAGCCGCTTCTTTGGGGCGACGAGGCAATTTTCAGTGACTTAGGAAAACGCAACGGCGCGTGTGAATAGGCGCAGGCGACTTTACAGTTTAGCGCAAGACACGTGCAAGCAATTCAGGGAGATTAGTCGCCCCAAAGAAGCGACTAATCTCCCTGAATCTTCCCATGTGGTATAGCCCTTAGGGGACGCGGGCCTTGGTGCAATCACACCCCCCAGTAGTAACACCACTGTATTGTACATACCATACTCTACATTACACATGGTTTGTAATAATTGCACAAAAGAACATTTCAGGCATTTTTTTGTATTAACGGCTATTGAACCAACATAAAAAAATGCGCGGCCCCTGTAATTAGCCAGGGGCCATGTGATTCTTCTGACATATTACCTCTAGCCCTGGTCTAGTGAGGGGCTGCATAACTGAAATACAGTCCCAGCCAATTTCTGTTCTTAATGAGGTCAGTCGTGGGACGTACGTGTTACTCCTCATAGTGCAACAAGGTTTCTGTTCCAGCTGGGGGTCATGAGCTGGAGCAGCAATTCCCAGAGTCTTTCATTCTCGGCAATTCAAAGCAAATTTACCCGATTTCCCAGCAGTGACATAACCCAAGCCACACAAACATTTCCTTATTATTTCTTAAAGGGATCCTGTCATGGGAAAAAATTTTTTTTCAAAATGCATCAGTTAATAGTGCTGTTCCAGAAGAATTCTGCATTGAAATCCATTTCTCAAAAGAGCAAACAGATTTTTTTATATTTCATTTTGAAATCTGACATGGGGCTAGACATTTTGTCAATTTCCCAGCTGCCCCAAGTCATTTGACTTGTGCGCTGATAACTTCAATCACTCTTTACTGCTGTACTGCAAGTTGGAGTGATATCACCCCCTCCCTTTCCCCCACCCAGCAGCCTAACAACAGAACAATGGGAAGGTAACCAGATAACAGCTCCCTAACACAAGATAACAGCTGCCTGGTAGATCTATGAACAGCACTCAATAATAAAAGCCATTTCCCACTGAGACACATTCAGTTACATTGAGAAGGAAAGCAGTTCCCTCCTAAAGTGCTGGCACAAGTCACATGAGCGGGGCAGCTGGGAAATTGACAAAATGTCTATCCCCACGTCAGATTTTAAAATGAAATATAAAAAAAAATCTGTTTGCTCTTTTGAGAAATGGATTTCAGTGCAGAAGTCTACTGGAGCAGCACTATTAACTGATGCGTTTAAAAAAAACAAAAAAACATGTTTTCCCATGACAGTTTCCCTTTAAATGTTTTATAATGATTTACTTTAAAATGGATAAGTCCACAGTCAGTACCTTGAAACTGCAGGAGGCTCAGTATCCAATCACTGGGCATTTACCTTAGCACCCCCCCCAACCTACATGATAAGGCACAAACATCAAATTATTATATTCCATAAGGTCAGACTGGAGCATTGGTGGCCCAACGGGTTCTAAATTTCCACATATCATTTTTTTGGGTGGGCAGTCGACTGGGGAGCAGGTCTGGGCAGGGGCCCACCAGGATTTTTCCCCAGTGCTATAGAAACGATAAAGAACAATTAAAATCCAGCCTCGGGATAATTCTGACGCATTGCTGACACCAACAACCTAATACAGGCCTAGCATTTACCTTTCAGATTACAGTGAAGCAGAAAGCCAATATGTTACCCACAAAACGTTCAATCCAAGATTCATTTCTGAATTAAAATACACCCATATAATCAGTGTTCCTACTAAGGTGTACACTTGCAAGCGCAAACATTTTGAGGCCATCACACACAAGAAATTGTATTTAAAAAATGTGAGACTTGGTCAGAATAAACAGAGTACACAGGTTTAAAATGTGAGCACAAAATCCATTTTCAAGAAGGAATCAGAGGGAACAGGTTTGATAATCCTCACATAGCACGGGACCATCACGTGTCCTTGCTTTCCCCACAGTCAAATAGGGGACACACACCGCCCGGCTACTAGTAAAGACTATAAATATAGAGATTGTATAAATATAGAGTAACAGAGAATTCCCAATAGCAGCCTAGCTGTAGGAACAAGCCATGTGTTGCACTGTAGTAGGTTATACGCTACATAATCATCCAATGAACTCTTCCCTATTTATAGATTTATTAGGGATGCACCAAATCCACTTTTGGATTCAGCCGAACCCCCGAATTACTCGTGAAAGAGGAGCGGAAATCATTTTTACTTCCTTGTTTTGTGACAAAAATTAGGATTCTGATTCGGTTCTGCCCAAATCCTGCTGAAAAAGCTCGAACCAAATCCTGGATTCGGTGCATCCATA
>CM044441.1:127576930-127588878 GCA_024363595.1 Xenopus borealis
ATTTTTTTTTTTTTTTTTAAATAGTTTTTGAATTATTTACCTTCTTCTTCTGACTTTTTCCAGCTTTCAAATGGGAGTCACTGACCCAATCTAAAAACAAATGCTCTGTGAGGCCAACATTTTCTTCTTATTGCTACTTTTTATTACTCATTATTCTATTCAGTCCGTCTCCTATTCATACGCTAGTCTCTTATGCAAATCAATGCATAGTTGCTAGGGTAATTTGGACCCTAGCAACCAGATTGCCCAAATAGCAAATTAGAGAGTTGTAAAATAAAAAAGCCACAAACAAAAAAAAAATGTAAACCAACTGCAAAATGTCTCGGAATGTCACTCTCTACATCACACTCAAAGTTCATTTAAATGTTAACAACCCCCTTTAATGCAATTGTGTTTGCAAAGTGGACCCAGGTCAAGTCCAGGTGTTACTTCTGCTACTCACCGAATCATCAGACTGACCTCTGCACACGATTCCTTAGACAAAACTGCATCTCCCTTCCTATAATGCTGCCTTGGGAAGTGCATATGAGAGCACATGGTGCCCATAGAAAACATCATTCCTGACACACCCCTGCCAAATTTTGTTGTTGGGCCAATGAAAAGCAAAGACAATCCAAAGTTTAGTAAAACTGCCAGCAGCCCAACTAGATCTTCCAGTTTGTCTGATTAATTCAAATACCAGCCTTACCAGTTCATTAGAATGGAGTGTCGTTATAAATGAACCAGAGCAGGAAGACCAAGTGCTTCAGAATATCCCTCCCTATTTAAGGAGCCACTAACAACACTGGCCCGGCATCTATTCTTATCTCTGCCAGAGACCATCTGCTCTTCCCAAAGGTCTGGGACTTACTGGCCTCTGCTACATACACTCTCTCTAGCCTTTGTATCAGGTAACTTGTTAGTAAGTTTAGTTTATTAAGTGTGCCGGAATTGCAGTCTGTGCTCACACAGTTACAGTATCTGCACACTAATAAAGCACTAGCACTACAGAAGGCTCTGCAAACTCCTCCGAATTCTATTCTTGCAACCAAATGTGTTTTATTCTCTAAAGAGCAAATTCAGTATAACTGTACCCACAGCCAATGCTATATATCACAGGCACATACATTGCAGCACCAGCATGTGGCCCTTACCTCCATCCCTTGCATTACAACGCAACTGTCCCTTGCATTACCATGAACCCGTCCCTTGCATTACCACGCACCCGTCCCTTGCATTACCACGCACCCGTCCCTTGCATTACCACGAACCCGTCCCTTGCATTACCACGCACCCGTCCCTTGCATTACCACGCACCCGTCCCTTGCATTACCACGCACCCGTCCCTTGCATTACCACGCACCCGTCCCTTGCATTACCACGCACCCGTCCCTTGCATTACCACGCACCCGTCCCTTGCATTACCACGCACCCGTCCCTTGCATCACCACGCACCCATCTTTTGCATTATCATGAACCCAATCCTTGCATTACTGTGCACACATCCCTTGCATTACTGTGCACACATCCCTTGCATTACTGTGCACACATCCCTTGCATTACTGTGCACACATCCCTTGCATTACTGTGCACACATCCCTTGCATTACTGTGCACATATCCCTTGCATTATCACACACATGGAACATGCAGAGCAAGTCTACAAGTAGGAATCAAAATGGCAATATTTACCTAAACGCATGCAGCAGCCTCCCAGAGAATGAGCACGGCTATCCAGAGAGACTTTTTCGAATTTGCTGCTTTTTTGGTTCCTCCCAGCTAATCCTCCATCAGATTGGAATTTAAAGATTGCTGTGCTGCTGGGTCACAGAGAGAATCTGCATGCAAAGCACAGAGCACTTCCTTATTAGGCTGCCAGCCTCTTTCACTCAACAATGCCTCCTCTGTCAGCTCACAGCTACAATCAGCCCGTCCTCGTGTACAGATTCATGCTTCAGCCTCACACAATTAACCCACTCACTGCCACATACTCAAGGGTTAAACCAAACCACCTTTGTCGCACTGTAAGTTTGTTTAAGGGTATTTCCACCCCAAAATGATTTCTGTATAATGAAAGAATAACAAAAAAAAACTGTAACCTGTCTGGCTGTTAATCTGCACTGCTGATTGTGACTCCTTAAAGGGGTATTTCACCTTCATGTTAATCTTTACTATGTTGGGGCAGAGACACGCGATCAGATTTGAGGAGATTAGTCGCCGCCTCCTTTTCTTCGTGGCGACTGAACTGCTCCCTGAACTGCTTTTCCACCAGCTAGAATGTAAATCACCGGCAGGATGGCACTCGGAGCGCTTCATTTTCCGAAGTCGCCTAAAGTTTCCTCGTGAGGAAGGCAGTTCAGGGAGATTAGTTGCCCCGAAGAAGAGGAGATTTGTCACCGGCTGACTAATCTCCCCGAATCTGACCGCGTATTTCTACCCTTATAAAGTGGCCAGTTCCAACAAACTTTTAAACTGGTCTTCATTATTTATTTTTCATAGTTTTTTTTTTTCCTTCAAATTATTACTTTCTTCTGATTCGTTCCATTTTTGAAATGGAGGTCACTGACCCAATCTAAAAGACAAAAACTGAACTCTGCTATATATAGATTTCTAGAGTCAAAACCAGAGAACAGAAAGGGATAACAAAATGTTACTTTTGACTGCAATTACATTTGCACAGATGCTTTTAGATTGTAAGCTCTTTTGTGCAGGGCTATGTTTGAATGAATGTGAATTGAATTTGATGTGGTTCATCATATTAAGCTTTTCAAACCTCCCCCCCCCCATACACAGTGATTGCTAAAGCAGCTGGGAACTAATGTGAGCAATGGATAGGAGCTTCCTGTCTGAAATTATTATCTGGCCTATTACTTTAAAATTAAATTTCTTGCCAAGAGTCAGAGTCAGGATATGAAAAGCAGAAGGAAAATAAATTGTTGAGAAAACAAAATAATTCATTCTGAAGGCAACAGCCGCAGGGGCAGGAGCATCAGGAGGATGAGCAAAGCCTTTCAACCTTCTGCAAAGAATTATCCATGGGAGGGAATAGACATCACTTAGTCTGGGGGAGAAAAGAAATCCATAATTGCTTTAGTGTAAATATCTAGGAAATGACTTCCTTGAATGCTCTCTATACTAAGTACAGTGGAACATTCTATTCATTTCAGTTATAGAATATTCACTCAAAGGAAAACTCATTTACGGATGAGAAACCGGCCACCGTTTTAAAGGAGAAGAAAAGCTACTGAGGCAGTTTCTTACCAATAGATTAGACACAATAGTGCAAGCTAGAACACTATATTTATTCTGCAGAAAGCTTTACCATACCTGAGTAAACAGCTCTAGAAGCTCTCTCTGTTTGTTTAGGGTAGCAGCTGCCATATTAGCTTGATGTGACTTCCTACCTGAATCTATACCTGTTCACTCATATCTCTGGGCTCAGATTACAGCAGGGTGGGGAGGAGGGAGGGAACTGAGCATGCTCACGCCCAGGGCAAGGAGGTTTAAGCTGAAAACAAGAAGTCTGATACAGAAGCCCATGTGTACACAATAGAAGGAAAGAAATGCTGTGTTTATTTTGCTTTGAGTGTTTATTGGTGTATATATATATAGGCCTTTCTGATTAAGCTTACTTACGTTTAACCTTTCCTCCTCCTTTATTAAGTGCTGAAGTTCCCTAATAATACTTCATTACTTCACTACTTGTGTCGTTTCAACGATGTCGATAACAGTTTTTTAAAGATATATTTGATTTATAACCCACAATCAGGCCAAAATTTTATAAACCAGTAGGTTTAAAATATTTAAAACCATGTCAAGGCCGCATTTACCTAGTGGGTGCCCCTAGGCCCGCGGTCGTTTGTCGCCCCTGTCCCCTCCCTTTTATTTGCTCAAATTTTCATCAGGACGGAGCAATGGGAATTGGCACATGGAAATTAAAATTTCTGAACCAATGTGGGTGTGGTTGTGTCCTCTCCACAAATCCAGGCCTCAAGATTGTAACGGTTTAAATCAGGATGCTTGTTTATCCCTTTCATCCCTTTTAGGTTTATGTTGTACATGGATATACATTACTGTACACTTATGGATGTCTATGGTTGTATATGACAACAATTGTTGTAAAGTTTACTTGTAAAAATGCAAAATAAAGAGATTATAAAAAAAAAAAAAAATCTTTAAAACCATTATTTTACCAGCCTGCTATAGTGCCGGGTGTAATCCAGTATAGTGAGCAAGCAGTCACTCCAAATTGTACCCAAAATGGTCTTAAAACTGAGCAACTGCCCCATAGATTTTATATTATTTATTCTGCACTTCAAAGAAAGATTCAGTCATTGCACAATGAATTATTAAGACATTGCTTTATGGATTGAAGAATTTGCCTTTCGGCCATTTGAACCAATTAGTCACTGGCCTCTGTTTGAAAGTCAGATCACAGGGATGTGTATGTTAATTAGGTTTCCTGTCCATAGTTTGTCCTTTAGGTGATGGCACATAAATCTAAAGTGCCGCTGGCAACTGTGCTACGTTTCTGATCACCTATAGGTTGCTATGGGGTACTGCAAATATTTTTTACCATATATGGGGATAACATCCTTAGCTATGAATCCGATGTCTTCATATTTCTAAGCAATGACTGAAAGGTCTTAAAGGAGATCAAAATTTAACCAAATGTCTTCTTATGGCCACTTACCCCTCCCCAACTGTACTACTTAAAGGGCAAAAAGATAAAACCCCATTTTTACTTTCTGTAATGAAAATGAAACCCATCTCCAATATACTTTAATTAAAAAGAAACCTATCTCCAATATACTTTGATTAAAAAAAATGTCTACTGTTTTTATAAGAAACCTGACTGTATGCAGTGAAATTCTCCCTCATTTACTGCTGGGGATAGGAATTGTCAGATGGTCCCTAACTGCTGGGCAGGAAAACGATGATACTTATGAACAGCAGGGGGAGCCCCCGCCTTACTTCCCAGCCTTTTAGAACTCCAGCAGCTTTGTTTGTTTCCCTGTAGAGCGGTCGGTGACTATGTAGAGATTTATATTGGATTTTATTTTTGCCTTTACATCAGAATATACAGACTGCACTGGGTCCTGCGTTTTAATGTGATCTAATGTGGATTTTATAGTTTTTGTATTGTTTAATATAAACTTTCTCCAATTCTGCAGAACCAGTGGCTGCAGCAAAATAATCCTCCAAATAGAATCCCAGTTTATCTGTTTAAATCTGGATCCATGATCTTTGTCCCTGCAACTGGAGTTGGAAACAGTAAAGGGGATGTAAAGGCAAAAATAAAATACAAATACAAATCTCTACACAGTCGCCAAAAGCTCTACAGGGAAACAAAGCTGCTGGAGTTCTACATGGCTGGGAAGTAAGCCGGGGGGTTCACACCTGGTGGGCCCTTGTGTGCCCTGCCGGCCCAGTCCTGTTACCTTCTTCTTGCCACAGGTCACGGCAAATACGAGGCACGTGCATGCACACCAGGGGGAGGGGCGGTTCGGCGGGAGACCCGGCAGTAGGGGACCTGGAGGGGGGCCCAGCGACAGCAGGACCCCTGTCCAACCCTGTAGCTACGAACTGCTTCAGAGTCCCACAGGTTAGACTAGGAGCACCACCTTCCAAGATGGTGAGGCTTATATTTCCCAGCAGCTGGTCCTGTGTAAGTCATTCCTGGGTTACAATACATATATATATATATATTTGACAAGGCAGAGGTTGAGCTCGCTGGGAGAGAAGGAGTCGTCTGTCTATTTGCTGTTGAACTTGACTCATGAGAACTGACAGCGCCTGCAGTGCTGGCAAACAGTATCTCATTCACATGCACTTCCCAGATGTCTGACAACTTTGTACATCTGAAAACCAAATGGCAACTCTGAATAGATCACACGTTTTCCTTTCAGCACCAGCTCAGAAATGACATTACAGCCCAGTTCCCAGGAAACCAACTGATTCACAGAACATAATCATCATACAAGGTAACAGACACCCTATAAAAAAACACATTTGCTATTCACATAAACAGACAACCATTACCTTATGCAAGACAATATGTAATGAAGCATTATTTGTGAATTGTGTTTAAAATAATGAGGGGTATATATAATTTATATATAAATATTGGAGCCAATAAAGTTCTGTGACTTTAAGGCAATAGGCTGGGCACAATGGAAACAAGCCTTTTTTTTCAACCTTAAACAATAAGGTTCTATAAGAAAACTAAGAACCAGGTCCTTCTCTACTCGTTTTTAAAAGACAAGTAAACAGTAAAAATAAGCGAGTGTATAACTTATGAGGGTGCTATTCTAAGAACTTTTGCAATGCACATCAATTATGTTTTTTTTTTTTTATTAATTTCAAGATATTAAAGATTAAATGTACTTTTAACTGGTTATTTTCTGACCACCAAGTAGTCAAGGAAGTTGTCAGGAGAAAGAAAGAGGCTGCTCTCATGTTGTTCTGGTTAGGAAAAAAACTAGAAACTAGTGATGGGCGAATTTATTCACCGCTGGCGAATAAATTCGCGAAATGCCAGTAAAAAATTTAGTAAAAAAAAAAAAAAACAGTCGCGCGACATTTTTGACTTAGCGCGCAACAAAAACTACGCAACTTCAGAGCAGCCTCTTTCTTTCTCCTGACAACTTCCTTACCTACTTGGTGGTCAGATAATAACCAGCAGGTGGTGTTGCTGTAACAAAATTAATTTATGTTAACAGTACATTTAACCTTGAAATAAAAAAAATAATGAATGTACATGGCAAAAGTTCTTAGAATAGCACCCTCATCAATTTTACATTCACTTATCTTTAAGGGTTACTTATCCTTTAAGGAAAACCACCCTGGTAGAGGCCCAGACTTCCCACTCCCCAACCCTTTCTGTCCCCTAGTGACCCACACTGGCTATGGAACTGCAAAACAGCAGAGTTTGCTGCAACCATTTCCCATACTGCTTTAGGGTTGGGGCAGATTCAGAAAGATTTAGTCTCCTGGTGATTAATTGCCGAAAGTCGGCCAGATGTTGATCGGATGGGACTAAAAATCCTGTTGGACCGCGGCCGCATCTGTTCATTGATATCGTCCTGCGATCCGACAGCCCAGTTCCTGATCATTATGATCTGATCGTTGGGCCCTATGGCCCACAATTGGATCACCCCAATATCGCCCATCTCAAGGTGGGCATATCGGGGAGAGATCCGCTCGTTTGGCAACCTCGTCAGTAAAGCAGATGTGGTTCTGGCTACACTTCTATAGCTGGAATGGGCAGCCAAGGGCTTCAAGGTGCAGGTATATCTGTATGTGGTTTGGGGGCGGGAACCATTGGATAAAAACATACAGAGGACAGTCCAGGTCTCTTTTAAAAAGGTGAACTACCCATGTAACTACATAACATGAATGGGAAGCAGCCAAAAGCTGCATTGATGAAACCTCCTCAAACTGTCCGTTTGCTACTGCCTTAATATACACAAATGTTTAGGGTTTGTGCTGATAAATACACATGCAGCACACACAAACAGTACATCAGGGGATTATTTATAAATACAAAGAGATTGCATATCCCTATATAAAACATATACTATGTAACTCATACATTTAGTGGAGACAATAACTTGATAGAATATTTGTAAAGAAGCCTTTAGGGATGCGCCGAATCCAGGTTTGGTATTCGGCCATTTTCAGGCAGGATTCGGCCGAATGCTTGTGCCTGGCCAAACCGAATCCTTAAAATCATGTGACTTTTCGTCACAAAACAAGGAAGCAAAATAATTTTTTACCCTTCCTCTCACTAATTTGCATATGCATCTGATTTGGTACGGTATTCGGACGAATCTTTCGCAATGGATTCCTGGGTTTGGCCGAATCGAAAATAGTGGATTCGGTGCATCCCTACTTTTAGTACTAAAATCTTAATATAAATTTCCCTTACCGTAATCAACCAAGCTTTCAACAGTCAACATATTCCTCATCTCTCAAAGCAATGGCGCACAAATACAGCGGGCTATCCTGCAATACAAGAACAAGCACATTTATTAGAAGAAAGGGAAGAAGTGTGAGGATGACTGGGGAAAGGGATCTGTGCTCTCAGTATTGCACCCCTGCTCCAGGTATAGTAGATTCGGTGCATCCCTATTAATAAACCAACTGTTGTAGTTGGGCCTTCTAAGTGACGTTGAGGGGCCTATGTTTAGGCAGCATTAGGAAAAATTCTTTTAAAAAGTGCTATTGGTTTTGTTGAAAGCTGAAAACTTGTATACAAATGGGAGGTTATTGTCAGGAATGTGTGCATTTACAGTTATTTAGGTGCAGATTTTCATTTACTGTAGTCTAGCAATACTGATGAATTCTAAAGGTTTTATATTCCATCTATTCTGTATTGTTTTTATCAGCATTAGCCTACTGGTTCATAATTATTTCTATCATCTTCTAATAATTAAATCTTTGTATCTTTAGATTTTTTTGCATATGTACATTTTTAAACGAAGGATTCAGTGGGAAATACGTGATTTAAAGTATGGCTACCCACAAGATGTTAATTAATGTCGGCATTTATTATCTTTCTAAATGATTGGCACGTAATGTTTGTGACCTCACTTCCTGTATTCATTGTTAAAAGCTTGTAACCAGAGCCAGGCCAAGGGGTAGGCAGAGTAGGCACATGCCTAGGGCGCAAAGCTGGGGGGGCGCCAGGTACATTCTCTGCTGCCTACCCCTAGTCCGGTCCCTGCTTGCTCTTCAGGCTGGGGTCCGGGTGCTGCAACCTGCCAGGTTGCCTAAGGCGCCTGGCCGGTCTGGCCCCGACACTGCTTGTAACACTGACAAATTTGTACACTTTATAAAGGGCAACGGCCCGAAACATGTTGTCTGCAATAAAGTACACTTAGCAGCAAGTTCTGCTGTTATTGCTTTCTCTCAGCCTCCTTATAATTTCGTTAAGATCTGTTTGAATAATGAACGCTCTGTGAAAGATTCGGACAAATACCGAACCCAAACCCCAATTTGAATATGTAAATCAGGGAAATAAACAGTTTTGACGACCTTGTTTGTGTGACAAAAAGTCACATGATTTTTTTTGGATTTGGTTTGGCTGAATCCAAATCCTGCTGAAGAAGGTCTTGGCCAAATCCTAGATTTGGTGCATCCCTAGCTATTAATGAATCAATGTATATAATCATTGACAGCCAAGTAATAATTTCTGATGAGAAATGTTGTACATGATGTTTTGTGCTTCTGTACCAGCCCAAGGCAACCACATCACTTTAGCAGTAAAGATCTGTGTCTCCCCAGTAGATGCCCCAGTAGCTCCCCATCTTCTTTTCTGCTGATTCACTGATTCACATGCTCTGTGCTGCTGTCACTTACTGAGCTTAGGGACCCACTCACAATATACAGTACACATAGAATAGAAATATAGTCACAATATAAGGCTGATTAGTCATTAATACAGATAATTACTACATGATAACACAGAAACCAGTGCAACTAGCATCAGAATTTAATAATCAGCCCTGTAGCATCAGCTTATATCACAGAACAACCTAATTTTCTGCTGGATAATTAGTGATGACCCCTAAGCTTAGCTTCTCAACAGCTGCTCAGAGCCCACTGAGCATGTGAGTGTCACAGACACTTTCCAAGATGGTGACCCCCTGTGACAAGTTTGAAGTCCTGGATCATTGCTGCTATTGACAAGCTGAAACTTTAGGCTGGTGCAATAAGTTCAGTATATAAAACATGGCATTTTTAGTCATTCATTTTTAGGGTTTAGTTCTTCTTTAACAAAACAAAATCAGCTCTCCCCTTGTCTCCCCCCCCCCCATCTGACCCAGTACAAATACAAGTAACTGACAAACTTTTCCTAGACTCATCACGTGATTCTACAGGGTTCATTTAAAAATAAAAAAAACCTTTATTTCCCCTATGAATGGCACAATCCATTAAACACTGACACGCTTCGTGCGCCATTATTGGCACTTCCCCAGGGTATCAATATTAAACCTGAATAACTTGCTGTGAATCTATTTTATGGTAAAGGAAGACCAACTGCACTGAACATATTCATATAGGTTTAATTCATATAGGTTTACTGCTAAATGGCAACTCTCTCAATCTTTTCACACCATGTAATTAGACTTCCTCAACAATGTTGTCTATGTAATTGGTGAGGCGGTAAACATTTCCATAGTAACCATCTCTTGCAGTGGTAGAAACACAGCTGTTAAAACACAAATCCAAGCAAAGGTGCTTATTTAGTATCTAACTGCCAAAATAAAGAACATTTCTTGGTTGACATTGCAGGACTTGCCTTAGTGTCCGCACAGTAATAACAGCAGATTAATGAATCTAAGGTTGTCGTCACCTGTCCAGTTTTGACCTGGATTGACCGGTAATTTGAAGGGCTGCCTGGGTCAAAACTTCCTGCCCAGTTTTCCAAATTAGGAAATGATTGACACGACGACCAGCCAATTGTCACGTCATAACCCCGCCCTAACATCTCGACCCACACCATAGCTTCACCGCCCCGCCATATCACAGCCCCGAACCCTGCCCAGTGTCCACCAGTAGCAAAGATGGCAACCCTACGGGGGACCCAGTTTCATCTCATCACCCTACAGATATAAAGCATAATTAGAAGTACTTATGTGTAATGTGCAAGCCTGCCTCCATAGTCATGTCATTTCCTCGTTTCAATGAAGATGATCTTATAGTTTCTTAGGGGGTTACACAGGCAACATTTGCCTCACACTAAAAACCCATAGCAACTATTTAGCCATAATATCTAGACCACACCAAGACTTATTAAGGTTTGAGTTGTATTTTCTACGCAACTTCGAGTTTTCGAGTTGTATTTTATGGTCATATTTCGGGTAAAAAAAAAAAATTTGAATTTTTCCATTTAATAAAAAAAAAAAAAATTTGAATTTTCCAGATTTATTATACTCCAACCATGTAAATAGCTCGAATCAGAAAATACACCTACTGCACATGTGCCGCCGATGGAGCCGGATCCAGGAAGAAGAATCTGTAAGAAGAGAAGATGGCCCCTGTGAACATCGCTGGAGGGGACCTGCATGAAGAGGTAAGTAGGGACTTAGGGGCAATAGCCCAGGGGGAGAGGTAGGCGGGGGTTTCCTTCTCCTTTAAATCGTGTACTGTTACTTGCAGCTGTTCTACAGTGCAAAGAAACCCCTGGAAATGTATGGTCACCCTCCTTTGCACTTCTGATAAAATAAATGACTTTCTCCCAAATGAGATAAAGTGGAACCTTGATTTTACTTCCCCTGCTATTAAGTTTTTCCCTCATTTTACATTGTTGTTTTGTGGTCCCACCTATATAGTATGCAGAATACATTTCCCTGACTTTCTTTTCTGGTCCCCTGAAAAACGTAAAATGGGGCTAACATTTGTAGTAGAGAAGTATAAATAGCTAAACAAGATCTTATGAACTTTGAGTAAGTTTATTGGGTGGTTTCCCTGCTCTAGTTTTTTTCCCCCTCACATTCTTTTAAGGTTTTTCTTACAAAATAAAATACCAGTAGAGGACTTTGTACTATCGCCTCCCACTCAAACAGTATACCTTTGCACAACAATAAACAGCTCACTGTATATCTTCTATATTCGATTTCAAACAGAAAAAAAAATACACAATGGCAGCCAGTTCAAAGGGGCCTGTTTCTAGTAAGACTTCCTCCCACTCTAACCACAAAATATCTCACACACCCACAGCTCCTTTCATTCTTATGAACTCAAATTGAATTAGGTGGGAATTAAATCAACTTTGGGTGCGACCCCTACCCCTTGGACGTCTTCCCAGCCTATCACTTTATATTTAGCATTGAACTAGGACCTTCTGCAATCTAGGCTCATGGAACTATATACAGCGCTGCACAATATGTTGGTGCTCTAAAAATACATGTTAATAACAGCGGCGTAACTAGATATTACTAGAACCCACAGAATTTTTTTTTT
>CM044441.1:127588978-127600388 GCA_024363595.1 Xenopus borealis
GCGCACTGCTTGAACAAAAGGCAGAGAGAGAGGATGCAGGACAGCAAGGGCCCATTATTCTTTTGTAAGGAAGAGGGGGAGGGGGGGCAGGAGGGGGGGGGCAATGAAGCTGGGGTAAGTGGTGAAGCAGAGGAGCACCCCCCTAGCTATACCCTGAGGTATATGGCCACTTACCCCCTCGCACCGGCCAGACCTTCTGCGCTGGAAACCCAGTGCAGGCATTCATCTGGGTGGTCGGTTATAGCCAGATGGCTAGTGGAATGACCCCGGTGGAATAGTCCGTGTTGGGGGCTGACCCTTGCCAGAACAGGAAGCCCTGTTTTGAGGTCTCACCCCTGGTGTCAGCCTAAGGCTGACCGAAGAATCCATCCAGCGATGGGTGTCCATCCTCCCGGTAGCAGGACACTTGAAAAACTGAATATTGTGTACAGTGGGAGGGGTTAAGCTGCCCCTGGCACGCCCCCTTTCAAAATTGTTAATCAAGTGTCCTGCCTCCGGAGGATGGAGCTTAACCCCATCGTTCCCTGTGTCCCCCTTTGAGACGGCAGAGAAAGTCTGATCATTATAACATGCAAACGATCTAGAAAGCAATGCCAAAGCAAAGAACCGCCCATGTGACTGGATCTGCAGAGGATTACATGAGATTCCTCTGTATAATTTAGCGCAGGATTAGGAAACTGGACAACATATAACTTCCAGGACCCCACTAACAACAGAATTTTTAACAGCTGCATAAAAAGAGCTAATTTCCCCTCAGACAATTGTATTATAAGAGCATATTGGGAAGTAGAAATAGTGTCAGAGAAAGGATCTGAACAATATATAAAAAGGCTCTGGACCCTGGTTCTCCTTCAGCATTTTCCCTTCCATTGCAATACATGGTTGTATACATTTATACAGTATTTCTGTTTCTGTCTATGAGAAGCAAATTAAAAGCTTTTTGCTAAAGGAGAGGCTGTGCTGGCTACATAAAACTGAGGCCACACATTAGCAGAAAACAACAACTTTGCAGCAGAATTAAACCAATGTATAAATATAAGCAGAGTCAAGCTGATTGTTGACTGGCGTCTCCTTTTAAAGCAGCGATTCCCACAGTTGCTTGTGAGCAAACACGTTGCTTACCAACCCATTTAATGTTTTCCCAGTGTTTCCCAGGCCTGGCTTGTAGCAAATTTTTTAAGGCAAAAAATTCAGATGAACTACCAAAAAGAACCTTCTACAGGCTGCCAGTCCACATATTGCTACCAAATCACCAATCAGTGTTATATCTATGAGTTTTTTCATTCTTATGTTGCTCCCCAACTCTTTTTAAAGGAACAGTCCAGTGTAAAAATAAAAACTGGTAAATAGGTTGTGCAAAATAAACAATGTTTCTAATATAGCCCTCTTCTGCTATTGCATTAGATCTAGTTGCATGTGGCACTACAGGAGTTCTGTGTCTCCGCTATATGGGAGAGCAGGTATACTTTAAAATGAAGCGCCCCCACCCAAGGTCAGGACAGGCTGAACTGTAATACCCCTCTCCCTGGGAACTTCTGGCAAGTATGTGATAAACAAACTACCTGGATTTGTTTTTTTGCTTTCCATTTACATTTCTCTGGCCTTCCTCTATCCTTGATTGAGGCCAAGGGGCAAATTGACTAACCTGTGAACTTGCGGTAGCAAGGGCTTCGCTAGCATTCACCGCACTTCGCCAGTGCTACGCAAATTCACTAAAATGCGAATTTGCACTCAGGGCGGCGAACATTAGCGAAGTTGCACTACCCTTTTTCAAACTCCTATCTATTATATTGAACTTCGCCAGGTTTGACTGGCGCAAGAGGTAACGTTCAGTAAAATGTTCATTTTTGTGAATTAGTGTAGTTACATCCCTTTGTCAGTGCGCAACTTCGCCTAGCATAAGGGTGCGAAGTTCCGCTAGTCTATCTACTTCGCTAGCGAATTTTCACCAAGGACACTGTTAGTAAATTGGGGAAGTTGTGAAATGATGTCACGCTGGTGAATAAACGCTGGTGAATAAGTACTAGCGTTAGAGGCTTTGCGTTTTAGTGACTTTGCCCCCAGGACTCCCAGGGGAGACGCATATTTTGGGAGAAAGGTAAGAGCAGTGGCACACACTGCTACTGGGGGAGATTAGTAGTCCAGCGACAAATAGTCTCTTCCTTGGGTGACTAATCTCCCCCCTAAATGCCTTCCCGCTGGCCAGAATATAAATCACTGGCAGGATGAAACTCGGATCACTTTGGCTTTATGAAGTCGCCCGAAGTTTCCTCGTGAGGCAACTTCAGAATCACTGGTGCAATCTTGAAATTGTGGCAAATTTCAGCCACGTGTTGTAGGAGCGATTGCATCTGCAATGCAGTCAATAAAAAGGCAATGGTATTTTTCAGCCAACACCAAAAAAATTTTTTTTACTGTCCTATGTTTGGTGTTGGAAATGCTTGTTTGCCATTTGGGTGATCAAATCAATTTCAAATATGGATTTTTAAAAACAGAGCAAAAACACAGTGGCCCCAATGCAGCCCCTCAAGCTCATCTCTACTGTACTGGGCAGGGATAGGGTCAACCCTCTATACTCACATATGGAAAGAAACATTCAGGGGCTAATTTATGGAGCAGTGTAAAACAAAATGTAATGAAAAAAAAAACGATTAAAAGCTGTAGAAAATAAATGAATTAATCAAGGTGTATTTTATTTTATGCAGTTCAAACCCCAGATTTGACCCAGTTATAGACCTTCTGTAAGTTCCACCAGAAGGAAAATACACTTTTTTTGTGTGTGTGTGGCAAATTTATTTTTCTCCATATTTTACATTGCATAATAAATCTGCCCCTTAGTGTTCCCTATCCTGTACATGCCACAATCCCAAGAAATTGTCAGACTCCATGTTTGTCTGCACCAGTAACCAACCTCCCATTTTTATTAGTATTATTAATAATAATAAGACATATTAAAGGCATTCTTTAAAGCAGTGATCCCCAACCAGTAGCTCACGAGCAACATGTTGCTCCCCAACCCCTTGGATGTTGCTCTCATTGTCCTCATAGCAGGTGCTTATTTTTGAATTCCAGGCTTGGAAGCAAGTTTTATTTGCATAAAAACTAAGTATAGTACCAAGCAGAGCCTCCTCTAGGCTGCCAGTCCCAAAGGGGCTACCAAATAGCCAATCACAGCCCTTATTTGGCAACCCAAGGGACTTTTTCATGCTTGTGTTGCTCCCCAACTCTTTTTATATTTGAATGTGGCTCACGGGTAAAAAGGTTGGGGACTCCTGCTTTGAAGCAATAATTGAGCATTAGGCGTGTGAGCATGAATCTTCCTACAGATGCAATTTTGTATCATTTGACTACATGATATTTCTGGTTTCTATTCCCTATTTTAGCCACACTTATTTACTTCAGAGAGATTTCCCATGTGACACAAAGCTTCCCCAGATGTTAGCCAAAACATTTATAGACTCTTTTGTTTGACTAAACACGTACCCTGCAACATTTCCACTTACATAAACGTTTTTATACAAGTTTTGCACATCAGCATGGAAGAATTTTACACCATTCTCCCTAACAGAAAAGCTTCAGCTCCACTAGAGATGTTGGATGAACTTCCTTCTTCAGGCCCTTTTGCAAAATTTCTATAGGATTAAGGTCAGGACTTCCAAACAATTAACTTGCTGCATCAGTTTCTCTGGAGCTTTAGTTTATGGATACCCTGGCATTCTCCTGCAAGATTTGCTGGTACAATTCAGAATTCATAGTTCCATCAATGAAAGCAAGTCATCCTGGTCAAAACATGCCCAAACCACAATACTGACACCAACATGACTGACAGATGGGATAAGGTTCTTATGCTGGAACATAACGCTATTCATTTAAGCTAAAAAGTTCTATTTTAGTATTATCCATTCACAGAGCTTTCTTCCGTTATCCTTCTGACTTATCCATGTAGATGGGCAGTAATTTTGTTTTTTTTGGATAATAGTGGCTTTCTCCTGGCAAACTTGTCATGCACACCATTGTTGTTTAGTGTTCTCCTAATGGTGGACTCATGAACCATGAAATTTGCCAATGCATACCTCCCAACTGTCCCAGTTTGAGCAGGACAGTCCCACTTCTGACAGCTCAACCCGCAGTCCCGGATACGTACAGGTATGTCACAAGTTTCTCTTTGATCTCCTGCACTGAACTGCTGGGAAAAGGTACAAAATTCCTAACTTAGTTGGCTCTTGGCAGAGAGCCCAGAATAGATACTAAACATAATGTAAATTGTGTAAGACAAGATCTTACACAACTTAAAGGGCAATTCAACTCCATTAGCAAAACTGCAATAGCACAAAAAAACCACAGAAATGTGTTCAAACTTTCATAACCTGCCAAATTTTGTAAAACGGACATAGTAATTAGGGGGTGCAGCCACAAAAATGGGCGTGGTCAAATAATTTCAGCACCCTTCGCGTGGCAAATCTTTTTATACCTTTCGGTTTCCAAAATGTTGGGAGGTATGCCAATGCAAGAGAGGCCTTTTGTTCCTTAGCCATTAGTCTGGGTTTTTATTTCAGATCTCAGAGTATTAATCTGGCCATACACTATTTGGCAAGGTCACCCCCTTTCCCCCCCCTGTTATGCCCACCAAAAGGCAGGCAATAACAGACTAAACAGATAGTTAGGCCCTCCCGCTAAATGACTGGATTACAATGATGGGAATATCGGACAACAGGAGTCTTGGTTTGAGATGTGAACAGTACAGGGATTTAGGGTTGTGTCACAAGTGTGAACCTTCCGGTCTGATGAGTACTGATACCTTTTAAAGCTTACACAATGTAAGCTTTTGTATAAGGTGTGATCTTGTATATGTGACTTGCATGTGATCTGCCCAAGTCCAGACTCAAAGGACCAGTAATACAAAAAAAAAAAAAATGTAAGTTAAAAAAACATTATAGCCCCCTCTTGTACCACCTCCTTCCAGCACAATGTTAACTATTGCTAATGCTTAATTTAAAAATACCTTAATGAATATCTGCTTCTGGTTGTGCTGTGTCAGAGCGATATGGCAATATGCCCTCAGCTTTATCCTACTTGCGTGCTCCACATCTCCTGACAACACTTCTTAAGATGGAAGTACGTTTTTGTGCTGCTGTAGAGGATTTATCGCTGACCTGGGTGCTGCCTTCTCTGCTCTCAGCACTCACAGAAATAAATCAGACAAAAATCCTCTACAGCAGGGCAGCAACTGGCTTTCGGCTTTAGAAGAAGAAGTCGGGTCAGGAGATGTGGCGCGCGCATGTAGGATAAAGCTGAGGGCATGTCGCTATATCGCCCTGACACATCACAACTGGAAACAGATATTCATTAAGGTATTTTTTAACAAAGCATTAAAAATAGTTAACATTGTGCTAGAAGGAGGAGGTACTAGAGAGGGCTATAATGTTTTTTTTTTTAACTTAAAATGTTTTTTGTTATTGGTCCTTTAAGAAATATTTCTGTAACCTTTTCCAGTCTGAGGAGCATCAATAACTGTTTTTTGGGCAAACCATAACATGACACTTCCCCAGTGTCATATTATAAAAAACATTTTAGGCGACAATTATGCAGAAATCTTAAAAAGAGTTTGCAACCTTCCATGCATTGCTGTTAGTACGTATGTGTCCCCCTAATAGTAAAACGCAGTGAGGTTTTTGTTCCAAAAATATTAATGGAATGTCAGGAACTTTGTTTATCTATTTGTGCTCCAAACTGCCTGCTGCTGTTTTCCTTTCTATATAGGTCGTATTTTCAGCTCATACCCAGAATAATCGCTTTTACCTGCAGGAGGCAACTCATTTGTACGACGCACTGCTGTACACTCAGCACAATCTCAATTCCTTTCTACATTATGAGCTTAGGTGGGGGAAGGAAACAGCAGGCTTGCTACTCACCCAGTCTATAAACTAAAGAATTTGTTAGATTATTATAAGACCCCTGATTAAGTCATACTAAGCCCTACTTATTTACTCAAGCTGAACATCACTGTAACAAGAATATCTCCTATTTTATATTCTCATTGTGATGCAGACTTGTTGTTGGACATGTCCCCAACCACCCTCTCATAATATGTATATATCATCTTCTCTGCCAACACTTGGGCTTCAAACCATTTAGTCTTGAGCATCAGAAGCACTATATGAGGACACAACAACTTTAGGAGCCTCATCCCAGTGACCAACCCCATTAAACAAAGAATGGAAATAAACTAGCAGCAAACCTGAGATCACCTGGGGGCCCAGTAAGCTCCAACATGACATATAAAAAGAATAAGTGAATACATGAAGATCCCTGCACATAAACAGCTGCCAATCTGTTGCTGGTGGTGGCCCAAGGTACCGCATCATTGAACGAAGCATAAAGGGCTTATTGAGTCCAACAAGGCAAAAATCTATGTTATGCTGCTGCAAATACACGCAATTATTATTTATTGAACAAGATCTTGCATCTATTTTAAAAAAAAATCATTACTAATGCACTTACAGAAAGTACACCATTGACACATCAACCCCTGTCGGAGACGCTTGTCAACACAAGATCAATTTCTTTCTGCACTCGCGTTGTGTGGCACACGGGCGGAATCCTATGCGGCAACAAAACAGACAACACCTATTTCTATTGACTCGCTTTGCATTATCTCCTGTCTCTTTGTAGAACATTAAAACTAGTGCGGGGATTTGTAGCTTGACATTTACTCGGTTGTTTAAAGACTTTCCTTTGCATATTCTTGATTTGGCCATTTTATTAGCAGTAAAAGTCTACAGCAGTAGAGTACCTAGATCATGGTACTGTGCCCCACAGCAGACTCATTTTAGGGCCCCCAACATATCCAGAGATTGTCCTGTTTACCAATATTTGTTGAAATATCTTGTTATTTGGGCTTCATGAGGCCCGCTACATCTCCTGGGCCCCCTTGCAGTCGCAGGGTCTGCTTCCTCTCTAGTTACGCACCTGGCCAACATTTTTTCCAGTAACATTTTCTTTTAGATTTTTATCTGCCGATTTCAAACATATGTGACTCATACCAAGACAATTTTCCATTCTTAAAAGGGTAGGGACAGACAGGGAGATTCGGGGAGATTCTGTCGCCTGGCGTTTTTAGCAGGCGACAATCTCCCCGAATTTCCTTCTCCCTGTCTGCCGCTAGTAAAAGTGATAAAGCGCCAGCGCCTGTGCACGCGCTGCGCGGCGATTTCCGGAATCGCCCGAAGATACTTCGTGAGGAAACTTCTGGAAAATCGCCGCGCAGCGTGTGCACAGGCGCTGGCCCTTTATCACTTTTACTAGCGGCAGACAGGGAGAAGGAAATTCGGGGAGATTGTCGCCTGCTAAAAACGCCAGGCGACAGAATCTCCCCGAATCTCCCTGTCTGTCCCTACCCTTAAAAGCTGAATTGCAACCTTTCTTTCTCAGCTGGGAATTACATTGTGCCTCAAATGTTAGTAACAAACTCAGAGTTGGGGCAAAATAATATTGCTAGGGCAATAAAGCTTCTGGGTGGGGTCTGCATGGACAGGACACTCCTTCTGGATTCAAGGAGGTAAGCACATACCTAGGGCAGCAGACATGTTGATTCTTTTGGGTAAAGATTGGGTAGATAACCCCCTAATCTAGTTTGAATATGGGATGAAATTCCAGCATTGTTGCAGATGCCTGGGGGAGTTGTTTCTAATGCAACTGAAGTTAGATGTGTTAACATCCAAAGTCCAATTAGTTAAAAGTCCAGAGTGGACCTGGACCTGCATTCTTATCAGGAAGTACTGACCATCAAGAATCAGGAAATGCTGTCATTGTAACCGGAAGTGACATCATCGGAAGTAGGCGTGATCAGAAGAAAAAAAAAAGAGTAAAAATCGCTATTGAGAAGACCGGACCCGTAACTTCTACCCTCAACCCGCAGGGTACCGCAGGTTTTCGAGGGTAACAACTAATGGCTAAGGCCACACATTAAAACCAAAATCACCATCCATTGGTCCCAAATAAAATCCATTTACTGTAAACAATATAAAAGATCTAGTTTATTATGTAAATAAAGTGTCTGGTGCTCCATTCTGCTAGTTACATATATGCCAAACTGTGTTCTTTTATAAACCGTACCTGCTTTCTTCTACATACATAGTACATACAAATAAAGATGCAATACATTAAGTTAAGTTCTTGATTCCAGCTGTCATTATCATTTTTCTCATTTGCATTAAAACACAGCCAGATGCATCTCATTAATAAACCATCACTGTATCTCTCCTGGTAGGGCCACAGTTAGTAAGTGCTGATTTGCATATCGATGGCAGTGGATCAAAGGGCCATAACATATAATGAATAACAAAGAATGATTAACACTGTATACTATCTCTCTATGATACTAAGGGGCACAAGGAACAGAAGCAGGAACCATCTCTTCAAATTCCATTATTGTCTTTTCCAGGGACACAGCTGGGAGTTCAAAGCGCAATGACAGCTAAAAACCAAGGTTGTCCCAAAAGGGATTAGGTTGCATCCTCATTTATCAGTTCTCTGCACAATACTACAAATTATCGACAGGCCTTCAGGCATCTGAAAGGGTTAAGAGATGCTTCACGTGAAGCCCATTGACCTTTCCTGGCTGGGAGAGCATTTACATTCCTAGCAGAAGCCCGACACAGAGATTGGATTGATTTACTCTCCAGTGCCAAGGGAGCCTGGCTGACAATATTTCTTGGGCTGAATTTAAAGCACATTAGTGGCTGTGTTTCATGTGCTTATGTGCACTAATCTAATCTGTTGGGCAGTTCTATTAGAAATGCCTCTGCTGATCTTCTGCGGTCCATGGATGTGTATCAGAGGCATTGAATGAACCAACAGATAATGTACAAAACGTGACCCTATGCAAAATGACATTGGGAAGAACTTAAGATAATCTTTTCTTCTGCCTACATCTTTATTATTATCCCCTGGGAAGATGCAACAGAAAAAAATATGCCTTATCTTATGGAATAGATCAGTGCTGAAATCAGATTCCATGACTGTGTCCCATACACGGACTTATTATACCACTTTCACACATCCAGGAGCGAGACAAGAGAGACAATATATGAGAAATATGCTGGCCCAACATTTATTTGCAGCCAACATGTTATATATGGGATAGCAGACTCCTGAAGGTTTGTAGCAGGGGAGGATACCAAGAAATATAAGAGAAGGCATTTTGGATTTGAAAACTTTGTTTTCTAAGGGGTTTAAATAGAATTGGAGCTTGACTTATTTATAAAGATCATAAATCAGTCACGTCAGTCATGTCTTAGGTCAGTGTTGTCCAACTTCTGTGGTACAGACATATGGAATTTTTCTGGCCTACATGGTGGAGGGAGGATCATGGAAGCCAGTGTTGACCACTCCCTATTTTTTAAACCACACCCACTTTAACCACACCCATGTTACCACAAGAACTTTTAAGACCATATGCACATTAATAGTGGCATACCAAAAAAACTAAACAAATGGTTGGTGCTCACTGAAGGGATAGATAGATAGATAGATAGATAGATAGAGAAGGCATAGTATGGCACACACAGGGACCATAAGACAGGCAGAGTATGGCACACACAGGGAGCATAGGGGATGAGGTGTGAACAGTACAGGGTTTAGGTGTGTGAACAACAGGTGTTTAAAGGTGTGACCAATGCAGGAGTTTATAGTCTGAGTTTGAGGTGTGAACAATGCATCTCAGCAGGGAGACTTTCATATGGTGGGGAGTCACACGGGGGGGGAGTCGCAGTCCACCAGTTGGACAGACTGTTTTAGGACATTGAACAACTGGGTTCCAAGATTAATACATATAACCTAGGGAAACGCAATGTTAATTTTTTCTTTTCTACAAAAACGCTTGGCGACAAAATTCTATTGATGTTTTCTGAAAACATCTGGAAACACTAAATATATAGGGATCGGCATTTCATAGAAAAAAACATCAAGGGATGTCATTCTGTTGTGACATACCTTCACTGCAAAACAAAACCCTCTTTATAAAATGAATTAAAAAAAACGGCCAGTACGGAGGCGATTATTTACAAAGCCACATTCATTTTTGGAGCCCTAAAGGCCTGTGCTGATGGAGGCCCTGGCATTAGGCCGGACTAATTAAATATAATTTTCTCCTGTTTCTGCCTGAAATAAAAGTAGAAATTATTTCCAGCTACTGATCTAGCCGCTAGAATTAGACGAAATCTGGGAATTCTGAATGGTTTTCAAAAATAATCTTAGGAACCAAAAAATCTGTTCCATGCAAAAGACCGTTTTTTAAAAAAACACAGATCATCCTTAGGGAACATGTAGTTAATTGCCCAACTATTAATCAGCTGCATGCCAGTGTCAGGAGCCTGCACATAAATCATGAATGCTCAGCACAGGGAAATGGAACCAATAATTAATAAGGCATCAAAATGAAAATAACTGGTAGTTTTTTTTGTTGTTGTAACTTCTGGAGGTCTAGCCAGGACTGTGGAGTCGGTACAGAAATCCTCCGACTCCTCTGTTTTTAAAGAACCAGTAACTTATTATTATTATTTTTAATTTGTACGTATACAACGAAAAAAACACAAAGACAAATTAATATAGCAATAGTAGTCTTTCTGAAGCCAACACAACTGTTTTACCAGTCCAGAGCAACAGTACATTCTATTTTAATTCATTTGATACACTTTTAGTTTTTGGTGTTACTGTTCATTTAAAGGACCAGTAATTTAAAAAAAAAAAAATTGTTAGTATACAACAAAGAAAACCCACAAAGACAAATTAAACTTTGAAATCGATAATCCTTTATTAAGAAATAACATACCGAAACTCCGCAGCCTCCCACGCCTCTTCAGAAAAAAGGCAATAGGGCGATGATCCATAGTGCAGTGCCCAATTTCTTCTCCCTGGATTCCTAATAGGAGATAGCCAAGGAGGAGAAATAGAGCGGCGCACGATGGATCGTCGCCCTGTTGCCTTTTCTGAGGAGGAGCAGAAGTGGAGTTTCGGTATGTTATTTCTTAATATAGACTTAGTGATTTCAAAGTTTAATTTGTCTTGTGGTTTTAATTTATTGTATACTAACAAATTTTTAAAAAACAAATTTGCATGGGATCAAGTTCAAGGTACTGTTTTATTATTACACAGAAAAAGGAAATACATTATTTAAAATTTGAATTATTTGTTTAAAATGGAGTCTGTGGAGACGGCCCATAAAAAGTTACGTTTGTTCAGGAGTGGCTTTGTGCATGTGATATACTGCTGCAAAAGTTCACTAAGTAGCTTTTGAAATATTACATGCATATAAATGACTTTCGTGCCATTGCCCAGGAGTGTTGGAGTGTATAGTTTTTCTATGTATGGATATACTGAGGTTTGCACAAGGGCCGCCATGGGGGGGGGG
>CM044441.1:127601455-127616468 GCA_024363595.1 Xenopus borealis
TAGGCACCAGTGATTCAATATGTGTGTGTGTGTGTGTGTGTGTGTGTGGGGGGTGATATCTGTGTTGTCTTTTCACTTTGATGTGGAGTGGGCGGGATCAGGGGTGGGGCTTGGGTGCCAGGGTGGGCAATTTTGTTGTGCGGGGCCCCCGTGATTTCTAATGGCAGTCCTGGTTGGCACACTGCTTGTAGACTTTGCACTGCTATTTAGTATTCCCAAAAATGAGAGTGTGCACATACTAAGTATTGAATTAATGAGAACAGAAACTGACTTTTTTTACCATTCTGTGTCAGCCCCTTCCAGTGTGTGATCTACCCCAATCACATGTCCAATAATGAAGGAATATGAAGTGTTTTGTGCTCCCTCTAGTGGTACTGGCCTTACTGTACTGCCAGCAGTTTACTTGCCTGGAACTACTCCCACAAGAAGGCAGAGAAGCACAGATATGAAAAACAGAGCAAGATGCCCTAATAGACAAATCAATTAGACCAAGGGAACTATTGAGAAAATGAAAATTTAATATAAGCACTACCATACTGAAATAAGACATTTTACAAATACAATTGCAGAAATAATCAAGTTCCTCTCCACTATCCCCCTCTCAGCAACTGCCTCTTTTCATTCACTCCTCATGCAGGAGTTGGGAGCGGACAGTTAAATACAATAAATCTTATAGGGGGGCTCCTTTTGCCTTAAAGATGTATTAGAGCTCACACTTGTAAACCAACCAGAAATCATGTCTCTCTACATGCAGAGCTTGTGCCAAAGTCGGTTATTTAAATGGAATGCAATCAGTTATTAGAGTTAGCTCTAGTACATCTTCTAGGAAAGGGAGAATAACCTATAAGTTCTTTTGGATCTGACAATGAAAATCAACTCCTGCAATAAGACACAATGAAGAAAAACCAGATGCTGAGGAGGGGGACAGGGAAGATGAACTTGATTTCAGAAATGGTACAGAATTTTAATTGATTGTATTTAGAAATGTTCTTATTTCAGTATGATGAAGCTTTTCATTTTAACGATATTTCCCCTTTAAATACCTGCTACCCACACTACGTGTATCTGCCAGGCTGCACGACCTTGTGCTCATTTCACAGATGACAGAATGAAGCAGGAGTTGTGAATAAATGAATACATTTCAGATTTTTACTGGCAGTTGGTGGAATCATTTTAAATACCCACATATTGCTTCTTACTGAATACTTTCTGAAACTAATAAACCATTCCCATTTCAAACCCCATCACTAACTTTATCGGCGTTAAGCATGCTTTCTTCCAATGTTGCTAAACTGCAGTTGGGCAAAGATGTTGAAGTGTCTCCAGCCTACAGTGTCTTGGTCTAACTCTAAGCCCAACATTGTGACTTCAGTAGCAACTGAAGAAAACATAACCAAGGCAAACATTTATTACATGCCCCCATTACTCACCATAGGATATTAATAATATCTGTTTGGGTGGAGCTCTTTAAGCAAAGGAAAAGAAGAAGCATCATGGGGTTGTTAGAAAGAATATAATGGGGGTTAGAGAGTCCTCGTGGGTTATCCACCAAACGGAGGAGCAAGATAAACTGCTCTGGCAGCGGTGAAACAATAATCCACATCTTATGAAAAGAGGTCCCTCCGCATCAATTTGTAAAGTGGGTGGAAACCAATGTAGTAAAATATATGGCTTTATTGAATTCTATTAAAATAACAACATAGCATGCAGAGGAATAGCTCAAATTAATCCTGAGGGATATCATGGGGTTGTTAAAGGAGAACCCCTATTATATTGCTGGGCAACTGTACCATGTTCACTCTTGGTTTCACCCCAATGAAGACAATCCTAAAGTATGTTGTTGGGCACACCATTGGGTTCCCTTGAAGCACTTCACAGCTTACCTTATAGGAAGCTGGGGGACTATAATAGGCTACCTACAACAGTCACTACTCCCCACCAAGCATGGGTGAGACAACGCCTCTCAAGTTTCCACATCTACCCCTCTGGAAAAACACTAATCTCCTGCACCTACAGACAATTCAGGACTTTCAATATTGGCAGCAAACAAGGTGTGCGTGTGCATCTTTCTACCTAAATCTTTCAATATTGGCCCCAAATACGGGTCTGGATGACTCTGCCTTCCCCAAAATGGCACAACTTAAGGAGAAAACAGGCCAACAAGAAATCCAATGGTTTAGGTATCTCCAACTCAGAGTGGCCTTCAAGGCTCATTTCTCCTCATTTGAACTGGTGTACGCCTCCCTGAGATTTGAAAACAACCTCTGGGACAAAAACAACAATAAACTGGTCTCTAGACTTTACTGGTTTTTCATTAAAGCCTACCAAAAGTGGCAAGTAGAACTCCCCTCACTAAGCTCAGGCGACTGGGACCAGGCCACTGAGGGACAAATGCACAGTAGGAGTAATATTCCAGTCCCAAACAACTGCACATGTGCTAAAAGCCATGAAAATTTCCAAAAAACGTGTGAATTTTTTTACTGCAACCGTGCATGTGCCGAAAACGCCGGTCTGCTTCCGAAGTTTAACAAAGAAAAAAAGATGGCTGCCATGAACTCCAGAGAATAGAATCTGCACCAAGGGGTAAATAAAAAGTTAGGCTGCATTAATTACCCAGTCAGTGGTTTCAAATTGTAGGGCTGGACACCCAAGAGGGTCCTAAAACAGCTTAAGGGGAGTCAATTTTGGACATTTTTTTCTACATTGTGCAGGTTTGGGGGGCAATACCTATCCCACAGATTCTGAGCTGGACTGAGATGAGAAAAACGTCATGATACCAGTAGCATAAAGTCCAGGTTGCCACTTTTATACTTTGCAGGCCTGGACAGTGTGGCTTCAGTTGGGAGGTTAAGCTTAGGGATCGTCATAAATGATCAAAACAACACAAGTCAAATAATATCTGCCATAGAAGCCAATCTAGCAAGACTGATTAATAATCAGAATATAAAGACTGCATTGGGTCTGTGGATACAAATCTCTACATAGTCACTGACTGTTTGAAAGGGAAACAGACAAAGCTGCTCGAGATCTAGTAAGTAAGGTGGGGCTCCCCCTGCTGTTTAAAAGTATGACCGTTTCTCTGCAGAGCAGTTACGGACCGTCTGATGATTCCTATCCCCAGCAGTAAATGAAGGGGGAATTTCACTGCATACAGTCAGGTTTCTTATAAAACAGTAGAAATTTTTAATTGAAGTATATTGGAGATAGGTTTCTAAAAATTGGATTTTTTTTTTTTTTGCCTTAAAGCTGGCCATAGACGCAAAGATCAGACTGTTCGAATCCTCGAATGATTGGACTTCCCCCATCTCACGACCTGCCACTAACCTTCAGATCAAATAAGGTAGTAAAAGAACAGATCAGACAATTTTCTGCCCCCTGACAGGGATCGTACAAAAGTTTATGTCTGACAAAGCTGGTGACAGTCTCCCACTGAAAATCGGGCGATTGGCAATACACACAGAGATATCGGCAGCCGACAGTAAATTTCTAACCTGTCTGATCAACCAAATAACCAATCTTAGCCGGACAAAAAATGTTGGAACTCTCCACACACGGTCTGAAGATCATACGAATCCTCGATTTGTACGATAGGATCTTTGCGTCTATTGACAGCTTTACATGCCCTTTAATACCACTATCCTGCTGCTGCTGAGCCCCTGTTGTAGTCAAACTGGCCATGCAAAGCTTTGTATTTGCTCAGCCACTCTTGGGGAGGTCGACAGCTCATTTGGCTCTACTGGTCGTCATTATTAGGCAAATTACTTTTTAATAAACCTTGCTTCGGTGGCAAACTTGCACTAAAATACTACCCACCAACATTGCATAGCCAACAACTGTTTTGTGGCCCACATCATCTGTTTTAGTGGTGCTCTTTCTGAACCTTTATATCAGGGGTGTCCAAACTATTGGCTTCCCTGGGCCACACTGGAAAAACAAAAGCTGTCTGGGGCCACACATGAGATACACAAACACTTCTGATTTGTAAAAGTAAAGAAAATGAACAGTTAAGAGCTACAATCCAAGTTGGATATCCAGATGGAGCTATACACTGGAATATGGGACACCTGGATATTACAGTAAATAAACTTATTATTAAATTATTGTGACATTTCCTTGGGAGTGTTTCAAGCTGGGCCACATTCATATCAAATCTGGGCCGCAGTTTGGACACGCCTGCTTTGTATGAATTTGAGAGTGTTGAGAAATGTGGCAGTAGAATCAAATTGCTTTAAAACCAACACCTTGATCAGTACCTGTTGGCATGAGTTTGCTTTTCTGTCTGCCCCAGCCTCTACCAACATGTTTGCCCTGATAATAGAATCTCAGTGCCAAAGTTGTTCCTACTTGCATTGATAGACCTGTCCTGCAGACTGGATGTCTTGAGGAAAGAATCTGCATACTATTTTAAAACATTTAGTCCATTTTGTTTGTTGGCCCATTAGCTTTTAGCAAAAAAAGTTGCATTGTGTAATAATGTTTTTGCTTATCAGAATATGGATGTTTAAAATAGTGTTAAAAGAAATTCTCCACGTAACTATGGCAAAAACTGTACAGGTATGGGATCGGTTATCAGGAAACCTGTTATGCAGAAAGCTCTGCAATCACGGGATTGCCATCTCCCATAGGGTCAAATTCACCAAGATGCGCAAATTCGCTAGCGTTAGCTTCGCTAGCATTCGCCGCACTTCGCCAGGCAAATTTTCGCCAGCACTACGTAAATTCACTAAAGTGTGAATTTATGCTCAGGTCAGCGAACGGTAGCGTAGTTGCACTAGTGTTACTTCACCAGGCAGAGCGCTGTTACGCTAGAGAAACCTAATTTGCATACGGTGGGAACTTTAGCTTATAATAGAAGTATATTTTACAGCCACTACATTCCACTACACAAGCCCAGGAAATCTTTAATAAATTAAATAAAGTTGTCCTATTGCCCTACATGTGCCCCCTGTATAGTTGAGTTGCCATATGTTTGGAAATGTAGGGTGGGAAGGAGGGTAACCCCCCAAAAAAATTATCGATCTTTTTCAGACTATCACCCTCCTATGCTAAAATACGCCAGCGTTTTTTTGGGACTTTTCAACCTCCTATCTATTGTATTAAACTTCACCTGGTCTGACAAGTGCTAACGTTGAGGAAAATGTTCATCTTAGTGAATTTGCGAATTTACGATCCTTCGTCAGTGCGCAACTTCATCTGGCGTAAGGGTGCGAAGTTGCGCGAGTCTATCTACTTCACAAGTGAAAATTCGCCAGTCGGTGTTCGTGAATTTGCGAAGTTGCGAAATGATGTCACGCTGGCAAATTAGCGCTAGACGCTTCGCGCTTTAGTGAATTTGCCCCATAGACTCCATTTTATCCAAACAATCAAAATGTTTAAAAATAATTTCCCTTTTCTCTGTAATAATAAAACAGTAGCTTGTACTTGATCCCAATTAAGCTATAATAATCCTTATTGGAAGCAAAACCAGCATATTGGGTTTATTTAATGTTTATATGATTTTCTAGTGAAATTAAGATATGAAGATCCAAATTTCAGAAAGATCCATTATCCAGAATAACCCAGGTCCCAAGCATTCTGGATAACAGGTCCCATACGACATTTTAATTAAATTAGCATCAACAAACTCTTGCTATACAAGAAGTTCCAGATGTTAAAAGAGAAGCCTTGAGTGGCACCAAATACAGGTATAGGATCTAGTAAACAGAAAGCTTGGGACCAGGGGTTTCCATAATTTGGATCTCCATACCATAAGTCTGCTAAACATTATTCAAGCATTAAATAAACATAATAACATTGTTTTGCCTCCCATATCAATATATTTTATCTTCATTGAGATAAAGTATAAAGTGCTATTTTATTATTACAAAGAAAAATAAAATAAAAAAGAAAATATTTGATTAAAATGGAGTCTATGGGGGATGGCCTTCCAGTAATTTGGAGCTTTCTGGATAACAGGTTTCTAGATAAGGTATCCCATACAATTCAACGTGTTTCAAACACTCTCATTATCAGAAACTACATCTGGCTGAAGCTGAAAAACACACACTTTCTACTGCAGCCGAGCTCACATTGGCAGACGTATATTTCAGGTCCTGGAGGGGCTCATTAACTGAGCTCTACAATATTCCAAACCCCTGACAGATAATCCTTTTACAATATTTTCTCAGCATAGGGCTCCTCTCTGTACATCCATGGATACCCTTGCGAGTGCAACAGACACTTTATATTGTACGGTATCTTATAAAGTGCTGCCTGACGGGCTGTTTGCCGCTGTAACGGTTTAGAGAGTTCCACAAATATTCTGTTAAGGAACGTTGTTATGTTTATATGAGTAGTCATTTCGTTATTTTGCAAAATGCATCACTTGAGATTGGCACCGTCACAGATGATCTTTATTTTACATAACATATAATACAAAAGAGCCATGAATTAGTGATGTGCAGGTCGGGTTAGCCACCCTCCCAAGTCAGACTTCCAACTTCCCTTTATAGACCAGCGCCGCTGATGAAGTCACAAAAGGGGCAGGGCAAGCTATAAAGCTGGAAGTCGGCAGCCAGCAGTTGAAGGTGGGGGGTGCAAGGTCGGACCGAACCCAACCAACCCACGGGTATCAGGCTGGCCCGCACATCACTATCATGAATATCCTGTAAATGATATCCTTATAAATAGTGCCTAGTGATGTCATCGGTTAAAATCAAAGCTTAGTGATGTCATTTCTACCACATGAATACAAGTTATCCTGTAAATGACATCCTTATAATAAACAAGTGCCATGAATTTCCTGTAAATTATATCCTTATAAACAATGCCTAGTGAGGTCATCGGTTATAATTGAGTATACAAGTGTGTGTGTGTGCTTCAACCACCTTTCTGGAAACTCTTTTGGGCAGAGTGCAAGGCAGTCCAAAGACCCTCAACAGGGGTCAAACGTGTATTAAAGAAGTAAATACTGCAGCACCTCTTTATTGAAAAGAGAAGAAGTTGAATTTATTGGTCAGTAACCAACAGGCAACGTTTTGGGCCCAGTCTTGCCCTTTCTCAAGGCTTGAGAAAGGGCAAGACTGGGCCCGAAATGATGCCTGTTGGTTACTGACCAATAAAGACTTCTTCACTTTTCAACAAAGAGGTGCTGCAGTATTTTCTTAGTGATGTTATTTCTGCCACATGACAATGAAATTTGTGTATTATAATAAAGAACCCTCTGTTGCAAAATATGAGGATATTAGAAGTCACCTCCATGACCTTACATCCTTCTCAGTAACATATCCTTTTATTTTACAAGAAGGGGCAGGCACCGGACTGGCAATCTGTGATTTCGGGCAAATGCCAGATGGACCGATTGCTTTAAAATGTAAATGGGCTGCTCACCTAAGAAATGCAAATTAGATCTGTCTTTAATATGTAAATGAGCTAATCACTTTAGAAATTTTAATGAGCTTTCCATAATAGCCAGCCACAGCTAAACCCATGCCTGCATTTGTTAGTGCTTGTGCCAGCACTGACATATGGGAGGAACCATGAATTCTGACCAACTTCAGTTAGTAATATTAGAGTTGCTTCCTATATACCCGATCCCTTATGCTTATGATAGGTATGTTGGCAACAGGAGGATCCATGCTCAGAAGAATCACTTCAGCCTGTATATGTTACACTGTGATATGTAGCATTAATTGCATGAGACAGATTAGTCTATTAAAGTATGTCACACTTTGGCCCTGTGATACACATGGTATTTAAAGTCCTCTTATCTGCCAGGGTGCATGGTCTAGCTGGGGGCACACAAATGAAAATTTAGAATATAATGTAAGCATAGGGTCACTAATCCATCAGATAGAATAGTCGTAATAGAAACTAGGGGGAGTTCCAGCACATAGGGTATATAATATTGTTGGGGATTATTATTATTATTATGTATTTCTATAGCGCCAACTTATTTCGTAGCGCTGATTATATGGTAATGGACTCTTAAAATGTCTATTAATTAACCCTAATTCTAGTTAACCTTGGGGTTGGAAATATATATCATGCTTTGCATGCGCATGATACTTTTGCAGGGCTGCTTTTACCTCCCAGTCCGGCCCTGAGAAGGGGTACTTTATTCACTATATAATGGTCACAGCAGGGGCATAAACCATCCAACATTTGACCATAAATATCTCCAGGTCAGTATTATACTTACTGTAGCTGTATGCATGTAATATTAGAACCTTCCAATCATATTAATGATGAACCAATTATACACGAGATGCTAATCATGCTATAAAGACACACTCATGCCAATCTCTCAGTGTAAGGAATGATACGTGCCACTATATAACCTAATTATTGTCATCTCTGTCTGGGGCAAATCATTGGTACATTTATGGCTTTGAAATTCTCAATACATGTCAAACAGACTATTTAGTGTAAATCACACCAGACTCATATACAATGCATGCCGACTGTGGAGATATTATGTGGCAGCAAAGCCATAAATAACATAGCTCTAAATTATTATGTCTCTCCATTGTGTCCTTCAAGACAAATCAATACAGGTTTCCAGTTTATGGAAGTATAAGCATTTTTGGTCACAAAAGAAAGTTTTATTTCTTGCAGGTGCTTGTAAGGAAATCATGTAAATGTTACCGTTTGGCATGGTGCTCTATGGCAAATCTAGCTGGTAAGTTTTGCAGGTTAGAGTCCTGCAGCGGGTCGGGTTACCCGGAAAAATCTGCGGGTTGCAGGTAGACGTTCCAGGTATAGACACAGGTCAGCGGTTCTATGGGTTTTCAGGTTGGGCCATGGGTCTTCTCAATAGCAATTTTTACTCCTTTCTGATCTTCTAATTCTACTTCTATTCTTCTACTTCTGATGATGTCACTCCCAGCTTACAATGACCATACTTCCTGATTCTTGATTAGCGATTGGGTTGCGGATAAGGAACAAGCAAGTAAGAATGCAGGTTGCAGGTCCGGGTTGGGATTGCAGGTTGCGGGTACGGCTTGGGTACGGGTTGCAAATAATGGACCTGCAAAGGACTCTATTGCAGGTAGATTCATTGGAAGGGTTTTATCCGGGTCACTATCTGCTCTGCAGATCCCCCCCCCCCAACTGTTCTAAACGGATATATTTAATAGGGATGCACCGAATCCACTATTTTGGATTCGGCCGAACCCCCGAATCCTTCCCGAAAGATTTGGCCGAATACCGAACCGAATCCGAACCCTAATTTGCATATGCAAATTATGGGTGGGAAGGGGGAAATATTTTTTTACTTCCTTTTGTGCCAAAAAGTCACGTGATTTAGCCCCCTGGCCCTAATTTGCATATGCAAATTAGGATTCGGTTCGGCCAGGCAGAAGCATTCGGCCGAATCCTAATCCTGCTGATAAAGGCCGAATCCTAGCCGAATCCCGAACCGAATCCTGGATTCGGTGCATCCCTAATATTTAATGGATACATTTCTTATCTTTGTCCCTGTTGAGCAGAATCCCTGGGTTTCATTACAGGCAGATGTTAGAATTGATACAATAGTTGCTAATACTCCGGAGATGCTGCTATGAAATGTATTAGTTAAATGCTGCAAAATTGTAAATTGTTTAGAGTCTGTGCCTGAATTACTGAGCAACACCAGAGACACCAACATTCAACTTTAAACTTAGATTTTGGAAAAACAGTAAAAGATAAATAATGGAAAGTAATTGAAAAAAGTCTTTATTTCTTGGGAACATTCTGAAAACAACTGAAAAAAGTGTTTGGTTGGTGAACAACCCCTTTAGAATTAACGTCCCCTCCGCTTTTTTTTTAATTAAAGTTCTAGCCTTCTCTCCGACCCCACCCTGGTAGTTTTGGGTTTCCTCTGTCTTCATCCACCCCCATACAAATGATATCTTGTGCCCATAGTGGGAATTGTGCAACTATGCTGCCAGAACTGAATCCTTTTGGATCTGTGGAAGTTCCCCACCTAAGGGTAGAGGTACACGATGCTGTCTGGGCCACAAATCGACTCTTCCTCAGGCACTAATCTCCCCAAACTGCCTCCCTGCCGGCTAGAATCTAAATCGCCGGCAGGAGGACACTTAAAGCACTACGTTTTCCGAAGTGGCCGGAAGTTTTCATGGGAAAACGAAACACTCCCAAGTGCAATGCTGCCAGCGATTTAGCTTCTAGCCATAAGGAAGGCAGCTTGGGGAGACTAAGCAAATAAAACAAATAGCACAGTGTGTCTTTACCTTATAATAGGATAATTTTAAGGTCTGTAAACTCAAGATGAACATGTATTGCATCCTAATCAAGGCTTTATCTATTGATGAGCGAAATGCTTTGAAGTTAATGGGCGTTTTAACATGCAGCAGGTTTTTACACACGCAACAACTTTTTTATTCAAAATGCATTAAAGACAATAGGTGTTTTTTCTTATGGCGACTTTTTTCTCTTAATGCATTAAAGTCAATAGGCTTTTTTTTACAGCTATTTTTTTTTTCCTAATGCATTAAAGTCAGTGGGCATTTTTTCATATGGCGACTTTTTTGTCCAAATGCATCAAAATCAATTCACTTTCGCGAAAAAAATTGCACATGGCTTAATTCGGAATTTTGGTGCAAATCCATGGCTGGCAAATAAATTTGCTCATCGCTAGTGTTCTCTAATTACAAATATTCCAGGTAGACTACACATTTCACCTTCACCTCCATCTTCAGCCAGAAACACCTGCATGGAACAGCTTTCTAGTTGACAACCCACATAACACACTGCGGAGTTTTCCATTAAGGGGTCTTTTTTTTTTTTTTTTAACCACCAGAACTTTAAAAATGTACCTCAAAACAGCTCAGAATATAAGCAAGATCTAGAAAGATAAATACCAATCATGAAAAAACAAAGATGCAATAGATGCAACCATCATCACCTCAATGTAACAGAATGCGTTCTGGACTCCTACATACTTATCTATGGAATGATTAGGGTAAGGACACACTAGGCGATTTGGGGAGATTTAGTTGCCTGCCTCGCGAGGAAACTTCGGAAAATGAATCACAGCATGTGATTACCGCTGGCGATTTTTCATTTTAGCCAGGCACAGAGTAAGGGAAGGCGTTCGGGGAGATTTGTCCTCGCAAAGTTGAGGCGATTAGTCGCCAGGCGACTATCTCCCCAAATCGCCTAGTGTGTCATTACCCTTAGAGTTTGCTAGGAAAATGTCACTTGAGATTAGGCTTGCCACCTTTTCTTGAAAAAAATACCGGCCTTCCTATATATTTATCTTTTTTTCCTATCAATAACATTGGGCTCAACCATCAAAAATACCGGCCAGGCTGGTAAAATACCAGCCAGGTGGCAACCCTACTTGAGATATTAACAAGATTAACAGCCGGAAGTGATAGGATATTTAGTGACAATATTCATGAACTCCCTTCTTTTCTAAGACACTGAACAGAGATATTTTGGCACCTAAATGAGTGATTTGCACCCAGGTTTTGCAATGAATGAATTATTCCCTACATCTGAGCTCGGTTTCAGAACTTACCTCTGAAAGTTACCCGTAATATACATTTAAAAAAAGACCAATTAGACTTTGAAAATAGTAAAGCTTTTATTAAGAAATAACTTACCGAAACTCCGCTTTTGCTCCTCTTCAAAAAAGGCGAAAGATTGTGCGGCGCTCTATTTCTCCTCCCTGGCTATCTCCTATAAGGAAGGCAGGGAGGAGAAATTGAGCACCGCACGATGGATCACCTTTTCTGAAGAGGAGTTTCGGTAAGTTATTTCTTAAAAAAAAGCTTTGCGATTTTAAAGTTTTAAGGTGGCCATACACGGGCAGATAAAAGCTGCCGACAGACTGTGTCGGCAGCTTATCTGCCCGTGTGGGGGGCCCTCCGACGGGCTTTCCCGATCGATATCTGGCCGAAAGTCGGCCAGACGTCGATCGGGCAGGTTTAAAAATCCCGTCGGATCGCGGCCGCATCTGTTCGTTGATGCGGTCCCGCGATCCGACCGCCCATACTGATCCGAACGTTGGGCCCTAGGGCCCACGATCGGATCAGCCCGATATCGCCCACCTCAAGGTGGGCATATCGGGGAGAGATCCGCTCGTTTGGCGTTTTGTCTCTTCGTGTATGGCCACCTTAATTTGTCTCGGGGGCTTTTTTCAAATGTATATGAACACATTTTTTAAAACTTTTCTTTGATGTTACGAAAAAATAAATGAAGGCCCCACCATGTGATAGATGGGATCTAACCAATATTACATTCCCCCAATGGCATCTTAAAGGGGTTGCTCACTTCCAAAAATTTTTTGGTTAAATTGTGTCCAGATTCTACACCAGCTTTCCAGGTCCAGGACTTTTTTTTTTTTTAACCGTTTTTCCAAAATTGCAGTTTTAAAGTTTGTTTTTTTTTTGTTTATCTGTTGTTTCAGTTTGTCGGCAGATTCTGAATGGTTACAATTTGCTCCATTAGGGCTAGCGACTAATCGCCGCTTCTTTGGGGAGACTAATCCCCGTGAATTGCTTACCCGTGTCTTGAGCCCGCAACAATGAAAAGTCGCCTGCGCCTATTGACACGCGGCGCAAACGCATCACCGCGTGTGAATAGGCGCAGGCGACAAATCTCCCTGGATCTTCCCGTGTGGACTGGCCCTTAGTTGATCCATTTCTCTGCAGTCTGTTGAATATTATCAACAATTTTATCAATTCTAACAGCTACCTGTAATGAAACTCTGGTCAGGGTGACGCCCTTCCTTAACAGTTTCAGAAACAAAAAAAATAAATAAATAAAAAAATTACACTTTAAAAATCAGTATTAAAAAATTAGTTACAAATCCTGTGAACAACCCCTTTAACTTTAAAAATGAGTTTACGCTACAGTCAGTGCAAATACAAATGCCTCCCATAAATATACCATTATCTACTTATTTATTTCCAGCACCAGTTACACGTCTTTAAATGAATCACAATACATACAATACATATGGTATCGGTCTAGGCAGGATGATCCAGATACAATCACAGACACCGAAAAATACAAAGATTGGGGGGCAGCTCAAATGACCATGTGTCCTCAACACCCATAGTAACATAGTGCCTTTCCATCTAATTATTGTTATTATTATTATTATTAACATGCATCTATAGAGCTGAATCTAATGCAGCTGAACCATTTCCATGAGTAAAAGCCCTGGCAACTCACAGATTCCACTCCTCACATACAGTACCTAATCAGCCTGTCACTGGGAAGAGAGTAGCCTCGTATCTCTACCTACAAATTTGTAGGTTTGAAAAATGTGCTTGTCAGCAATACAACAGAAGTAGTATTCACATTTCTTTCTAACCAGTCTTTCTTCTCTGCAGCGAGCAGTTAATAAAAAGTTCATACAAATTAAATATGCTCTTTATCCAGCAGTAGCAGCCTGCATAGCAATTACTGTGGAAAGAGATGCTTAACTATTTGGGTGCCAGACATCCCCCAGAACATCCCTAGCGTTATGTTCAGTGTGAGAGAAGGGTTGAATTACAGGTTAAAGGGGAAATAAAGCTTCTAGAAGAAACCAAAACAATACAGAGCTGCTGTATGGTGTTTACTTTTAGCAGACTATAATCCTTGGTGAGTGCTGGCTTGATTGCGGTTTTACTTTCAGCAGTCCTATGCTAAATATGCAGTAATAATAAAGGGAGCCCCTAGCTCAAATTAACTACATGTATCCTCATCAGGGGTAATAATTCTATTAGGAAGCCCTCCTAATGTTTCTTAAAAATTAATATGGAGCTATGAGTGGACCAGTACCAGTCCAGTCTGGTACCTCAGTCCCTCCAACTTGTTGCTGTTCTTTAATGATATTCAGGGTCGCTGAAAGAATAGAAAGACTTTCACTGCAGCACCTCTTGAGAAAGGGCGAGATTTAGCTCGAAACATTGCTTGTTTTTTCTAAAAGATATAATTAAGCAGGGAAGCATCAGAATACATTGCAGCATCAGCAAATTAATAATTTTGCCACTGTGGCCAGTCCCGGCCCAGTGGGAACAGCAGACAGCACACTTTCTCTGCTACTATAATGGATTTGTAATAGTGCTAATATGAAGCGAAAAGGATAAAATTAAAGGGCAAGGAAAGTCTAAAATATAATAAGGCTAGAAATGCTGTATTTTGTATACTAAACATGAACTTACTGCACCACAAGTCTAATCAAACAAATGATTTATGCTTTCAAAGTTGGGCACAGGGGGCTGTCATCTTGTAACTGTGTTATACATCTTTGCAAGACCAAGACTGTGCACATGCTCAGTGCGGTCTGGGCTGCTTAGGGATCGTTATACATTATCAAAACAGCACAAGTCAAATAATATCTGCCAGAAGCCGACACAGCAAGACTGATTAATAATCAGAATATACAGACTGCACTGGGTCCTGTGTTGTCATGTAATCTAATGTGGATTTTATAGTTTTTGTATTGTTCAATATAACAATACCAGTGGCTGCAGCAAAATAATCCTCCAAATAGAATCCCAGTTTATCTGTTTAAATCTGACTCCATGATCTTTGTCCCTGCAGCTGGAGTTGGAAACAGTAAAAGCAAAAAATAAAATGCAATACAAATCTCTACAAAGTAGCGCCAACTGCTCTACAGGTAAACAAAGCTGCTGGAGTTCTGCATGGCTGGGAAGTACGGTGCTGCTGTATGATCATTTCCCTGCACAGCATTTAGGGACTGTCTGACAATTCCTATCCACAGAAGTAAATGAAGGGAGAATTTCACGGCATACAGTCAGGTTTCTTCTGAAACTTAGAGTATATTGGTTTCTTTTTCATTAAATTAGAAGGAACGCTACAGAGGCATCTTATTGCCAATAGATTAGCTGCAATGGTGCAAGCTAGAATGCTATATTTATTCTGTATAATGTTTTACCATACCCAAGTAAAAAAGTCTAGAAGCTCTCTAATTTGTGTAGGATAGCAGCTGTAGTATTAGCTCGGTGTGACATCACTTCCTGCTCACTTATAGCTCTGGGCTCCGATTACAGCAGAGAAGGGGGGGGGGGGG
>CM044441.1:127616641-127665345 GCA_024363595.1 Xenopus borealis
CCCATGTGTACACAATAGAAGGAAAGAAATGCTGTGTTTCTTTTGACAGAGGACTCGGAGAAGCACTACTTTGAAGGTTTACTGGTATATTTAGGTTGACCTTTCTGATACGGCTTAGCCTTTCCTTCTCCTTTAAAGAAAGTAAAAATTAGATTTTATTTTTTTTGCCTTTACATGCCCTTTAATTACTGTACATTTGCCATTAAGTTATATGTGTGGGTATGTCCCCACCTTTGGAAATCTTGACGTGACAGTCTCTATTAAAAAAATGGCCAATTCTCTACTAAATAAATAAACTTATTGCATTAAATAAAGCAAGATGCCTTAAGCAAACTCCATCGTCAGCAATTCTCTTCCAGCTCCTAAGAGCCATTGTTACACTGCGCCTGAAAGTGCAATTATTTACTATACGCGGCTTGGAAATGTTACGGATATAAAGATTCCACTGCAGCCGCAAGTAAATCATTACCGAGTGCCGATGACAGCTGCACTGAGATCTGTATTCTCGCTCTCAATTTTAAACCATGAAAAAAAAAAAGAAAAATCATACGAAACCGGCTTGAGACCATGCTAACAATATCTAGTGGTACTGAGCACCAATAGAATACCTTTCTTTTTTTACATATGCATGGTGTGAATTAGGTTTAACCCAATTTTACCCTTTTTTCCTGTATCCCCATATTTTCTCTCTGATTTATCTCTGTCTTTAAAAAAATTTAAAATTTTGGAAAAAAGAAATATTCATTGTGTACTTGCATGCACACCCAATGCTTCACATGCCAACTAATAAAGAGCACTCTCTGAGCTCCGTGTTATATCACATTTATTTTCTGAGTAATTGCACTAGATTAGTCAAGCCCCACAATTCAAGGGCACAGCAAAGCCCCAACACTACAGCACTGACACTTATATGAATTACATGCTACAGAGAAGAACACACACACACACACAGTATTAATATTGTGGTTACAATTTTTTTTTTGTCTTCATTTAAAGGACCGGCAACATCAAATTTTTTTTTTTTTAATTTGTTAGTTTACATTGAAAATAAAACACCAAAACAAATTAAACTTTAAATCTTAATTAAGAAATAACTTACCAAACCTAAGCATGTGCGCCTCTTCAGAAAAGGCAATTGGGCAATCCATTGTGCACTGCTCGATTTCTCCTCCCAGCTTTCCTCATAGGAGATAGGCAGGAGAAATCAATTTTTGCTTTAAATTCTTAAAGGACCAGTAACAAAAAAAAAGTTCAAAAATGTGTTCATATACATTTTAAAAAAGCACCCGAGACAAATTTGACTTTAAAATCGCAAATCCTTTTTAAAGAAATAACTTACCGTAAGTCTGCTTGCACTCCTCTTCAGAAAAGGTGATCCATTATGCGGCGGTCAATTTCTCATCCCTGCCGTCCTTATAGGAGATAGCTAGGGTAGAGAAATCAAGCACTGCACAATGGATCGTCGCCCTGTTGCCTTTTTTTTTATTTGTTTTGGTGCTTTTTTGATTTGATGTTACTAGAAGATGGCTTTTCCGTAACTCAGAGCTTTCTGGAGAATGGGTTTCCAGATCAGGGTCAGACTGGGGGGCCAGGGTCCCCCTCCTGCCCCTCATAGCGACTCTGTGCGCACGGCACCCACTGGGTTACAAACCCAGGGGCCCCTGCGTGCCACGCATGAGCCAATGGAGCTGCAAATAGTCTTTTTTGTAAGGCCAGCAGAGAGGGTCTGGGTCAGCGGGGGCCCCCTGGGTTTTTTCCTGGTATCCCCCCTGCCCAGTCAGACCCTGTTCCAGATAATGGAATCCCATACCTGTAATTCAATTTAAAAAAAAAAAAAATTCTCTGTAATAAACAGTACCTTGATCTTGATCCCACTAATTGGTGCGTATTAGAGGACAAACAATCCTACTTGGTTTATAGAACGCTTCAGTGTTTTATTTAGCAGACAAAGCATGACCCAAATCGCTAAAGGATACCTCATTTGTAAAGCCACAGGTCCTGAGCATTCTGGATAACAGGTCCCATGCCTGTATGCTGTAAATATGAAATTGTAGAATGTTTACAAGAAATCAGCATGTTTATCAGATTATCTGCCTTGGTTCAGATTGCAATGATTTACCAGCCAGGCTGTCACTCTCTACTATTACTACTATAGGTCTCTGATTTTTTCATGCCACTTTAATAAATAAAAACATAAAGCGCATGAAACAGGAACAGTAGCAGATTTTGTTCCCATCATCTTGGAGAGGGGAACGAGTTTCAGGCTTTGCTTTACAAGCCCAAGTGACAACAACCTGCAATGTTCCCAAATAATGAAAGCAATTCTCAATACGTTCTGTCAAAGAACCGCTGGGAAAAGCAAGACATCCCTGTAAATCCAATCTACATGGTGTTCTGTGGCAGTTTTATTCTTGTGGTACAAGATAAATGACTAAGACCTGCAACGCAGCCAGTATTTCTAATAAGCATTGTACCGTAACAGAATATACATTTTCTATGTAGTGCAGACCTGTTATCCGGCATTTACAAAGCAGAATCTATGCCTTTGTACAGCTTTGTACCCTTTAAATTGCACAGTAAAGGATCACCATTTCAGCCAACCTGCAGTCTCCAGCTCCAGCAACAGTTTTTAGGGGTCTCTTATTAAAAGGGGCCGCTGGAAACTTCAGTTTGGAGTTAGAATCCTGCTCTGCTACATTGGCCTGATGGGGTAAAGGCAGTTACTTTTGCACTTTCTGTATGAGTAAAAACAAGAATGCCTGTGTGGGTTTAACCTCCAGTCGAAAAATGTATACATTAACCTTAATCAAGGTTATTTGGTTGTTGGGGGCAGGGTCACTTACCATGGCAACCAAAAAAAATAGATGCTGTTGAAGCTAGAATTTTATCATTATTGCTACTTTTTGTTCTTATCTTTATGAAGAAATCCTCTCCTATTCCTCCAGTTTGACTTTCAAAAACTGCCAAGCTCATAGGGTAATTAGGATTTATAAACCTACTCTGCAAACTTTATACATGAGCAATACACAAGGGGGGTAATGCTTTCAGTTTACTGAACGATTGTGCCAGTACAGTGTGAAGCAATTCAGCATGTACAACATTCAACAATATAAAAACAAGTCAATGTGTAGAATACATCCCAGCCAGCAATAGCAAAAAAAAAAGTAAATACCCCAACATTTGGTGCAAGCCTTTGGGGAATTCTCCAATAGGGACCTTAGCAATGAAAGAGCCACGGACATTCTCACATGGAGAACTGCAAAACAAATTGGGATTCATTATACCATTGTTTACATCTTATTTTCTAATTTTTTTTTAAAAAGTTTTTATTTAATGCTTTAACATTTACAAGAAAAAACCAAAAGAAAAAACAGAGAAGAAACTTAAAGTGGGAAAGAAAGATAGGAAGAAGAGTGTATAGCAACTAAGCCATTGCGAGTCAATTCCATTTACACAGATTGAGCGTTCAACCAAGTGTCCCATATTGCATTAAACTTGGCAGGGCATCCCCTTGACAAGTAAACCAGCTTCTGCTTGGGTAACACATCATTAATAATTTTTTTTCAATAGTTAAGTGTTGGAGCCGAGGTGGCTTTCCACATTAACAAAATAGCTTTTTTCACATAGAACAGTAACTGGAGGTAACATAACCGTTGATATGACGAAAGGTCCAGGTCTTCCAGCACCCCGAGTAGACATACCTTTGGGCACAGAATGTGGGGGAGAGCCAACTTCTCATTGATAAACTTCAAAACACCAGACCAAAATTGTTTGATGACTGGGCATTCCCAGAAAACATGAAAGAAGGTACCCACTGCAGAGTTACATTTGGGACAGATATCCGATACTTGGGGATATAATTTGGATAGCCTGTACGGTGTTAAGTAGGCTCGGTTAATGAATTTAATTTGAATGAACCTGTCCTGCTTCAGGGCATCTACCCACATATCTTCCTCTAGATCTGATATGTCATTCTGCCATTTCTCTTTTACACTGTTCAGGGGATCAGGAGTAGCTTGCCATAACAGGGTATAGAACCATGAGAGAGGTTTCTTTAGATCCCTCCTGTGTAAGTACATTTCTAAAGTGGTTTCAGCAATCTGTAGGGGTCTAGAGGGGAACTGGGAGCAGAAGGCGTGTCTGAGTTGTAAATACTGAAAGTACATGGTCTGGGGTAACCTAAACTCATCCCTAAGGGTCACAAAGTTTTTTATTTCCCCGTCAGCTATTATATCCCCCATTATTTTGATGCCCTTATTTGCCCACTGACTGACGTCAGGTAATGCGGAGAAATGGGAGAGTGTGGGATTACCCCACAGGGGTGTTCTTGGAGACCATTCCTGAGAGGGTCTTCCCGACAGGCATAGAGCTTTCTGGAACATCTTAATCACCGTGCGCATAGGGGTAGTGGTTCTATAATGGTGTGTAACCCCTCGATAGAGAAGCTTAGCCAAAGCTTCTAGGGAGTGTAGGGCTGCCGCCTCCAACCTGACAGCGGGGTTGTCCTCCTCTGGTGCAACCCACCAGTGGGCATACACTAACTGGCTTGCTCGAAAATATAGTCTAAAGTCGGGCAACGCCAACCCTCCTTTTGTGCAAGGTGCTTGCAGTATTGCTAGATTTAGGCGTGGGTGTGCACCTGCCCAAAGAAACCCCCGTACTATTTGGTTTAAGTATTTAAACCATTGTGCCCTAGGGATCACTGGGGAATTATGGAACACATATAAAAATTTAGGGAGAAATATCATTTTGAGTAAGTTAATCCTTCCAGGTAAAGATAGTGGGAGGTCTTGCCACACCTGGATTCTAGAAATCAAGGACTGCACTATTGGCGTAAGATTAAGAGCCTCATATTGTGTGAAGTCTCTATGAATTGATATACCAAGATATTTAAATTTAGATACCATCTGGAGTTGCTCAATGTGCGTTGGTGGGACCCCAGGAAGGGGGTCTATTGGGAAGATAACTGATTTCCTTTTGTTAACTTGGAGGCCTGAGAACGATCCAAAGACTGAGACCACCTGCATTAGTTCTGTCAAGGCGTTATTAGAATTTGCCAGATAAATAAGCATATCATCCGCATATAGCGAAATCTTTTCTTCGATAGGGTGTAATCTCAGCCCCTCGATCGCCGGCGTCGTCCGGATTTGAATGGCTAAAGGCTCAATTGCAAGGGCAAACAATAGAGGAGAAAGAGGACAGCCCTGTCTTGTGCCTCTCTGTAGGGTGATTATTGATGAGAGTGTTCCATCTTATTTTCTAATTTGAAGGCGAGGTGTGCCTTTAATTATTCTTAGTTCAGCAATTGTCTTAAAGGGGACTAAACCCTAAAAATAAATATGGTTAAAACTGCTATGTTTTATATACGGAGCTTATTGCATCAGCCTAAAGTTTCAGCTTGTCAATAGCAGCAATGATCCAGGACTTCAGACTTGTCACAGGGGGTCACCATCTTGGAAAGTGTCTGTGACACTCACATGCTCAGTGGGCTCTGAGCAGCTGTTGAGAAGCTAAGCTTAGGGGTCATCACTAATTATCCAGCAGAAAATGAGGTTGGCCTGTAATATAAGCGGATGCTACAGGGCTGATTATTAAATGCTGATGCTAATTGTACTGTGCTGTCATGTAGTAATTATCTGTATTAATTACTCCAATTTTTATGCATGTTAGCCACCCATCCACTTACACTGTAAAATCTACAGCACAGGGACCTCCTTCCCACTGTCTCTTACCACATAGCACTTAAGCTCTTTGTGGTCTTAGTGGGTCCCTAAGCTCAGTAAGTGACAGCAGCACAGAGCATGTGAATCAGTGAATCAGCAGAAAAGAAGATGGGGAGCTACTGGGGCATCTACTGGGGAGACACAGATCTTTACTGCTAAAGGGCTGTGGTTGCCTTGGGCTGGTACACAAGCACAAAACATCATGTACAACATTTCTTCCTTGTCCTTTAAATCCTGGCTAGAGAGTACAGGTATGGGACTTATTATCCAGAATGCTTGGGACCTTGGGTTTTTGGGATAACAGAATTCTTTTTTTCAAACATTTAAGAAACCCAATAGAATAATTTCCCCCCAATAAGGATTAATTATATCTCAGGATCAAGTACAAGGTACGGTTTTATTACTACAGGTATGGGTTCTGTTATCCAGAATACTCAGGACGTGAGGTTTTATAGATAATGGGTCTTTTCATAATTTGGATATCTTGGTCTACTAAAAAAATTATTTAAACATTAAATAAACCCAATAGGCTGGTTTTGCTTCCAATAAGGATTAATTATATCTTAGTTTGGATCAAGTACAAGCTACTGTTCTATTATTATTACAGGGGGAAAAAGGAAATCACTTTTAAAAATGTGGATAATTTGGATAAAATTGAGCCTAAGGGAGTGTAACTGGATAATGGGTTTCCAGATAACGGATCCCATACCTGTACTAAAGAAATTATGTTTTAATGGACAGCTTCCCATAGGTACAAAGATATCGAACTGGCCCTTAGTATGATATTACCTACTCTACTTCCCTAGTTACTCATATCTCTACAACATTGTAGCAGCAGTCAACTCGCTTCAAACCAATACTCTAATTCCCACAGTGCTTTGTATGTTTGGTGATTAACAGGCATGAGAAGGAGAAGAAAGGTAACATGCAAGACTCTTGGATGGTGGAGAGTTGATTTCTGTAGTCTAGCAACGAATTTCAAAACTTTAAAACCACTTTATATTACAAAGTAGCTTACAAGTAAATTTCCTTTCATTATACAAAGAAAAAATAACTTCTTAGTGGCTTATCCCCTATAATGAAATAAAGGATAAAGGGAAATCACCCTTATCAGAAGCAGATGATATAAAAGCAATGGCTGCTCCTGAGGCGTTTCATTGAGGGTAATTAGAGCAGCTCCAGGGTATGCAATAATCCTTAATGTGAGTACATTTATAGTGGAGAGCAGCAGAAGTAAACAATCAATCTCCGATGCATCACAGTAAATCCGCTCCCAGGCACAGAGATTCAGTAACAAAATAAAAGAAAGCTATGATAAAGGACTTTAAAGATTTTCCGACAATGTTGTACTTTGCACAGTGCCGGGTTCTGTTCCAGATATAATGAAAGATGAATTATTTGTGAGCGACAGAGAACTGAAAGAGGTTCTTTTAAAAAATACGTGTATTTAATCTTTCCATCAAAAACCTGGCTCCGAGTCAGCAAATGATGCTGCTTACTGATAACCAGCACAGTAAGGATTTATGGCTCTCATAAACGGGTCATCTTCTTGCCATTACTTGCCTTCTTTCAGATACGGCCTGTGCAGACCCTGGGCGTTTATACAGCATATAAAATATGCAAGCCTGGATAGATTCCCTTGAACTGTGGTGTCAAAATATTCACAACAACAAAGTCACAGCAAACCCACACACGAAAATAAAATAATAGTAACCAGGCACTGATGCGGCACATTCTTAGGAATTACACACAGAGGGAGGACTTGGAACCTTCTTGATCCCTCATTTGGATTCACTAGGTCTACAATCTATGAAAAGACAATAAAAATTCTGAAATGAACCTTTTAAAAATATTTTTCATGGAATTCACTGAACGGAATGGCAATGTCAGTTTTCAGAGTCAATGGTGTATAACAATTTATTTCTACTTTTTCATGCCCTGAAAAGGTCTAGAGGTTGACCTGTTTTACCAGTATTTATTGACATTATATATGAATTATGGCCTCATGGCCCCCTATACCGCTTGGGCTCCCCTGCAGCTGCTGGGTCTACTTCCAGTGGCGTAACTACCAGGGGTGCAGAGGGTGCAATTGCACCAGGGCCCCCACCCCCTTGGGGCCCATCAGAGCCACGATAATGGTTATGGCAGGCGGTTATCTAGGAGGACATTTTACAGCACATGTGCTATCAACACTCCAGCATGGGATTTATAGAGTTATGAGCCCGACAGGGGGGCCCAGGTGCCCATCCTGCACCAGGGCCCACCAGGGAGTAGTTCCGCCACTGTCTACTTCCTCTGTAGTTACACCCCTGTTCAGAGTGTTCTAGATACTGGCCATTAAAGGAGAAGGAAAGGGATTTTACACTTGGGGGTGCTTAATGTTAGGCAACCCCAAGTGACTACTTTTACCTATTCGATACCCTGTGCAGGAGCTCCTATCACCTGAAAACCACACCAGTCCAGGGTTCTTCTAGCGAGCACCATGGAGAGATCAACTTACTCCAGCTTTGGTTTCAAATTTCCAGGGGAAATCCCATGTGCAGTAGAGCAAAATAGCCGACTTTTACGTTAAGGTGAGGCTGAGAACCCCAGACCAGTGCGTTTTTTGGCGGATAGGTATGTAAAAGTAGTCTCTTGGGAGTACCCAACATTTAGCACCCCAAGTGTAAAAACCCTTCCCTTCTCCTTTAAGAAATGCAGAGTGGATGGGCAGATTGGAGCCCCTTTGCCACTGCCTCTAAGAGGCAAGTACAGCAGCAATGAATAGTGAAACCTCACCCAACATCAGGGGCATAACTACAGAGTAAGCAGACCCTGCAGCAGCAGGGGGCCAGGATAAAAAGGGGGCCAGGATAAAAAGGGGCCCCATGAGCAACAACCTAAAGGGGTGTTTCAGTTGTTTTCAGTTGAGTTTTAGGGTGTTATTTTCATATTTTATTTCTTCAGTTTTTTTCCCTCTCTGGAATTTTTTTGGGAAAATGTATTGGTAAATAAGGGCAGATAACCTGTGCGGATTTTAAATATTTCAGAAAATAAGACGATAAATTCGGATTTTGATATGTTGTAGAATTGCCAATTTTTTTCCATTTTTGCCTCTTTAAAGGTACCAGGAGTGCTTTTTGCTGCCCCTGGTAACGCATTCAGTGCTGCCACCGGAGACAAGTTTTCAAACTCACTACATTGGCGCAGTGATCCAGTGTGTAGCTTTCAGCAGGTTACTAAAATGGACACTCTAAGGGCTAGGCCAGACGGGGAGATTCGGGGGCATTTTGTCGCCTGGCGACTTCTCGCCACGACTTGTAGCCCCCGAACCTCCCCGAATAGCCACTTATCTAAGCGCACTGGCGTTGCTTGAAAACGCCGGCGCGTATCCACACGGAGCGGCGCGCTTTTTGAAACTGCTCCAAATTGCCTCGCCAGGCAATTTCAAAAAGCGCGCCGCTCCGTGTGGATACGCGCCGGCGTTTTCAAGCAACGCCGGTGCGCTTAGGTAAGTGGCTATTCGGGGAGGTTCGGGGGCTACAAGTCGCGGCGAGAAGTCGCCAGGCGACAAAATGCCCCCGAATCTCCCCGTCTGGCCTAGCCCTAACCTGTTGCTTAGTGCGGGGTCGGACTGGCCCGGCAGGACACCGGGAAAAAACCTGATGGACCCCCACTGGGCCAGGCCACCCTCTCAATATTTGCATTCTATTGATTTCTTAATAAAAGCTTTGCAAATTTAAAGTTTAAACTGTGTTGGTGTTTTTATTTCGTTAAAGAGAAACAAATTATCTTGTGCTAGGGAACTGCTATTTGGTTACCTTCCCATTGTTCTTTTGTTAGGCTACTGGCTATCAGAGCACAAGTCACATGATGTGGGGCTGCTGGGAAACTGACAATATGTATTGTTCAAATAAATATAATTAAATATTTATTGGGCAAACCCGCTGTCTCACACAGTAGATGCTGCACCCAGATCCACACACTGCAATTCTAAATCATATACAAAATGTGTGCAGCCTCATACTGAAAAAACATTTATTTGTGCAAACATAGAAAAAGTATATTCACAAACACATCTTTTCAACAAAATCCACAGTGCAGTGCTACCCCTCTGTCTGCCTACCTTTATTTAAGACGAAAAATAATGGATACACTTAAAAAAACACTTAAAAATATCGAAAATCAATTATATACATTTGTTGATATTTATTATTGAAATAAGCACTAAGTCACTATTTACCCTATCACAAATAGCACTTATATGTGTACACAGGTGGTTTATATGGGAAGAACCCTGTGTTTTCTTAAACCCAGGTAACAGCCTAAATTATACTAAAGGGTATTTAAGGGACAAAGGTATTGATAGCCACACCTCCTCTGATGAAGCGCCCAATAGCGCGAAACGCGTCAGGAGGGAGTGGCTAACAAAAAACAAAAATGTTTTTTCAGTATGAGGCTGCACACATTTTGTATATGATTTGAAACTGACAATATGTCTAGCCCCGTGTCAAATGTAAAAAAATCTGTTTGCTCTTTTGAGAAATGTATTTCAGCGCACAATCCTGCTGGAGCAGCACTATTAACTGATGAGTTTTGGGGGGAAAAAAACAATTTTTTCCATGGCAGTATCCCTTTAAACAATGCTCCTTTGTGCTCTACAGTAATCACAATGCAAAACAGGGATCAGTGTATAATCTCAGTACATTTATGGAAAGAAGCAACACTTTCGCATAGAGATTAATTTTCTTTCTAGCTTGTTATAAGGCCTTCTTCCTTAAGAAATATAATCAAATTTAGCAATAAACACCATGCATGATAAATAGTTCTTTTTTTAAGCCTCTGGGGAGGTGAAATGGGGAAAGCGATGAAAGATTCAATCATGGCTAGTTGGCTAGTGCTGCTCCTTCAGTTTCCTATAAATCAGAGGTTCATGAAATGTTGTGCCACTGCTTTCCTGCTGCCTTTAGAGAAAAAAAGTGAAGAATTTATAATCCCAAACACTAACTAGTTCTGTGGCACAAACAATAATATGCATACAGTACTTATCCATGCACGCAGACTCTAACATGGTCCTACAAGTAACAAAGAGATACATATTTGTAATTATGGAATATGCCATTTATTGAAGGTCTGTCATTGTACTTTACATGTTGGGATCTATTCTCTAGCACAGGGATGATATAACTGGAGCACCCATTTTCCTAAATAATATAACCTTATTTTTATGCCTACGCAGAAGTAATGTTATTTACAATGAAGTTGGGATGGGATAAGATAAATGTGATAATGGAAAGAGAAAGACCTCCAAGGAAATCACATGTGCAAATTACTCGGTAAATGTGTGCTACTTAGATGATATTTCGTATCCAACTGTTTGTTCATCATTTAGGCATCAGAATTGACCATATCCAAGAATACTACAATAAAGCTGGACCATCTACATTATTTCCAGAAGCCACGGCTGCTTCTTTATAGCTGTCTCAGCTGCTTATGTCTGTCCACATTTTATGTTCCAAACTTAAAAAATGGCTATTGTAAACCTGGGACAGATGTCTAGCATAAGAGATATGTCAATGACCCCGTAACTGTCCTCTATTTGATCTTTGACCATTGCCTTCCATCTATATGATCTGTTTAACCCCATCTACTTCATGGACAGAGCTGTTTGCCTAATCATGACGTCTATTAGCAGCCTGATTAAACATGTTCTTTAACCAATGCCGAATCCAACATATATCTGCTTAAAACGACATTTTGCAGTAAGTTTCAAAAGAAGGATGGTACGAAATTGGTGCAAAAAGCAATAAAGTATTGCTAACAGTTGTTGAGTGAGCTAGGAGCTCGTTATTACTTGGCCGTTTCTTTTACTCAAACCATCATCTTTTCTAAATTCCCCCTGAGTAAATACACTTATTTTCTGACTTAAAAAAAAAGACTGTATAAAAAAAGACTATAATAAAAAGACTCTTCAGCTGTCACTGAGGAAAAGGTTTATTCCACAAAACTTGAGAAAGCCTGACAGTTGGGACATCCCTGGTGTAGAACCAGACACCATAAACACTGCTGTGTACAAGGAATGTGCCGTCTATAACCCATTAGTGGAAGTACTGTAGGTAGAGTGCAGAGACGTGCAACTACACTGGCAAAGGAGATGAAGAACTGAATGGTTGAATTGAGGAAAGGCTATCAAGCTTGTGGTTGTTTGCTATGGAGAAGGAGACATTATTACACTTTGGACTTGAGGAACTGGATTTTTATTTGAAGCAGCGAAACAGTGAGGATATTGAATGCACTGCTGGGTGATGTTGTGATGGCAGATCCTATTAATTGACTTGGATTATTTCTTTTAATAAGAATAACATCCCAAGCTATTTTGATATTATGAGCTACAGTTGGTATAGTATAAGTATACTGTGAAAAGTTTTATGTGTTAAGTGTATAAATAGACCTGTATATGTATATGGGGTTCCTTTGGAGAGATTTTTTTCCCCAACCCAAATTAACTATGTAACTCATTTTTCTTAAATGCACTAAAGGGGTGGTTCAACATTAATTTGTCTTTTAGTATGTTCTAGAATAGACCATAAGTAATATTTCAATTGGTCTTCATTTTATAGTTTGTTTTTTTTAATTTGCCTTCTTTTGACCATTTCCAGCCTTCAAATGGGGTCACTGACCCCATCTAAAAATGCTCTATAAGACTACAAATTTATGGTTATTGCTACTTTTGATTATTCAGGTCCTTTCCTATTAATATTCCAGTCTCTTGTTCAGATCAGTGCATGGATGCTAGGGTAATTTGGACTCTAGCAACTGGATGGCCGAAATCATTCCCTGCATCATACTAAAAATTAACTCAAACCCATTTGTTGCCATTCTGCTTAAAGAAGAATTCAACCCTATAAAAAAAAAAAAAAACCCACCCCATGTAGACCCCCCTCCCAGTCTAACTGCCCCCCCCAAAAATGCCCCATACTTTATACTTACCCTTCGGCGCAGATTCAAGCAGCGGAGCTCCCCTCTGGGAGATCCAAATTTTCCGTCCATTTATGCGCCAATACACCAGCCTCCCAGTAAGCTTACTGAAGACCTGGAAGATGGCTGCGTGGAACTCTGCAGCGTTAATGTGTCGAGGGGTAAGTTTAAAGTATTGGGCAATTCCCCAGGTGTAATTAAGCTGGAGTGAGGGGGGGGTCTATGTGGGGTGGGGGTATGGTGTTTTTTTTTTTTTTTATTTTTACAAAGGGTTGAATTCTTCTTTAAGAGATGGGATAACTAGTGGCTCAATCTCAGGTGAGCCTTCAACTTTCTTTTGGACAGAAGAGAAACTGCACAAAGACACCATGCTTCTCTTGCTTCAAGAAGACAAAAAACTTTGTTAGCACATCTACATTAGCAGCCAAAGATCATGTTACATGACACTGTGTCAGTATCAGATTATTATGGGATCTGTAGGAGTGCACACCCAGTAATATATATATTAAAACCATTTTGCAGGAATTCAGTGCTGTTGCTTCCAGACCATTTCATAATCCCACAATTTTCGCTAAGAAAGCTGTGGGGACAATTTCTGTGCTAGAGCACTAACAGAAAACATTTAAAGGGGTGGTTCACCTTTACGGTAACTTTTAATATGTTATAGAATGGGCAATTCTAAGCAACTTTTCAATTGGTTTTTATTATTTATTTGTTATAGTTTTATAGTTATTTGTCTTTTCGTCTGATTCTTTGCAACTTTCAAATGGGCGTCGCCATCCCCTTCTAAAAAAACAAATGCTCTGTAAGGCTACAAATGTATTATTATTGCTACTTTTTATTGCTGATCCTTCTATTCAGACTCTCTCCTATGCACATTCCAGTCTTCAAATCAATGCATGGTTGCTAGGGTAATTTGGGCCCTAGTTACAAAACCCCTTTAAAACACTTTGGGTGCAGAAAAAAAAAAATCAGAATATCCCAAAGTATATTTCATTTCAATTTATCTAATCAAACAAAAAATACATTTAGGCCTTTGTGCAGTTGTAGTTCAGTGGAAGGTTTTTATTTTCTATATTGCAAGGAGGAGCTGCTTTAATATCTCATCTCTAGTACCTAGCATTAATATGCATAATCATATCCTGCTAACTATTTAAATATTTCATGCAGGCAGACTTCATTACATGCCAAAACACAGAAGAATGCAGATCATCAATAGACAACAACTATGCACAGAATATTTTCTTTACAGGGCATCTGGGAGTCATGAGACACAATGCCCATTCCATATTCCGATAAAAACGAAATAACAATGGCAGTATGAAAACAAAGGATAATATGGATGACAAAAAAGTGAATAAAAAAATTGATGTAGGGAAAAAATGAAAGGAGAAGGAAAGCTACAGAGGCATTTTATTGCCAATAGATTAGCTGCAATAGTGCAAGCTAGAATGCTTGCACTATTTTACCATACCTGAGTAAAAAGCTCTAGAAGGTCTTTGTTTGTGTAGGATAGCAGCTGCAGTATTAGCTTGGTGTGACATCACTTCCTGCGTGAGTCTCTCCCTGCTCACTTATAGCTCTGGACTCAAATTACAGCAGAGAAGGGGAGGGGGAGCAAACTGAGCATGCTCACGCCCAGGGCAAGGTGGTTTAAGCTGAAAACAGGAAGTCTGATACTGAAGCTCATGCACATACAATAGAAGGATAGAAATGCAGTGTTCCTTCTGACAGAGGACTGGTGTATTTAGGAGGACCTTTCTGATAGGCCTTACTTAGTTTCAACCTTTCCTTCTCCTTTAATAGCAAGTCCATGTATTACACCTTATCAACAGAAAGTTTAATGTATGGAAATGGTCATCCCCAGACTACTTTTTTGCAGACATCATGTCCCCAAAGGTGCATGGTCAACATGCAGCTTGTGCCAATTGCATACAGAGATATATTAGGAAGACACAAAAAATTAAATGAAAGACCCCAAAATAAGGCATCTACAAGTGATAGAAGACAGACTGCTATATTGTCCCTACAGTTTAAATATGTCATCTTTACACCATGGACCTCAACTCTAGATGCTTTTGACACACAATCTGGATAAAGACAAAGTATCTACTTACATACTTTTACCTTGGTGGGTGTGGTTAGTGCAGGGCAATTCTCTGGTTCCTGCAATGAGATCTAGGACACAAAAGTGGATGCTTGCTGCAGGTCTAGTCATCCAAAGACCAACCAATCAGAAGATAGAATTTTGTTGGTCTTCTTTTACAAATCAAACATCCAACTTATAGAACTGGGGCAAACATTGCACATTGTAGTAGATTATTTTACAGATGTTTCCGTTATTTCCACAATTCAGAAAAAGTAGTGGTATCTGTGGTAAGGTCCTAATGATGTCAAAGCAAAGCTCTTCTAAGGCCATAGACGATTATTACATGAAAACATTAAAATGTTGTTTATGCTTTTTTCTGGAAGTGGGTCCAGTATTCCCCTCCGTACCTCCGATTTTCATCTGTGGCAAGCAATCCAAAATGTTAAATGTTGGAGGTAGAAATCATAGCTATAGCTTTAAGAAACTCCCACAAGGGTCGGCACACAAAATATTGATCAGCGGAACAGGAGGAAGCACTCACAAACATGGTTATTATTGATCTGCTACATAGAAGCCCCTTCTTCATCCTGCCTCAGTAATGGAAGGGGTGGATAGAGACATCACAACTGTGCTGAAAGGTTCCTTATCAGGGGGAAGTACATTATTAGCACTGTTAGTATTGAACTGCTACACCTCCAGCTTATGTTTCCAAGTTTGCATGTGTTTCAACTAACTCTTCTGGCTGAATAGCCCACAAGGCAAATACTGATGTGCCAAAGAACTGTTCTCACATCTCTGCCACAAGGAGATGCATTTGAAAATAATCTTGAAAACCAAATATCTGTGTACAGTTGTGCTCATACGTTTACATACTATGGCAGAATTTATTATTTCTTGACCATTTTTCAGAGAATATGAATGATAACACAAAAAACTTTTCTATGGTTAGTGGTTGGCTGAAGCCATTTATTGTCAAACAACTGTGTTTACTATTTTTTAAATCAAAATCACTAAGCAAACTACCCAAATGACCCTGATCAAAAGTTTACATACCCTGGTGATTTTGCCTGATAACATGCACACAAAAGGGTTAAAATGGCTATTAAAGGTAACCATCTTCACCTGTGATCCGTTTGCTTGTAATTAGTGGGTGTGTATAAAAGGTCAATGACTAGGGATGCACCGAATCCAGGATTCGGTTCGGGATTCGGCCAGGATTCGGCCTTTATCAGCAGGATTCGGATTCGGCCGAATCCTTCTGCCTGGCCGAACCGAATCCGAATTTGCATATGCAAATTAGGGCCAGGGCGCTAAATCACGTGACTTTTTGGCACAAAACAAGGAAGTAAAAAATGTTTTCCCCTTCCCACCCATAATTTGCATATGCAAATTAGGGTTCGGATTCGGTTCGGTATTCGGCCAAATATTTCGGGAAGGATTCGGGGTTTCGGCCGAATCCAAAATAGTGGATTTGGTGCATCCCTATCAATGACTTTCTGGTCTCCTGACAGACCCTTGCATCTTTCATCCAGTGCTGCACTCATGTTTTTTTTGGATTCTAAGTCATGGGGAAAGCAAAATAATTGTCAAAGGATCTGTGGGGAAAAAGTAGCTGAACTCTATAAAACAGGAAAGGGATATAAGAAAATATTAAAGCAATTGACAATGCCAGTCAGCAGTGTTCAAAATAATCAAGAAGTGGAAAATTAGGGGTTCTGTTGAAACCAAACCACAGTCAGGTAGACCAACTAAAATTTCAGCCACAACTGCCAGAAAAATAGTTTGGGATGCAAGGAAAACCCAACATATAACTTGAGGTGAAATATAAAAAATACTGGAGGAAAATTTGCTCTCATCAGCCCGGAAGCTGTGCATGGCACGTACTTGGACATTCCAACATGACAATGATCCAAAACACAAGGCCAAGTCGACCTGTCATTGGCTACAGCAAAATAAAGTGAAGGCTCTGGAGTGGCCATCTCAGTCTCCTGACCTCAATATCATTGAGCCACTCTGGGGAGACCTCAGACGTGCAGTTCATACAAGACAGACACCCAAGAATTTATGGGAACTGGAGGCTTTTTGCCAGGAAGAATGGGCAGCTTTACCGTCTGAGAAGATAAAGAGCCTCATCCACAACTACCACAAAAGACTTCAAGCGCTCATTATGGGGGGCAATACACGGTATAAACTGGGGTATGTAAACTTTTGATAAGTGTCATTGGTTAGTTTGTGTAAATTTTGATTCATGCAGCTTAGATACCATCAATTACAAGGTACTGTTTTATACAGAGAAAAGGGATATCAATTGTAAAAATGTGAATTATTTGATTAATGGACTCTATGTGCGATGGCTTTCCCATAATTTTGAGTCTTCTGGTTAATGAGTTTCCAGATAACGGATCCCATATCTGTATATGGTAACTTATCATAATGCGAGCACTTGAAAGTTTTCATACTGATGTAATGAATTCTCCGTGATACTTTGTGCGGCAAAGCATTCCTTTCTAAGTTATGATTTGTACCCATCATTCCACTAAAACATCAGCCAGGTGGGAAGCCCAGAACTGGTCTACTATACCCCATTTCCATTCACACAGACATGTTCAATTAAATAGAATACAAACACTACTCCCAATCATAAAATGCCAGTAATATCAATCCATGTCAAGAGATAAGACACGTCTCAGTTAAATATAAGTTGAGCACATTTCCCTCACCCAAGTCACATCATTTATACTGCATATACCCTTTCCGTTTGCAGTGTCATTGCTTTCCCTAAAACAAATAGCAGCTGTCACCCGGGGGCCATTTTCCTTCTGACACTTCATCAGTGAATTTATATCGGCAAACATGTCCAATTCTAAGCCACTCATTGTATTATTTACCTTCTTCTGACTCTTTCCAGCTTTCAAAAAGGTGGTCCCTACCCCCATCAAAAATAGAACTGTTCTGTAAAGCAACAAATGTATTTTTATTGCTACCATTCATATTTCGGTCTCTTATTCAAATCAATGCCTGGTTGCCAGGGTAATTTGGACCATAGCAACCAGATTGCTGAAATTGCAAACCAGAGAGCTGCTGAACCAAGACAGAGTTTAAAAAGCGCAAATAATGAAAATCAATAGCAAAATAGCAAATATTATATTTGCAATCAATTGGGGGGAAAAAAAAGTGTGTTGTTGCAGAAAATGTGGAGAAACTGCTTCTGCCACAGAGTTGCTTTACACATGTAAATATAGATAAATATGAAAGGGTCTGAACACACAATAAGCAATGGGAAACAAACACTTTCTGATCCAGGGTCCCATTGATCTTGCAGGGCCACACATAGCTAGTATGGATCAAAGAGAAAATCAACAGTTAGAGAAGAGTTGCCCTTTTAAGAAAATGTTGCAGATCACTCAAAGGGTTAAACTATATAAAACAGGCTTACTCTACAGATTTGTTTAATAAGTAGAAAAATACAGAAGAAAATGAAACGCAGATGGGCCTGTGGTTATTTCACCGTCTCACATACAGCAGAAATTCTCTGGAGCTTAAATCCCAAAAAAATATTGTGTTTTTTATCGGGGGAATCTGCACTGAAAAGCTATCAATAAAGCTTCACAATAAAACAAGGAATCATACAGCCCCAGGTGACACAATCTGTATGCAAAATGAAAAAGTAAAAAAACAAAGCCCAGAAACGCAAGTCATTTACTAAGGATCGAAGTGAAAATTCGAATTAAATTCAAAATTTTACTATTCAAATTTCAACGTAATTTTGGGCTACTTTGACTACTGAATAGCCCAAAATTTGATTTGAATTGTAAAAATTTGAATTTTCGAATTTCACCCTTTAAGAATCGTTCGACTATTCGGCAGCCAAATTGGCATTTTAGCCTATGGGGGACCTCATAGAACTTGTCCTGAAATTTCTTTTAAGGTCAGGGTTATTTAGAAAAATCTGATTTCTTTTTTCAGATTTTTTTGAGTAAAAAAAAAAAAGTTCCACCACACTAGAATCCACAATTGACCTTATTTATAATTGAAAAAACATGATAAAATCTGTCTGGGGAAAAAACTTGATTTTTCAGGTTTATGCCGAAAACAGTCAGATTTTTCGTGAAATTACTTCAAACTAATGAATTTTTAGACGAAACTCAGCCAAGACCATGATATCTTCAAATTTGAAATGGAACCTTTGCCATTGACTTTTTCAGGACCCCGACAGCTTGGAGATGGAGTGTTTTTGAATTCCGATTTTTAGCAGCCTCGGGGTATAATCACGAAAAGATTCGTTTTTTTTTTTCCACAAACAATTTGAATTTTGAATAATAAAAAATAACCAGGTGTGTTTTATTTAATGCATTTAAATAATTCTACAATATTCAATCTGAAAATCAGTATGGCAGAACGGAGGTATGATTAAGTATCTGACTGATATGAAACGCGTAAGGCTGTATCCTTCTGTACCGAAACAAACTAATTGATGTTTTGACTATCCTGCCTGGAAGATTGGTCTCTGCTAGTGCATGCTCTTTTTCTACATATGGTGGTCCGCTCCCTAAGCCGAGGGTTCAGGGAGGTGCAACTTGTGAGTTCAGCAAAATCCTGAGATTTTTCTACTTTTATATTGACTACGATCAACAAAAAGCATGTGAGTATAGTACTGAGGTAGTGCTGTTGCAGTTGGAGCTTCCCTGGAACTTTTTGTGTGTAAAAACTGCTACAAATATATTTGGCACATGGGTAGGGTTACTCTAATCAGCGTAGACCACACCCTACTGACACATTGGCATCAATCATTTTACTGAATAGTGTTTTGACTGGCACAGTTACACACGGATATTTGTATCTTACGTTGTGTTTTGCAATCATAAAGGCGTCCAGATGAGGACTATACGAACAGGATCAGCCATAGTCTGTGTGCTCAATAATAAGAATAAACTGAAAGACCAAGGATTTACTCTCAGACTGGCATATGTCTGTCCTAGATTCCATTTAATCCATATGTTAACAGAGTTTATATCGCTGATATTTCTTGTTGTAAGCTGCAGAAAGAATGGGTGAGTGGGACCAAAGACCCTGACGGATCATATACAAATACTTATCTGCCCTGCAGCACGTACTTAGAATTAAGATCCATGCTCACAGGTGTTTTTACAGACACGAGGAAGCACAGGCTTCATGTCAGATGCTCCTAATCTAATCTAAGTAATACAAATATCTCACGTAGAAGCTAATTTCATCAGACACGACACGACTGTCGGATGCGAACGCTGAATGCTGCATCCTCATTCGACAGTCATGTCGGAAGAATTCAGCTTCTACGTGTGCGACATTTGTATTATTTACATCCAATGCGACGCCAGCGCTTCCTTGCATCTTTTACATCGTAATGTAGTTCTACCCTAACAGTTCTGTAGCAATTACCAATCCCAACCAGGGAAATAACCCGGCACAATGCGAGATACACAAGGCCCATATATAACTGCAGCTATTGCAACCACATAATATTGCAACTTTTATAATATTTTCAGACATTTGTTTAACTACTTGGTACAGGCCAGGGCTGCACAGTTATAGTTTTCATTGTTACTTCACCCAGGGTCAAACTGAGCTGGTGGGACACTGGGAATAAACCTGGTGGGCTCAACTGGACCAGACCTCCCTGCCCTTGCGGCCCCAGATCATCCTCTTCAGTGCGGTCGATGCGCATGTGTGAGGAGAGCTGAAGGGGGGTTGTGGTGGAAGTCCGCCCGGGACTTCATCTACAGACCCCAAACTCACCACCCCGGGCTTGTTGGAACTACAAAGTAAAAATGAATTCCTACCTGAATTTTGAAACGGTGTCTGTTCCAGAAAGACAAGTACATTAGCAGCTGTGGGTCAGGAGTTAAAAGGCCAGTTTCTACCAGCCACCAAGTATGAAGAGATCTGAAAGAAACAATGAAAAGATTTAGCAAATATTGTATACAAAAGCAAAGTATAGGAAAATATACAAAAGCAAATGCAAGGTATAGGAAGTATTACACTAAAGCATTCCTTACAAGGAAACTTCGGGAAAAAAAAACGCTTCGAGTGCCATCCCGTTGGCGATTTAGATTCTAGCCTGCGGGAAGGCTTTTTGGGGAGATTAGTTGACCAAAGAATAGGAGATTTGTCTCCAGACGACAAAATCTCCCCGAATCTTAGCATGTGTCACCACCCTACAACTCAAGAAATCTCGTGCTGTGTCAGTCCCCTGATGATTTGCATTCACACGTGAGCACTGGCACAAAGCTTTGTCTGGGGCTCATATAGAAAAGATGGGTTAAGCTGGCCACAAAAGGACATTTTGTAAAAATTTTGCACAATGTGTGGACAAATTTCTGTTGGATAACCACAATATCTTTGAAAGTAAGAATGCACCGAATCCAGAATTCGGTTCGGTATTCGTCCATTTTCAGCAGGATTCGGCCTATTCAGCCGAATCTTTCACAATGGATTCTGGGGTTCGGCCGAATCCAAAATAGTGGATTCGGTGCATCCCTATTTGAAAGTATTGCAGATGTCTCTCTTCTATTTTTGGTACATAAATGTTGCACGATTGCAGTCGGTCAATTAATGGCCAGAACATTGTCCTACTTGTTATTTTCGTTACTTTAATCCTACAATTTAAATCTGAATGGACCTTGGCATTAGAAATGTATGATCGATTTCCAAACATTTGTCATACACAGAATAAAATCTGAACATCTATGGCCAGATTTGGGCCTGCACAGCAAAAAAAAAAAAGTGAAGAGCTAAAATTCAAAGTTATATTGGCTGCTGTACATTAGGTCTATGTTTAAATCACAAACATATTTTCTCTGGCTTTGGTGCCCAATTAAATTAACACTGTTTCAGGAAAATGTGGTTATACTGTAACAACAAAGTATAATTTAACATAATGTGGCTGAACAATGAGCTATTAAAAGAAATCTGTGAAAGCGAGAATATGCAGGAGTTTTTAAATAGATATCTTCTTTGTCTTCCACATACCTTAAGTACATCTATATCAGAGTGCAGTATCTAAATGAGCACCAATCATAAATTAGTTAGAAGACAGAAAACACAATAATTTAAGGGGTTTGTGTACCCACTCCCCCCCAAAAGCTGGCCAGATATCAGTTGGACGCTTTTGAAAATCCTAGTAAAGAAGAAGCACATGAGCAATCCCTATCCAATGGGCCCAGTTCATGATCCGATTGTTGTCCCTGGGGTCAGCCTGATTTGGCCATGTGTGTGGGTGGCCAATAGCTGTTCCTACTGTATATATAATCCATTATGTGTGCATTCCCACTTGGAATCTAATGGGCCATGCCTGAGTTTTCCCATGTGTGCCCTTAGGTATGATAAAATGAAACAAAGTGCTTCCCTCATTTTGAGATGCACAGAGATTTTCCTCCAACTGAGAGGCACTGAAAGCAATCAGATCTCTGAAACCTAATCAGCAACAGATCATCTGCTCCAGCAGGAACAGCATCCAAGCTCCAGTTGTGCTCAGCACAAATCATCCAGTAACACCTCCAGCCCACTAGCAATCTCATCCATTATAGACTGTATGGAACCAGCGCACATCAAGGGGGATGAGCCTCACGTCCCACGGGGTAAGATCTCCGAAGGACAACAACATCAATTTGCAACAGATGCACCAACACGTTCTAACAATTTGCAGCTTTACTGCTGAAAAAATTGCATTTCGGTCACCAGATCAACAAATGCAAACTGTAAAATCCTGGGTTGTAAAACTATGGCCAATGCAGAAGCAGCTTGAGGTTGAGCTTCCCAGGGTGTTTGCACAACACACATTTATACAGACACAGGGAATGCCAAACACTTTATTGATTCAATAAATAAACAAGTGAGCAGCAGAGGAATCAGTTTGTACAGGGAATAGAAATGTTGATATATATTCCTAATAACAAAATAAGACTGGTATATTCCATAGTAAGAGCTGGACATGTTTATTTGAAGAGGTTTGTTTACCATTTATTTGCATTACAGAATAAAGCACAGGCAATAATTTACAGTGACTGCAATACATGTATGGCTGCTGCCATAATTTGCCTTCAAAGAAGAACCTCTGACATGCAGCATTGCACCCAAACGGACATCTAGTACAGGTATGGGACCTGTTATCCTAAATGCTCACGTCCGAAGGTTATTATTTGGATCTCCATACTTGAATTCTGCTAAGAATTAAACATTGCATAAACCCAATATGATTGTTTTGCCTTAATTATATCTTAGTTTGGTTCAAGTACAAGGTACTTGCGAGAATAGCTGTTGGTCTAGTAGGTTGGCTGGGATGCCCACAGCCATCACGTCCTCTTCCATGCGCTCGCACATCTTTTCTTTCGGCACCCATGATATGAGAATTCAAATATTTAAATGGATACGGTCATGGGGAAAGATTTTTTCAAAATGCATGATTGAAATCCATTTCTCAAAAGAGGAAACAGATTTTTTTTATATTTCATTTTGAAATCGGACATGGGGCTGGACATTTGTCAATTTCCCAGTTGCCCAAGTCATGCGACTTGTGCTTTGATAAACTTCAATCACGCTTTACTGCAAGTTGGATATTGCCCCCTCACTTGCCCCCCCCCAGCAGGCTAACAACAGAACGTAAACAGAAAGTAGCTCCCTAAAGGTCCCCCATAGACGCAAAGATCTTTCACTGCCGAACGACCCATCTTAATGTGGCCATACATGGTGAGATTCCTCGTTTGGCTAGGTCACCAAACAAGCGGATCTCTCCCAGATATGCCCACCTTGAGGTGGGCGATATCGTGCAGATCCGATCATTGGGCCCTAGGGGATACGGCGGTCGGATAGCAGGACCGCATCTACTAACAGATCGACATCTGGCCGGAGGGTCGGAGGGCCCCACACACGGGTCGATAAGCTGCCAACTTTGTCTGTCGGCAGCTTTTATCTGCCTGTGTATGGCCACCTTTAGTGAACCAATCTGTCAAATTATCGTGCGGTTAGTGTGATTCGAACGATCGTACATCTGTCTGAAAATTGATCAACCAGGTTAGAAAATCTTTATCGGTCCCCGTGCAATCTACCCTTCAGTTTTGCTGGCAATATCATCTGAAATGGTCTTTTTAGTTGATGGACACAGACATTTAAACGATCGTTTTGAGACGATAACCATTGGATCTTTTAAAAATCTTTATGTCTATGGCCAGCTTTACACAAGATAACAGCTGCCTGGTAGATCCAAGAACAGCACTCGTGTCCCACTGCTTTCCACTCAGTTACACCGAGAAGGAAAAACAACAGCCTGCCAGAAAGCAGTTCCCTCCTAAAGTGCTGGCACAAGTCACATGACCAGGGCAGCTGGGAAATTGACACCATGTCAGATTTCAAAACTGAATATAAAAAAAATATGTTTGCTCTTTTCAGTGCAGAAGTCTACTGGAGCAGCACTATTAACTGATGTGTTTTAGCTCGAGTCGATACCAGGACCTTGGGGTATGTTCTGGTTTTTGGGAACCTATTCTCACAAGTACCTCGTACTTGAATCAAACTAAGATATAAATAAGGAAAATTAAATATTATATCTTGTCCTTCAAAAACACACCCACGCTATATTAAATGGCACATCTGCAAGACTAGAGGTAGGAAATCTGAATGCCAAAATGGTTCTCTTTTGAAGAAGGTAGGAGTAACCAGGTATTAAATGTAATAAAAAAGTATCTACTTGGCCCAAGGTCTGTTGACTTGAGCCGGAAACTGTGCTGCTACAGGAGGCTCAATGGTCATGGCTAAATGCTATAGTCCTTCTGAATGGACAACTATGGATTTGTTTCTGAAAATGTTGCTATTTGTCCAAAACCTGAATGCATATGGAGTACTGGGGAGGAGAGATAGCAGAATGAATGTCTTGACTTTTATTTTTAATCCTGCCTGTTCCATTCAGAGATACCAGATAGAAAACAAGACTGTTAAACCCGTATTACAGCATAGAGAAGAAAGAAACAAACTTCAATTTTATCACTAAAATGAATAACAGTATCAGTGTTTGAAGAGCTGCACGGACCCTATGACCTACATTTCATACAGGACTCGCCATGAATGCAGCACAGCCGGTGCAAACAGAATATATAATATCCACCAGTCAGTAAGATGTTACCAAGTCCAATAACTTACAGTGATTGCACAGCCTGAATGAAGAGCCGGGGAGCTCAGCAATCACTTGGCAGCAATTCCAATGAGAAATCTGCCACAGCCAAGCGTATCGATTGCAGCCTGTAATTTCACTCGGCCTCTCTCACTGACACATATCAATATGTTGCCTATTAGCGAAGCGAAGGTCTGGAGTAAGGCATGAGGGATGATTAAAAAGATATTTGTAGGTTACACAGGTAGATATTTACTCAATACTAAATTATATTTAGACAGCAGAGATGGTATTTGCATAATGCTTCATTACTCACAAACATATTCCTTATTCAGCTCCACCAAGGAAAATAAATCATTATGGAGTGTATGAATAACATTGTGCCGAGCTAGCAACCTCTACCAACCAATCAGATAGACGTTATGGTGATTTCTAAAAAAACCAAGAACACACAAAGCTATCTGAAGACTAGTAACTAGGGTAACTAGGCCACAATAAGTCTCAGATAAATAAAAATTGAAGCGGTTATATTGGGATGTAATCAAATGTAGCCATGTTTTCCCTTATTCAACAATTAGGAGGTATCCACCAAAATCTTATGGCTAATTGGTGACTGTAGGTGCTAGGATTGGGTTAACTTTGCTCATGTTGCTGTATAACCACCAAATGGGTTTTGTAGTAACCTGGACAACATTTGCCCTAGCCTATTAATCCACATATACTTGCTTTACTCTAACTACACCAGTGGAAGACAACAAATGTGTCACTAGTCATATTTTATCAAAATGAAATGGGTACGGTAGCTGGAGAAAGACTTTCCCTTCCCACCTCTATGGACAGAAATCTCTACAGAGCTCTACAGCACAATGACCACTCCGGTAGTTCTCCATTTAGTCATTTGTTATACAGACACAGACCAGGGGCAACCTATATAGGGCTTCAGTAGAAATAGAGGGGTTATGTAAAATGGGGCACTGTGCACAACATAGGCACAAGCTATGCACAATATTTATTTGCACTGTGAACCCAGTTGTTAAGCAGATCCTTGAGCTCCAGACCTGTGAATTCTCCATGACAGCTGAATGCAAGCAGTGCTTTATTTATGAGGGGTGGTCAACAGAGTCACCCCCTTACCATCTCCTTACTTTTGGGCACACTCTACTCCCAATTCTCCCAGTGGCAGGCCATAAGGACTGCCTTGTACCCATCTGTGCTGCACTCTACACTCTGCTTGCCACCCAGTAGGACAGTACTTTCTGGTACTAAAGGCCACCATTTTGCACCCTTTAGTGTAAAATTTATGTTGGGTATTAAGGAGGTCGTATAGGCCATTAAAAAAGCTATACAGTAGAACCATCATTTTACATTTTTTCAGGGGACCACAAAACAACAATGTAAAATGAGGGAAAACTTAAAAACAGGGGATGTAAAATTGGGGTTCTACTGAATTTGAAAGTAAGAAACTTGTGAAATTGCTTGAGAGCGCACCGATTGAGAAAAATACTTTGCATTGACATATTACTTTATATATAATATAAGCAGATTGTATGCTCTCAATGAGACAAATATATATTAAGAATATAACTAGTAAGTAGTGATGGGCGAATCTCCCGAGATTCACTTCGCCGGAAAATTTGCAAATTTCCAGAGAAATTCGCGATTTGGCGAAAAATTCACGAAACGAGTCGCGGCGCACTTTTGATACGCGTCGCTTCCAACGCGCGTCACTTCGTTTTAGTCACACGACTCGTTTTTCCGGCAAATTTTCGCCAAGCAAAATTTCACTGGCGATTCGTGAATCGCGGGAATTCGCCCCTGGCGAATAAAGTCGCCCATCACTAATAGTAAGCATTGTTAAAGTAATTGTCCAATTATAAGAATGTTTTCTCCTAGCTATTTAATAAGTGCATACTTCTGATTTATCCAGTAGATCACCATACATTAAAGCGTCTCACTATTGATTTGGAGAATATTTGCTTATGCTGGGTCACGGCCTGGAATGTTATAGCAAATAAGGGGCTTCATTTATTTTCTAATTACAAAGTCAATAGTCTGCTACAAAATAAGTCCACAAAAAGGACACACATACAAACGGCTGCTCTGTCATAGAAATGGAATGGAATCCTCCTGTACAGCGCTATAACCCTCTTTGATACCATGAAACGTCTTTGCCCTTCCTGAATTTTGTTTAATACAGCAAACACTATGCTAACATAGCTTTATGGTTTCTCTTGTTTGATATTATCAGATTCTTACATTATTGAAAGTGGCACCATCGAGGCAGAGATAATTGGAGGCCTTGTGGCATCTTTATGCTAGAGGAAATGGTGTAGGAGAAAAATAACTCAATATTCAGCTCTTAATATTCTCCATCAGAAAAAAAAATGTTTTTGGGCTAGTTGGAAAAATCATCTACTGTTGCTCTGCTTGGTCAGTGTATTGTGCATCAGCAGATGAAGTAAAGAGGCACCACATCTCTTCACTTCCTGAATTTCCAATCATTCAAGCTGTTGGTCAAAAGAGCAGAACAGTATGAACCACAGCAAGTATGCTCCGTGCTATAGTATACAAGATAGGATCAGGCTGTACATGGTGGCATTAGGTCCCCCTTTAGAATCATAGGAATCTTTAAAACATGGCTCTTAGCCTTGGGCATCTTTATTTGGCCTCCAATACCCTTTGATTATCGGCAAGCAAGTGCCTTTCAGGAAACCCAAACATTCACTCCCACACAAAGACACTCTCCACAATATCATTGGAGAGGTCATACTTAGGGGCACATTTACTAAAGGTCGAAGTGAAAATTCGAATGAAATTTGGGCTACTTCGACTATCGAATAGCCCAAAATTCAATTCAAATTGAAGAAATTTCGAAGCACTTGCCCTTTACAAATCCTTTGACTTCGACGGATTAAAGCTTAAAGGAATTGTTCAGTATAAAAATAAAAAACTTGGTAAATAGATAAGCAGTATAAAATAAAAAATGTTTTGAATATACTTAGTTAGCCAAAAATGTAATGTATAAAGGCTGAAGTGAGTGGATGTGTAACATAATAGCCAGAATCCAACTTCCTGCTTTTCAGCTCTCTTGTTTTCCACTGACTGGTTACCCTGGTTACCAGGCAGTAACCAATCAGTGACTTGAGGAAGGGCCACTCGGGACATAACTGTTGCTTTTGAATCTGAGCTGAATGCCGAGGATCAATTGCAAACTCACTGAACAGTTATGTCCCATGTGGCCCCCCTTCAAGTCGCTGACTAACTCCGAGTAAGAGAGCTGAAAAGCAGGAAGTTGTGTTGTATTCGGTTATGTTAGACATCCAGTCACTCCAGACTTTATACATTACATTTTTGGCTAACTAACTATATTAGAAACATTTTTTATTTTGCACAGCCTATCTATTTATCCAGTTTTTTATTTTTGCACTGAACTATTCCTTTAAAGTTGCTGAATTGCCATTTTAGCCTATGGGGGACCTCATAGAACCTGTCCTGAAAAAAAGTTCCAAGAATTCTAAGGATTTTGCGGACAATTCGTTTTTTTTTTTTTAAATCAAAAATGGACCTATTCATTCGAAATAGGTCCATTTTCGATCGAAAAAGCCCATTAAAAAAAACTTCGAGGGTCAAATTTTTTTACTTCTAAAATTTGGCCCTTCGTAAATCTGCACCTTAGTCTCACTAGTGGGCATCAATTCTCCCGACACTTAGATCACATGGTGTGAACCCATGCAGTCTACATAGCAGTTTATTGTAAAGGGATAATCCAAAAAATCTAAATAATCTACAATACTAGTCTTTTGCATTTACTTGAAATACCACTATAGCCTATTGCTTTCTATATATAAATTTGTGGTTAACATTCTAACATACACACAGTAGTAGAAGGACATTTGAGACAAGACCCACGTTCTCATGAATAAGTAAATATTGTATACTCAAACATTAAATCAGCTTGTCATTGCAATTCAGTGATGCCCCTTCCTTCGGGCTGTGCTTGTATCTCCCGCTGAGGTTCATGCAACAGTGGGCACTTTATGTTGCTTAGGGGTTTAACTCCTGTACCAAACATTCTACTCTCTTGTTTGCAGTCTTTGGGCTTGAAGAATTGAAGCCTGGAATGCTAATAGACATTACAGTTCTGTTGTTTTAGAACTCGAATAAGTCTTATCCATATCAGAGACACACAAGATGCAACAAATATTTTTCCATTGCAGTAAATGTTCCTCTGAACATACAGCGCCAGGGCCAGGAGTAGTAGTTTTGGCTCCTTAGGCAAATGTCACAAATGGCAAACAGTACTCTCTCTTAACCTATACTTTTCTATTTGTTTCTGCCTGTAATTCTTCTCATTGCCAATTCAGATTTTGCCTGCTTTGGGCAATGTTTAAACATTAAATAAACCTAACAGGCTGGTTTTGCTTCAAATAGGATTATAAATGCTACTGTTTTATTGTTAGAGAAAAATAAAATAATTAAAAAAAATTTGGATGATTTGATTATAATGGAGTCTATAGGAGATGGCGATTCTGTAATTCAGAGCTTTCTGGATAATGGGTTTATGGATAACGGATCCCCTGCCTGTATATATAAAGAAGTGGGAAGAGGCCGGTATATAAATCTATCTATCTTGATATCAGTAGCCGCACTCACAGGACTTATAAAGAAGAAAGATTTATTCAAGGAGCCATTGTGGTGCCCCACCCAAAACATCAGCGTGCCTTTTTTCAAGATATCACATCGTGTATCTGCACGCAGGCAAAATCGATTACAGTTTCGTGAGTGCCGGTGTATTTAGTAGATACTATAGTACTATACAGACTCAAAGCAGTTCTCCATCTCTAAGCAACAACACCCACTGAAGATAAATCAATTTATATTTCAGAGAAAATGTTATTAACTAAGGGTCTAATTTCGAATGGCAATGGAATAGGGAAATTCGATTCGAAACTAATTTTCTAATGATTTTTAAACAATCAATTGAATTTTTCCTATTCGATCTTAGGGAATGACCCCCATTTCGGTAGGTTTAATATGGCGAAGTAGGTGATCAAATTTAAATTTAAAGGGGAAGTATTCAACCATCGAATTTTCGAATAAAATTAAATTCGAATTTGAATATTCGATGGTCGAATTTGCCTAATTTGCATATTCAAATCTTTTTGAAAATTCGATCGAATATTCGAATCCTTCATGTGAATACATGTGAATTTAGTAAATCTGCCCCCAATACACAATCTCATTGTAGGTTCTTATGTATTGCACATTACTATGGGTCGAATTTCGAAGTTAAAAAACCTAAAAATTCGACCATTTAATTTTTTTTTTTGGGGGGGGGGCATTTTTCGATCAGAAATGGGCCAAATAGATCTGTTTTCGATCGAATTGAAATCCTCCGAATGCATTGTTCAATTCGAACGATTTCAACCAAAATCTTTTGAATTCTCAGGACTTAGAAAGAAATTCAGGACAGGCTCTAGGAGGTCCCCCATAGGCACAAAAAGAAACACACAAATTATAGTCTGAATCTAAAATACAGCAATTATTCAAGCCTCTATCTGAAGCACCACTGCCTACAGTAAGGGCCCTTACACACGAGCATTTTTAACTGCGTTCCCCGTGTTCCGTTTTGCAGGTATAGACGCACTCAATTATTTTGAATGGGGCTGTACTCACGTGAGCGCATGTAGGCACCAAACGCAGGAAAAATGCAGCATGTTGCGTCATGAACGCATGTAGGCGCCGAGCGCAGGTTCAGACGCAACATGCTGCATTTTTCCTGCGTTTGGTGCCTACATGCGCTCACGTGAGTACAGCCCCATTGAAAATAATTGAGTGCGTCTATACCTGCGCTCCCCTGCAGCTGAACGCAGCAAAACGGAACGCAGGTAAAAACGCCCGTGTGAAGGGCCCTAACTGGTCTGGTTAAGGGGCATAGAGGGGTGGCAGGTGTGGGTTGGGGGTCTAGGTCGGGTACAGGCCTGCCCTACCACAGCCACGCAAGTCTCTAGCTCAAACATATGAATGATCTGGTTCACTTAGCAGGAAAAACCAAAAAGCCATACAAAATATTTGACAATCCAGTCTATCTAAATGAACACGTGATAACATTGTGCACATTATAGAAATGAAATCTAAGCTCTGACATTCTGTTTTTTTTTTTTTTTTTGCCACAAACAGATCCTGGAGCTTTCATGGCCAGTGTTGCATTTCCCTTGCTTGATTCGGTCTTCTAAATGTATTTCTTAGCTTTCACTGGACTCCCTGGGGTAATTTTCTCCAAGAGAATGGAATGGTGACTGCATTGCGAGGAAAAGATATACAGTCTAAAATGAGAATGGTAGTGTGTGTGTGTGTGTGTGCTTTATACTTTATGTATTTGATCACATTTTAAAATATGCAGCAGGTCAGATGCCTTTGGAACACCAGCAGTTTCTGGGAGAGATGCAGGAAGGTTGCAGATAGTAGATAGTAAATCTGCCCCATATTGTCACTTTCCTAGCTGCCCCCAGTCATGAGTGAATTGGCTTTCAGTGCAAAATTCTGCTGGAGCAGCACTATTAACTGATGCGGTTTGAAAAAAAAAACCCGTTTTCCCATGACAATATTCCTTTAAGGACATTGCAACACTTCTTAAAAGTAGATTACATTTGTGTATTTTTATTCAGTTATTGTTTTTCTAGAAAAGCAAAAACCCATAGTTCTGATAAATTCTGATCTGGACCTGCTGGAATCTGTACCACTACCTTACCTGAACCCCTCTATCTGCAACCTTCCTGCATCTCACCCAGAAACTGCCGATACAGCTTTATGGGCAATTCTGATTTCCAGTAAGATTCACGTTTGTAATCCCAACAACATTATTCACCTGTACCTCTTAACCCTACCTGCAGTTTGTGTTTTTTACTTGTTATAGCCAGAGATCTGGTGCCTTTTCCCCCCCATGGGAATCCTGCAACCTCAATGCCCCTTGGAGCCAAGCCTCTCTAAAAGTTGCTCTGGGCAATTTGAGAAGCTTTGTTTCGGGGTGGCCACAAATCATCAAGCACCCTCAGTAAGTCCATTGAGAATAATAAATGTCCCACTTGCAGATGATGGTGAGCAGCATTTCCTAGTATCCTACAAACAGCATTATTTGGGTCTACTCAACTGTATGTTGCTAGAATCTGATGTTAGGATGGAATACTGACTGATATTTGAAGAACTTGAGACCTCTTTGCTTCAGTGCACTCCTTATGGCTTATAGAACATTTTTGTATGCTATAATTTAAATACAGTAGAACCCCCATTTTACGTTTCTCAGGGGACCAGAAAAAAATGGTGTAAAATCAGGGAAAACTTAAAATCAGGGAAATGTATTATGCATAATATATAGGTGGGACCACAAAACAACAATGTAAAATGAGGGAAAACTTAAAATCAGGGGATGTAAAATGGGGGTTCTACTGTATACTTAAAGAGAAAGTTCCAATTTAAAGACCTAAAAAGGTTATCTCACCAGTAATATGTGGGGTCTGGGTGCTCATGCCTACAGCTCAAGGTGGAGGTATACAATAAAGTACAACTGGAGAGCCTTTTCTTCAAAGATTTAATGTAAATTGAAGAGCACTACATGTTTCAGACCACACAGGGCCCTTCCTCAGGTGCAATGAAGGAAGGGCCCTGTGCGGTCCGAAACATGTAGTGCTCTTCAAACTACATTAAATGTTTAAAGAAAAGGCTCTCCGGTTGTACTTTATTGTATATGTTACGGAATTGGAGGTGGCGACTCTAGCAACTGTTGTAGAGCTAAAGTAAACCCTGCGACTGATTGTGGATCAACAAGCACTCTACTGAGCATTCAAGGTGGAGGTATCCAACCAAAGAAAAAAAATAGATAAATACATAGCTTACATGTTTCGTGCCAGTGGGCACTTAATAATAGGCTATGAAACACGTAAAGCTATGCACTTATCTATTTTGTGGCCTAAATAAAGTTCTCAGTTCTTTTACAATCCTATTTGTGGGATCTGTAAGTGCCTGCCTTTTTCTTCTTTGCTATAACTGTAATCCTTTAATTCCTGCAAGTATCACTAGTGAATTTTAAACAGGCGACATTTGTAGGCTTTATGGCTATTTGCCTCATAATGTGCCATACTTTCCTCATCTTACTTCCAGTACTTTTGTGTATTTCACCATGAGCTCTGCCCAGCCCCATTTTTTGTTTTGGCCCCATTATATGTCCCTGCAGGTGAGATTTGACCAAGAAGTGCTGTTCTTCCTATCCCGGTACTATTCATTGTTGTTTGGCAGATGCAGCCACATTTTCTGACATTTTTCTCCTTGACATGTGGCAATTACCCAGCCCCTACCAAGAGCTCCTGGAGCTTATGTGGTTTTGAAACTGACAAATTAAAGTGTTGGCACCTGCTTTTATAGCAGAGACATTAATATTCATTGTATTAAAACTTAAAACCATATAATGCTTCTTTAAATTATTTAACAGTCATTGATTTAGCCTCTGGAACCCAATGAGACAAAATGAACTCCTGCCAGAAGAGACAAACACAGCCAGGCTGTTAAGAGTGCTCCACTCATTTTTAAAACCAGACAGCACTAATGGTATTTAAAAAAAAAAGGAAAAAAAAGGAGGGCATCATTGTGTTTAAAGGTTTTCATTTTATGATTATTTTAAGCTATGGTAACATTTTGGGGTTTGGCATGTATTTCTTTGGGCATGTTAATATGGTTTATGTTTCATTCTTTCTGCAACATTGTTTTAATAAAATGTAGAAATATTTATATAGGATACAGGATAACAGGTAGCAACACAAAAATTAATTAGTGGCATTGTGTGAAACGTGACAGACATCAATCAAGGTGTGGCTAGCGGATCAATTTGCATAATTATGCTGCCTTTGTATAAGCTCAGCAATAGGTGTCACAAGCCAGATAGGCAGTCTGTGACCTAATATCATAGGAAAATTGTATTCTATGAATGAAGACGACGCACAGAATAATACAGAATACCAAACGCTGCTATTGTGTAGTACTGAACATAAAAAAAAACAATAAGAACGTTCGCTGTCAGCAAAGGAAGAGCTAATGGGTAGATAACTGTGGTGCCTTTCCCCTATAAACCCACAGGTAATTACGGCCGCAAATGCATTAAAACAACCTCAGCGAGTAAAAAAAGTGTGTGCGATGTATCTGGCTGTGCACTAGCGGAAAGAACAGGCATGAAATATTCAAGATAACGACTTCAGACTCACTGCACAATGGAAATGTGGGCTCGGTGACTCCACTGACGAGGATCTGAACAAAAGAATATTAACCCGGCACTTATTAAATGCGTTACAATTTCCTAATGAAAAATTACAAGTTGTTTAACAAGACTGAAAGAATTCTCAAGCAAGTTATGGTATGGGGAAATATTCTGCTAGTCATTTCACCACAGGATGCCATTAATAATATTCTTGATATATTTTGATATTGTTCGTCCATTGGCACAACACTGCACATACTAAAGACTTTGGACAGCACCAGGGTCGGACTTGCCTGGCAGGACACAGGGAAAAACCCTAATGGGCCTGCCAACCCAGACCCGCAGCACACAGGTGACCCTAGTTGCTGCAGAATGACTTCTCCCACTGGCCCCTGATCACATAGTAATAAGTTACTAGTAATAAGGTACTAGTAATAAGGTACGCATGCATGGGGGAGTGCAGGAGGGATGTGTCTGGGGAGGGGGCTGGAGCATGTGAAGTCCCTGAGGTGGAAACCCCTGGTGGGCCCTGGACCCCCAAGCTGACACTGGACAACACTACCCCCTAATAACTGGAAGGCCTGGATTTACATAGAGGGTTCCCTGGTCAGGTACAGAGCACTGGGGATTGGCACAAAGATTTTAATAAACAATTAAGTCTCCTGTGTCTTCCCAGTTCTTTGCAACCAATTTTGCTACCCTAGGTCCGGGCCTTTGTGCCATTTCCAAAAATCAGGGCTTGACAATTAGCACAGACACAGATATACCAGGCTACTTAATTATATATTGTATATATCAAGTACATTTATCAACATGAATGTAACGTTACTTTTTTTTTTTATTGCCTCGGAACACATGGCTGTATGAATGCAGTGCCAAGTCCCAGTGCCTCAAATACACTAATCAGCATGGGTGCCATATCAATTTTTTAATTGTGAGTTTAAAAATGAAGTGTTAACGTTGCATTTTATGCCCCAAGAACACATAGTATAAAGGCAGGGCCAACTCAAGAGCCCCACCTCTTTGGTACAGGTCTGTACATGAGGGAGGCAGGACAAGGGTAGAACTACATGGATTATTTCCGTGCGTTTCTGGTGGATCTGACACTCTGTGATCAAGTTGGATGCAATGGTAAAACAAGGTAAGAAATACAAAAGTCGGATGGTGTTTCAGCGTTAATCCAACATGATCATTGGATGCAAATGCTGCAACACCATTCAACATACTAATACCTTGTTTCCCATCGCATCCAACTTGATGCATGCGTTTTGTTGCCAAGCGTTGGATCTGCTGGAAATGCACAGAAATCATCTCTGTAGTTCTACCCTAAAACTTGTGTTTTACTTGGTTCACAACAAAAGGTTTCTCTCTTCTGCTTTATTAGCGAGGAGACCTGGGTGTCCAGTAACCTGCAAGCACTACCTCGGTCAGCCGAGAGCCATTCACAGGTCAAGGCAGACTGCACATAGATCCAATGCCCCTAACCCTATAAAGGCATTGGACCAGTCATCTTTCCATAATTGGGATCTCCATACCTTCAGTCTACTAAAAAATTATTGAAAACATTAAATAAAACCAATTGAATTGTTTTGCTTCCGACAGGGAATCATTAGATCTTTGTTTGTTCCAAGGTTTTACTAATAAAGAGAAAAGGTTTCTGGATAATGTAACCAATACCTGTATATTATTAGCTTATATATAGATTATATATATATTATATATAGTACTAACTCATTTACACTTTATGATGCTTACAAAAGTGTGTGTGCCCAAAAAAAGAGACGAGACTGGAGTGTCGAGAAAAACTGCAAAACCCAAAGGAACTGCACAACCGTCTGTTAAAACTGCCCTCTAGGGGACACGGCATGAAGTAATAACTTATCATTTAGGATTTATCAGCATTAGCTTTTGGAGCATATGTAATGGCACAATATAAAACATTTCTGATGACAATTACATAAGACATAAATAATAACAAGTGAAATTATGTGTCAATCAATTGGAGTTGTTGAGTATTTTACATACACAGTAACCACACCCTTAGCCCAGCTCCATACTCGATACTGCTCTAACACTTCATCTTGCAGAATTACAGGGTGAATAAATGCAGAGCTCTGTGGGTATATCCAGACAGGCTGTATACAAGCAAACTCTGTATATACCACACACACTGCCACCAGTGTCTCTAACACAGTTCTAGACAAAGGAAAAGGGCAGAGATTTGCTGTGGGATCCAGTGATGTGGGGAGATCAGCCTGTGGTCACTATTCAGACTAAATCATGGATATTAAGTTAGTTCATGGTGTAAAATGTATATGGAGATGAGACATGGGACAGTTAACCATTAATATGCTTGTTAGTAAAAGTATAGCAGCTTGGCATGTGTCATCTTACTCTGCCACCTTATCTCATCTGGTCAGTACTGCTGCCCAGTCCCGGGACACAACACAGGGGCCTGAAATAAGACATAACGCAAGTCTTACGTACTAGTGACCTGCGTTCAGCCTCCCGCACTACTCATTCTCATTAATTACACGATAAGCTGACAGTTACATACATTATCTGACTCATTTGACAAGCAGCTTGCATTTTTATTAGCTCACTGAAACATTCACAGATGCACTCACAAGAACAACTGACTCATGAACTAAAATACCTACATTACTCATTAATCTCCCTCATTCCAATGGATTGGCATGGCCAGCAGCACTCAGTAGACAAACAGACAGTTACATTACCTCTGTGGGTCAAAACCAGAACCTGTATCCCCATGCTGCTATTTAATTATAATTACGTTTTCTCTTACTATAAAAAAAGACAACGTGTCCCAGCTGAAAAGGTTAAAGGGAGCTAAATGAAAATGTAATAAAAGCTTCCTCATACTGGAGTAAGAAACTTTCTATGTACAATCAATTATATACTCTGCATAGTTTCTATTCACTATTCATATTTCAGCATTGGTTTCTCTTCCTTCTGTCTTCATGCAGCAGTTGGGTGTCAGATGAATGATCCATTAAATCTTATAGGCAGGGCTGCACAGGCAATGAGGCAAGGTGAGAATCTTGCCTCAGGCGGCACGGAGCAGCCAGTTACCAGGAGTGGCAAAAAGTCACCTCTAGTAACTTTTAGAGCCAAATTTCCGTTTTTTTAAAACGGAATTTCAGCTCTTCTAGTGCAGCAAGCACAATAGCGTTCACTGCACTAGCAATGCAGCCCCTCCTCGACCCGCTCCAACGCTAAAAGTTAGAAGCGCGGAGCAGGAGGGGGCGGCAGCAGCCCCTGGAACAGCTCTGCTTTAGGGGGGCTCCCTTTCAAAGCAGATGTATTACAGCTCTCTCAAATAACTGATTCCAGTACAAACAAAATCTAACAATAACTGCAATTTGCACAAATTCTGCATAGAGAGACAGGATTTCTGGTGATTTAATAGTGAGCTCTAATACATCTTCTAGGCAAAAGGAGTCCCCCTATAAGATATATTGGATCGAACTGTCAATGAATATCTGACACCCAACTCCTGCATGAAGAGATAATGAGGAGAAACAGATGCTGAGAGAGGGATAGGGAAGATAAATTTCAGAAACAGTACAGGATCTTGAATTGATTGTATTTTGAAAGTTTCTTATTTCAGTATGCTGAAGCATATATTAAATTTTCACGACTGCTCCCCTTTAAGAAAAGCTGAACTACACAGTGTGATGGGTCCTCTCAATGTAACAATGCCCTGAGCCAATAAATTGCAGTTCAGTAAGCATACTTTCCAGTAGGTACACTTATGTAACACGCATTGTGCAGGGCTGCAATTTATCTGCAGCTCTCCCTATATATGATCTATCTGCAGTCTTCCTCCTATGAAAGTGATAGGAGATTTCCAAGCATCCAGCACAATGATGGATGAATAGGTTGGCTGCTACTACAAGAAACAGACATAAATATAGAACACAGCTCACCCTTAGCCCTATTCCTCTGTTCCTAGAGAGTATTTTCCTGCAGTGCCATTCCCAAATCCCAGCACATAGAGACATCTCACCAGATTCTGCACCTCCAGCTGCGCAGTTCTGCACAGAGACGGGAATTGCAACACCCGGATAGCAATATCTTATGATGGGCGTCCGGTTCTTCCAGCACACTGAGCCTGCAGCCTTATCTCCATGCAGTGCCTGCTGTACTCGCTGCTAATGGGAAGAATCTGCAGCAAGCTGACACTTCTCTGCCCCCCTCCCCTCCTCAATGGCAGGCCGGGTCTACTGAATATTCACAGCTGGGAGGGGCCACCCCTGGTGAGAAGTCTTCCAAAATAAATAATAATGCTTTGATAATGTAACTCAGCAGTCCCTAACCTTTTTTGCCCCCAGGGAACGGTTTCAAGCAAGACAATCTTTCCAAGGCCATGGGGGGGGGGAGATTGCATAATAAAACACAAACTATTCAAAGTGCATATTTAAAATATGCACACAAACAAAAGCATTTGTTTTTTTTGCTTTTCTCATGGGCTTGCCAACATAAAATAAACCTTGCAAATAGCACAGCCTGTGGCCTGGTTAGGGCAGCCATTAGAAATCACGGGGCTCCGCACAGCAAATTTTTCGGGGGCCCCCAGGGCAAGGCCCACCCTGGCACCCAAGACCTACCCCTGATCCCGCCCATTTCACATCAAAGTTACGACCCCACAGACATCAGCGCTAAAAAAAAAAAAAATATATATATATATATATATATAAATAAATAACGCCCTCCCCCCCCCCAAAAAAAATAAATAAATTGGCACCAGGGTCCCTGTAAATTAATTTTTTTTTGTTTTATTGTTTTTTAAAAGGGCCCCCGTACACGTGTACACATGGGGCACATTTAAAAAAAAAGAATTGGCGGCAGGGGCCTATAGAGTATTAAAATAAAACATTGATGGCTGGGGATAAAAAAAAAAAACCCACATTAGTGTCAGTAGAATTGAAATCGTGGCTTCAGGCCTTCAGTGTCAGCTCCTTTCACGACATTGATTATTTTCACTGCTTCAGGACTTCAGGTCTGGGCCTGGGCCACTTGTCCACCCTGATGGCAGCCCTGGGCCTGATGGTTGGGGACCCCTGGTTAGGTGGCCATAAACACTACAATTACAACCTTTCCTAAAAAAGAGATTTCCAGCAAAGATCGTTCATAACAATACACGTGTAGAGCTGAATTGTAGATATACAGGTACAAAAAATAGAATTCTACCTGTATCCGACCATTCAGCACCAACAGTGGCCAATGTTCGGGTGCCTTCCAAGAAACCCAATCAAAATTTTACAAACAGCCCGATCGACGAGCCAACCAATATCTAAGTCAGTGGTTCTCAACCTGAGGGTCGGGACCCCTTTGGGGGTCGAACGACCCTTTCACAGGGGTCGCTTAAGAGGTTCCAGGACCAGGTTCATCTCTCTCCCCACTAGCCCTGGGGCAAGGTTGTAGCTCTCCAGGTGTTGGTGCTGGGAGTTGTAGTTCAGGAACCTGTGAAGGGAAGCCAGTTGCACTACAACTTTCTGTATCCCCTTAGTAGGGACTGCCATACAGCTCTCCCTGCCCATTTAAAATTTGTAAAATTAACATGGTAATTGGGGTGTGGCCACAAAATGGAAACATTTTTTGCTGCACTACGCACGGAAAACAAACCTTTATGCAGCCACGCTGTCTCCAGTACTTTCCTAAAAATCCACTCTGGACTGGCAACAAAATATTTTAATATTTTATGGTTGGGGGTCACCACAACATGAGGAACTGTATTAAAGTGTCGCAGCATTACGAAGGTTGAGAACCACTGATCTAAGGCTTCTGCCGACATCAGCAGTTCGTCTCTTGCCATACACGCACCGAATATCGTAAGAAAATGTGTTTCGTACGATAATAACAGTGCATGTATGGACAACTATATCCATGCTACAGGGTGCCTGCCAGTAAATTCAGGGGACCCCAACCGCCAGCCCGTGGCCCACAAACAGGCTGCAGATATACTTGAACTGGGCTGCAGAGTCTGAAATTGACACGGCGTGCCCAAATTTGCCATACCACACACAAAATTTAAGCACTATGTTGACACCCCTCCGGGGTCTTGAAAAGAAATAGGGCTTTACTTCAGTCCATGGGGCAAAAAAGGTTGGGGACCTGTGTTGATCCCCACTACCACTGGCCTTACAGTAAGTACAGATATCATTCCCCCCCCTGCATTCAAGATGTGGGGTGTTCTGAACTCAAAACCAATACTGTAAAGCTCTGTACTTATGTGCATTATAACTTCCCCTGACCTCCCTTTAGAGCAGAGACACATGGGCAGATTCGGGGAGTTCAGTCCCTCAGTGGGATGGCACTCTGAACGCTTTATTTTCCAAAGCTGCCCGAAGTTTCAAAGAACACTATGGCCTTAGGTATTACTGTACAATAATTAGACTTGTGGTCATGTACTGTGGTGAAAAATTGATTCTGACCACAAGAAGCTCCTGAACACCTGGGAGCAGAAGTTTCTAAGGAAGCACTACAACCCTTTTTGGGATGGAAAAGGGTGGTGCTCCTGGGTGAGTAAGGGTAGAACTACACAGTCTTTAATCAGATTTTGGGTGGTCCAATTTTATCTAATCCTCCATGCAAGGCCATGCAACAGCACAAGCTTTTGTAGGATGCAAAAATATCTGATGCACCAAGGCTAGAAGGTAAAGTCTAGATCATATAAAGTTGTGTAGAGTCTATAGTTCATGTGTTTACATCCGACACTCAAAATATTTCAATGAGGGAAAAAAAGTCTTTCCAACACCAACCTTTTTATATCTTGTAGGATGAAGACGCATTCACATCCGACAGTCTTGTCGGATGGAAAATATTACATGTAGTTTACACATCCGTCCCACTGTATTTTAAACTTCATGACAACATCAGACTTGTTGGATGCATTTTGTCGATCCGACCATCCTACAAAAGTGCTCATGTAGTTCTACCCGAAGTCTGCTGATACACCTACCTTGAGAACCTGGTGGACTTGAGAGGATTAAGGGTAGAACTACACTGCAGATTCTGACGCGATTTTGGTGGAACCGACACTGGGCGACAAAACGCCCGCTGGGTGAAATGGCGGGAGTGTAAAGTCAGATGTGACGGAAATAAGGTAAATAATAGAAAGTCAGATGGTGTCGCAGCATTGATTGATACGACTGTCGGATGCAGACACAGCATTTGCATCAGACACTCGTGTTGCATCAGATCAACACTGTGACACCATCCACCTTTCGATTACTCACCTTATTTCCGTTGCAACCAACTTTACCCTCCCGTTTTTTTCACCCAGCATCACATCCGCCGAAATCAAGTCACAATCTGCCATGTAGGCAGGCCCGGACTGGCAATCTGTGGGTTAGGGCAAATGCCAGATGGGCTGCTATAAGGTGCCATAGAAAGTCAGTATTTAGTGGGCTGGTGGGGACTGTTTAGGCCTCTATGTGGGCTGATTGGGCCTCTGTGTCCCTGAAATGCCAGGGCCTATTTTGATTCTCAGGCCAGTCCTGCATGTAGGTCTACCCTAAATAGGCAAAAACCTAAGAGTAAAGGATCCTTAGTATATACACAAAACCTTGCAGAATGTGGGCATGTGGACTTTGCATTTTACAATCCCATTTCCAAAAATAAAATGTATAAAACTGTATAAAAATATAAATAAAAATAGCTTGGGATGATTTGCAAATCACCTAAAAGCTACATTTAGTTGCACATAGTACTAAGACAACACAGCAAATGTTGAAACAGAGAAATGTGATTATTGAAGGGGACTGTTGAAATCGAATTGCAGATTGGTTGCTATGGGCAACATCACCAGTGATGTTTTCCTCAGATGTTTACACATCACGATATATATAGACCAACTAAGTGTACAGGAGCAGTGGCCGAGGCTTCATTGAGCTGTAGCGCCATTAGGTTGGCAGTAAGGAGACGCCAACTTATCCCAAATCAGGGGGAAATGATCTAGTCCTGGGTTTCTAAGACCTTATTCCATTATGCCGGCATAAAATAAAAGCCATTAGTTCTCTGATAACATGGATGAAGCTGACAAGAGTCCTGTGCGGGTCCATTTTTTGCAACCTGTACCCGCAACCTGCAATCCGCAACCCGGACCCATATTCTTACCCATCTGGACCCGCTACCCGACCCCAATCCGCAATTACCTTATCCGCAACCCAGACCAGCTGAACATCAAGATTCAGAAAGTAATGTCATGCTGACCATCAAGAACCAGGATGTGCGGTCATTGTAACCGGAAGTGAAATCATCAGAAGTAGGCGTGACCCACAAACCTGCAGAACCACTGACCCGCATCTATAACCGCCCCAGGAACTTCTACCCGCAGGGTACCAGAGATTTTTCCGGGTACCCTACCTTCTGCAGGACTCTAGCTGACATCTAATTCACTAGGAATTAACCAGGTCAGATTACAAAGGAATCTTTTGGATCCCCAGAGACACCTTCGCACAATTGCAACAGAGTTAACAAGGCCCTGGAAATAAAACACCAGAGGGTGAACAAACAACATCAGGGCAGTTTAACTTTGAGGCAGAAACCCATATCGTCTAATTAGCACTTTAGCGCTAATCAGTCAGCTGTCGTTAATGAAAGTGGCAATTTCGACAGGTTGCTATGGGAGACGCCTCCCAAGTAAATTTACACCTGTTTAATGAATTCCTTCCCCCAGTGTTAATTTCATTTGTTTTAGTCATTCCACTCCAATGACTCGTGGGAGAGATGTAGTGTGGGAAAAGTTAACGGATATGGATATTGTAGACAATAATTGAAGTGCAAGGGGACAGGTACTATTTTATATTTATACAAATAATCAAATGAATTAGAGTAATTCAATGATCTAAAAAAAAAAAAATCATAACTTATTATTTCCTAGTAAAATATAAACATTAACCCACAATAAGAGGGCTACAAAGTGCCAGTTGCAGGAAATGCAACTATTAAAGGAGTTGTTCGCCTTTAAATTAACTTTTAATACGATGTAAAGTCGGATATTCTGAGTCAATTTGCAACTGTGCTTTTATTTTTTTATTATTTGCAGATTTTGAGCTATTCAGCAGCTTTCCTAGGGTGGAAATTACCCCAGCAACCGTACACAGATTTGAATAGGAAACTGCAATATGAATATGAGAGGGGCAGAATAGAAAGGAGTATAGAAAGATGAGTATTAATAGCAAATTTATAAAGTTAAGGGTCCTTACACATGGGCGCTTTTACCTGCGCTCCCCTGCGTTCAACAACAAACGCATGTAGGCGCCAAACACAGGAAAAATGCAGCATGTTGCGTCTGAACCAGCGTTCGGCGCTTACACGCGTCTCGTGGGTACAACCTCATTGAAAAGAATGAGGTGCGTCTAGACCTGCGCTTCCCTGCGGCTAAACGCAGCCAAACACAACGCAGGGGAGCGCAGGTCCAAAACGCCCATGTGTAGGGGCCCTAAAGTAGAAGGAAAGTCTGTTTGGCAAATGTTAGGCACTCCCAAGTGATTGTATGACTTACCCGAAACCCCAGGCTGGTGCTCCTATCAGCAGAAAACTGCAATGGCCCAGGATTTTTCTAGCGAGCCTTTGGTCTTTCGGTTTCTTTTTGCAGCTGCGCATGCGCAGTAGAAAGGTGGGTTTTTCGGCTATTTTGTTCTACTGATCATGCGTTTTCCCTGGGAAATTTGAATAAAGAAAAAGCCAGAAGCAGATGCTCGCTAGAAAAACCCTGGTTTGGTGCAGTTTTCTGCTGATAGGAGCACTGGTAGGGGTGCCACCTTTCTATAAAATTTTCACTGGCCCGTGACGACAAAGGGATTGGAGACATGGCACACTATCAGCAGAAGGTGGTGAAAAACAGCAAGTTTTGCTTGGATTGGGGGGGGGGCCCAAGGGCCTTTTTAAGATGTATTACAAATTTAACGGCAGCTACCGGCCCCAGCAGGTGTTTTACCGGCCAGCCAGGTGGCAACCCTATGCACTGGCCCTAGGCATAGGGCGGCAAGATTCCAGGGGTGGCATGCTGCCCAGTCACAGTATCTTCATAAAGCACGGAGGACTGCCAAAAGCGATAGGAAAAGTATATATCCGCGACCCGCTGACCATCAATAATCAGGAAGTGCTGTAGTTGTAATCCAGAAGTGACATCATCGGAAGGGAGAGAAGTATGCATGCTCAGAAAAAAAAGGAAAGTGCCGATAAACCCAGAAGCGATATCATCGGGAGTAGGCGTCATCAGAAAAAAAAAAAAAAAACAGAACAAAAAAAGGAGAGTATAATTTGCTTTTGAGAAGATCCGTGACCCTTATCAGCCACCTGCAAACCTGAGAACCACCCGCTCCTGAAACTCCTAGGGTACCACCAGTTTTTGTGGGTAACCCACGGTACTTGACCCGGTGCAGGACTCTAATCTGGGGTTTCAGGTAAGTCAATACAATCACTTGGGGGTGCCTAACATTTGTCACTGCCAAGTGCAAACAGACTTTCCTACTCCTTTAATTTATAAACCTACAGAGTATTTGTTTAGTGGGGTCAGTGAAGCCCTATTTGAAAACTGGAAAGAGTCAGAAAAAGAAGGAAACAAACGATATAAAAAAAAAAACTAATACACAAGAAGACCAACAGAAAAAAAGCTTGGAATTTGCTACTCTACATCATACTAAGTTCAATTAAAGGTGAAGCATCCCCCCTTGTGGGAATGATTCCTATGACAGGAAAGGGCTGGGACTAAACCCGCTTATTTTCCTGTATAACGGGGGAGCCCCTGGCCAATCAGATGCATGTACATGACCATGCACTGTGTCTCTCATAGTGTCGACTCATTCAAGCATTAGCAAAGGCTGCTCGGGTGCCACAGATGTATGTGTAATGTATGTGTAATGTATGTGGCGCTCATTCATTATGCACGAAGCTTGGTCCAAGCGGGCGCGCAGCAGCTGTAATTGAGCGAAAAGCACAGCAACCAACAACAGCGAGCGCTATGACTACCACTGATGCCAACACATTAGAGCACATCTATCGACAAGCCCGGGAACCAGGGGGTAAATAATACGCAGAACTAGCGCCCTATCAACATCCCACAGTGACATAACTCCGGCGCACACACACAGGCTGCTCATACGGAACGCATATTAGGACATTCTTACGGAACGCATTTTAGGACATCGTCCTGTAAAAGCGATGTCCTCCATGCGCCCTCCTACGGCTGTGGAATGCAGCATCGCTAGTTTTTTTATCTCACCCATCCTACAAAGCTGCAGTCAGGTATCCGTCTAGCATTACGTAAACAAGAATTCCTTCTTAAAGCTAGTACCCTGTGATTGCTCAGCAACAGGACGCTGTAACTCTGGTGTTGTGCCCGGACCTGGGACCCTACAGTGCATACTTCCCAACATTTTGGAAGTAAAAAGAGGGACAAAAATTTATTTTGCCCACAGCACGGCAAAATTTTTGTGTCCACGCCCATTTTTGTGGCCACACCCCCTAATTATCATGTTTATTTTACTATATTTGACAGGTTATGAAAGTTTGAAAATATTTCTGCTTATCTAAACTGTTACAATTACTTATTTTCTTATCTCAAAAGTGTTACAAAGCATCTTATTTGCACCTGTTAGCTGTTCTGGGCTCTCTGCCAAAAGCCAATTAAGTTAAAATCTTTGTTTTTTTTTTGCTGGTTGTTCAGTGCAGAGAAAAGAGGGACTTTCCAGTACAAATGAGGGACAGCGGGTTGAGCTCTCAAAAGAGGGACTGTCCCTCCAAAAAAGGGACAGTTGGGAGGTATGCTACAGCCTAGCAGGATGGAAGCCGCCCTGTAGGATCATGGAGAAGAGCAGAAAACTGCTGCAAGACTGAGCAAATTCCCAAACAGAGTATAGAGCCTAAGGCTGGGGACAGACGGAGATTCGGGGAGATTCTGTCACCTGGCGTTTAATCGCAGGCGACAATCTCCCCGAACTCCCTTCTCCCTGTTCACCGCTAGTTTAAATGAAAAAGCGCCAGCGCTAATACATACGCGGCGATTTCCGGAATCTTTTCCATTTAAACTAGCGACAGACAGGGAGAAGGAAGTTCGGGGAGATTGTCGCCTGCTATTAAACGCCAGGCTACAGAATCTCCCCGAATCTCCCTGTCTGTCCCCAGCCTAAGGGGCGACTGCAGCGGTGCGTTCCTCATGTGCCTATTATTTCACTTGCATAAATTTGCTGTGGGATTTACCGGCATTTTACTATTCTGTATTTTAATGAGACCTTGCTTTCATGTCACTATCTTTCTGCTACTAACAAACGGTGTAGATCTATTCATCTCTATGGACTTGCAGCAGGTATAAGTTTTAAAAATACATGATATGTGTATCCAAAAGTAGGTGGGGGGAAAAAAACCCAGAAAAGGGTATCAGATACTCCTCCTGAGCTTCAGCACATAAAGTAACAGGGAGAGCATACACTGTGTTTTGTGCGTTCTCAGGCTAGTATTCTATATTGTTTTTCTGTCTATATAGTTTTTTAATGATTTGCAATTTTCTTCTGTTTATTTGCAGCTTTCAAATGTGGGTCACTGACACCGTCTAAAAACAAATGCTCTGTATGGCTACAAATGTATTGTTATTGCCACTTTTTATTACTTATTCTATTCAGTCCCTCTCCTATTCATATTCTAGTCTCTTATTCAAATCAATGCAGGGTTGCTAGGGTAATTTGTACCATAGAAACCAAATTACTGACACTGCAAACTAGAGAGCTGCTGAATAAAAAGCTAAATAACTATAAAACCACAAACAATAAAAAATGAAAACCAATTGCAAATTGTCTCAGAATATCACTCTCTTCATCATACTAAGGCACAAATTACCCTAGCAACCCTGCATTGATTTGAACAAGAGACTGGAATATGAATAGGAGATGGTCTGAATAGAATAAGTAATACAAAGTGGCAATAACAATACATGTGTAGCCTTACAGAGCATTTGTTTTTAGATGGTGTCAGTGACCCCCATTTGAAAGCTGCAACGAAAAAGAAGAATAATGCAAATCATTAAAAAACTATGAAAAATAAATAATGAAGACCAATTGAAAAGTTTCTTAGAATTGGCCCTTCTACAATATACTAAAAGTTAATTTGAAGGTGAACCACCCCTTTAATGTAGAGAAAAAACATTTTAATTAATTACTTAAAATGGACTCTATAGGACAGGGGGTCCCTAACCTTTTTTACTTGTGAGACACATTTAAATGTAAAAAAGAGTTTGAGAGTAACACAAGCATGAAAAAGTCCATTGGGATGTAAAATAAGAGCTGTGATTGGCTGTATGGTAGCCTCTATCTGGACTGGTAGCCTACAGAAGGCTCTGTTTGGCAGTACAACTGGTTTTTATGCAACCAAAACTCCTCTAAGCCAGGAATTTAAAAAATATGCACCCGCTTTGATGCTACTGGGAGCAACATCCAAGGGGTTGGAGAGCAACATGTTGCTCGCGAGCTACTTTTTTGGGGACCACTGCTATAGGAGATGGCCTGCCTATAGTTTTGAGCTTTCTGGACAATATCTATCCTGATAACGTATTCCATACTTGTATTTCTTAAAGGAACAGTTCAGGGTAAAAATAAAAACTGGGTAAATAGATAGACTGTGCAAAATAAAAAATGTTTCTAATATAGTTAGTTAGCCAAAAATGTAATGTATAAAAACTGGAGTGAGTGGAACACAACATCCTGCTTTTCAGCTCTCTAAATCTGAGTAAGTCAGCGACTTGAGGGGGGGCCACATGGGACATAATTGTTCAGTGAGTTTGCAATTGATCCTCAGCATTCAGCTCAGATTCAAAAGCAACAGTTATGACCCATGTGGCCCTCCCTCAAGTCATTGATTGGTTACTGCCTGGTAACCAGGGTAACCAGTCAGTGTAAACAAAAGAGAGCTGAAAAGCAAGAAGTAGTGTTCTGTTCTATTAGGTTAGACTTGCAGTCACTCCAGCTGTTATACATTACATTTTTGCCTAACTAACTATATTGAAAACATGTTTTATTTTGCATAGCCTATCTATTTACCCAGTTTTTACTTTTATACTGAACAATTCCTTTAAGTTCAGTGTAAAACAAGGCATATCTAGGTAAATGCACTGCAATGGTACAAATGATGTCTTTGCGTCAGATACTCTAATATAGTTTATATAAACAAGCTGCTGTGTAGCCATGGGGGCAGCCATTGAAAGCTGACAAAGGACAAAAAGGCACAGGATACACAGCAGATAACAGATCAGCTCTGCAGTATACAGTGGGATTCTTTAGAACGTCTGTTATCTACTGTGTATTTTGTGCTTGAATGGCTCTCCCCATGGCTGGAAAGCAGCTTGTTTATATTAACTATAGTTGTGTTTCTGAAGCAGACACCAGTTTTACCAGTTCAGGTTACATTACAATATATTGTTGTTCCTTTAAAATACTTTCTCTTGCCTAATTGGGGGGACACAGGCACCATGTGGGGATGAAGATCCTGCAGCTGGAGAATGGACACTAACTTGTTAACTGTGACTCCTCC
>CM044441.1:127666933-127681502 GCA_024363595.1 Xenopus borealis
AACAGACAGCCTGTGGTTTTGACTTAGGATATAAAATTGTAACAATTTCTATGCTTACAACATATGTGCTACACTTGTTTACATTCACTGGCCGGCTTCCCCTATCTCCCGAGACTGACAGTTGTCATGACAACTAAAATGCCTTGGGACCTGGGGGAAGTGAGGTCAGAATTGCACATGTGGGGAGGGTTTTTGTGTTTTAAATTTGATTGTAACTTTGTAACTTTATGCTATTGTGAACATTTTGAGAATGGTTCTAGACCTGAACCGAAATGTCAATGTGAACAGCATCATATTGCAAAAATAAAAAAGGATTTGCTTTAAGGCTGGAGTGCGCGCATACTTCTGTGCATATGGAGATTCTCAACCAAGCGCTGCACCCAATCTCGTGTTTGTGAAGAATACTTAAAGAGTGTGCGGTCCAAGGAGGTATGTATATATATATATATATATATATATATATATATACATGCATAAGAGCACCCACAGTGAATATATATATATATATATATATATATATATATAAACAAAATGCAGTGTCAGCCAACTTCAGAAGAAGGTGTTACAGAAGGCTATTAACTGAGCACCTAATAGGGGTTACAGTGTCCCGCCCTCAGGGGTTGCTTTGGGACATTCCTGTGGTGCCTTTGTCCCCCAATTAAGCAAGAGAAAGAGATTTTTGTACTCACCATTAAATCTTTTTAAATTATATATTTTTCTTTTGACCTACACATGCTGTTACTCCACGTTGGGAGTTCTTTATTCTGTTTTCTAACAGTTCAGAGGGGATTGAGAGACTCCTTTTTTGGGTTACTGTATGTTATGCTCGTCTTCGGATGAAACTGAACACAGTATGAGGAGGCAGGGGGTGAAGCCCAGAGCAGCAGGGGGAGTTACAGATAATACGTTAGTGTACACTCTCTAAGCTGCAGGATCTTCATCCCCTTGGTGCCTGTGGCCTCCAATGTAGGTCAAGAGAAAGATTTAATGTGAGTACAAAAAATCTCTCTTTATCTTTTGCTGGTGTTACAGTTCCTTCTGATTTCAGAAGGCTTCACTTTGCATGCTATTGCTTGTGAAGGGCTTTTTGGCTCCTTTCAGTCCTTCTCACCCTAACCAGGATTGGTTTCCCTTTTTGCTGCTTTCCAAGTCCTACCCCTCAGCAGCCATGTTCCAATATCTTGCACTGATGAGATCTAACAAGATCGAAACAGGCTGTCTGCAAGTTTGGATATATGGCTCTGAACTATTAGGCTGTATCTGTGCTATAAACCAGCGGTTCTGGATGCATAGTTGGCCACAGGGACATAAAGGAGTGATTTACATGTCTCCACCCATGATGCATTATGGGAGAAAAAAACTCATTTTTGATATCTAGGCAGTGCTATATGTATGGCATGAGACAAGTAAATACCTTCTGATTACAGAAGGCTAAACTTTGCATGCTATTGCTTGTGAAGGGCTTTTTGGCTCCTTTCAGTCCTTCTCACCCTAACCAGGGCTGGTTTCCCTTTTAGTTCCTTTAAGAAAATAGGTGCAAATGAGATCAATATCTATATAGTATTACTTCCCAGCTTTTCTCTTTATATTATGATTATAAAAATGAGGATACAACTGCACTACTAAAGACTAATATTTGATTGCTAGTGTGCTTTTTCTCTTGTTTTTGTCCGCACCTTCATATCTCTAACCACCATGACGATGTTGTACCCAAACAAAAGATTCTTACTTTGTATACCACTGAACATGCTCAGTGGGCACAGACATACTATAATTCTTGCTTTAATTCTGAGCGCCACATATGGTCTCAGTCCTCTATCCTTTTTGACTGGTATATAACTTAAAGTGATACTGACACTAAAAATTAATTTTAACATATGAATGTACATTAAATGTTACCTATAGGTCATGTTGGTCATTCTTTGCCGAGAGGTTTGTTTTTGTATTTAATTGTTAGTTGACATTCCTAAGCCTGACACTCTGACTTTGCCAACATCACTGTCCCATCTCAGCCTGTTAGTTACAGTTCCTAATGCTAACGGACTCCTGCTGCACAAATATGGCAGCCCCCTCATACAGGAACATGGGGGATCAGACAGGTAAATACTTTATGGCAAAAATAGAAGTAGCTTTCAAAGCCAATATTATAATATATGTAAAAAAGAGTGTAATTTCAGGTGTCAGTATCTCTTTAAATCTCTCTTTTGTTCATTGTAGTGGAGCAGTTGGCAGTGTTAAAGGAAACAATGGTGCAGAAAGAAGAGGTTATGGACAAAATTGCCTTGTTAAAGGAGAGAGTAAAACAGCTTGAGAAGAAGACTCTCTTGGCACATGACAGGTCCGTGCCACACACTTAGGGAAAGGTTTTTCTGGGCAAAGATAGGTGTGCAATAGATATATGGAATTAATTTATTGGACAAAAATATGTAAATAACATATATATAAGAAAATGATTTGCTGCACCACAAAATATGCTACCCTTAGGGTGTCATTACTATAGAAACTTGACATGGCTGGTAAACAATTGTATGCTGCAGTTACATTTATATGCAAGATGTATTTTAATAAATGGGCAGAAGTAGTTGAGGAAAGGGTTAATGCACAGGACAGGATATGGTTAATACGTAGCTGCACAAGGGAGATGAAGTAAAATTATAGACTAAAGGGAAAAGATAAAGTGAATGTATGTGTGCACTTTTTGAAGAATGTGTAATAACATGACATCTTTTCCCCTCTTATAAGTTTAATGGAAGACCAAAGGTTTTGTTGAGCAAAATGTTTGTCAATTGATGCTTATGGCACTGACTTACAGAAGAGGCACAATTGTGTGTGCGCACATGCTCCAGGGAAGGGGGGGCAGAGAGAGCTTTGAAGGGGGATGTTATGGGGCCTCGCTGCACTGACCCAGATCTGTTCCCTGAACCAGGGCCAGGCCAAGGTATTTTAGCACCGTAGGCAAGGGCTTCAATCAGTGCCCCCCCATTCGGTCGTGCAGTACCATTTCCCACCTTTCCATCCATATTGCCCTTGTACCAGCAGCCATTGTGTTGCCCCATGTACCTGTGCCAGCACCTATCATATTGCCCCCATTTGTACCTGTGCCAGCAACTATCATATTGCTCCCATTTGTACCTGTGCCAGCAACTATCATATTGCTCCCATTTATACCTGTGCCAGCATCTATCATATTGCCCCCATTTGTACCTGTGCCAATGCAGTCAAGTCCCTCAGATTGCTCCGAAGCCCCAAATCTGTACCTGTGCCACTATTAGCCAAAACATCCATCATATTGTTACCCCAATCTGTACCTATGCCAGCGGCAGCCAAACAAAACCATCATATTGCCCCTAATCATCTCTTTAGCTGTGCAAGCTGCAGCCAAGGTATTGCCCACAAATATGTACCTGTGCCATCAGCTGCCAAGAGGGAGGTGGGAAGTGCTTCTGCCCACAGTATGAATCGCAGGTAAGAGGGGGTTGGAACAGGAGTTTTATAAAATTGAAAAACTATAAAAGGCCAAGCAAACCAATGTTTAAAAAACAAAATCCCCTTAAACGTGCGCCCCCCCCCCCATCATTGCGCCCTAGGCGGGCGCCTACTCTGTCTACCCCTAGTTATGGCTCTGCTCAGAACACGTCAGTTAGTTGATTTGTTTGGGTTTGGATACCCTTTATATTGTCTATGATGCTTTGGGCATACTTCTCAGCGACACACACTGCTTTTTCACTTTAATTTTTATAGAATATTTTTTTTTCATTACAAAATAAAAGCTGAAATAGCAAACAGAATTCAGAGATAGACTTGCACTCTAAACAGCCGAATGTAAACGAATGTAAATATAAAACGTGGTATGAGCTCTCCTTATCAAATTGAGAGCACACATTTTTTTTAGAAGTATAAAAGGCAGTGGTGTAACTACTCCCTCGTGGGCCCCGGTACAGGATGGGCACCTGGGCTCCCCTGTCGGGCCCTAACCTCTATAAATCGGATGCTGGAGTGATGATCGCATGTGTGCTGTAAAATCTCCCCCTAGATAACTCCTGCCATAAACATTATTGTGGCTCAGACGGGCCCCTGGTAGTTACGCCACTGATAAAAGGTATGTTTTATGGTACAGAGATATCACCAAACACACACACAGCAGCAATGTCTCAGTGAGCTGAAATATAACATGTACCTCACTTAATACTTCATCAATCAACTGTCTCATATGTTACTCTCCAAGGGTCTCACTCTCCCACCATCATGGCATCTAGAGTCCCTTTTTCAATGACAAAGTCAAAGCTACCATCAGAAACAGCTAATCAGCTCATTCCATGTCCCCCTACATGCATCTCTGCCATCACCTTAATACATATGGGAGAATAGTTCATGCTTACAAGCAGGTCTGGATTGGCAGTCCAAATAGGCCCTAGCATTTCAAGTTCAAAGAGACCCAACCAGCCCACTAAATAGTGTCTGTCTATGGCATCTTAAAGCAGCCCCTCTGGCATTTGCCAGAACCCACAGATTGACAGTCTGGACCTGCTTACAAGAGGACATATAACCTCCATATGGAGATCCACACTAAGAAAGCTAGTGCTACTTCCTGCAATATAAGTTAAGAAAACTTCATCATGTTATATCTTCATGTTATAGACACAGGATAAGAACACTGTAGTAGCTTGACACTTTGTAGGAAAAAAAGAGCAATGTCTGGCCATGTGCTATACAGCTACTTTAAAGGGCAAGGAAAGTGTAAAATAGAATAAGGCTAGAAATGCTGTATTTTGTATACTAAACATAAACATGAACTTACTGCACCACAAGTCTAATCAAACAAATGATTTATGCTTTCAAAGTTGGGCACAGGGGGCTGTCATCTTGTAACTTTGTTATACATCTTTGCCTGACACTGGCACTGCACATGCTCAGTATGGTCTGTGCTGCTTAGGCATCGTCATAAATGATCAAAAAACAAAGCCGTTTGAGCTCTGCATGGCTGATAAGTAAGGCGGGAGCTCCCCCTGCTGTTCATAAGTATGCTTGTTTCCCTGCCAGAAGTTAGGGACAGTCTGACAATTCCTATCCTCAGCACTAAATGAAGGGAGAATTTCACTGCATACAGTCAGGTTTCTTATAAAAAACAGTGCACATTTTTTAATTAAAGTATATTGGAGATAGATTTATTTTTCATTAAAGAAAGTAAAAATTGGATTTTATTTCTTTGCCTTTCCTTGCCCTTTAAGGCTCACTGCATTTCCACCTGCTAAGCTGGTCCTGCAACAGTTAAAACACAGGCTGCCTCTGTAGAACTGGTGCAAATTGCAATCCTTATTACATTAAACCATAACAGCCACATTCACAAGCACCACGGCTGACATGTATTAACGTGCCTAGCTCCATAGGGGGCCATTATTGTGTATACAATTTGTAGACATTTTAATTACTGTTGGATTTAGGCTTTAATTTTCAAAATACACTTCACAGTTTTGCTAATGAAGGTGAATTGAACTTTAAGTTGTGAGTCTAACTTTTCCCATGGGGCCTCCTTTTCTAAACTGTTGCAATGACTTATTTTCTCAAAATTGTTACAAAGCAAAGGGACTGCAAGTTGAGCTATCAAAAGAAGGACTGTCCCTCTGAAAAAGGGACAGTTGGGTATGCTTTTACTTGTCTTTCCCTTACCATTGCCAGCTAGTTGATGGGGGCATGATGCTTTGGTCCAGGAGTTTGGTGACATTAACATCTGTTCATTTACAGCCTTTCTGAGTGTATCTTTACTGTGGTATCTTAATTGCTACAATGGGTGGCTTGCTTCTGAATCAAGGGCATTATGCAACATCCAAGGGGCCTATTTATCATGTTGTATAAAACAATGGAGAAACACATCAGCAGTGATGTTCAGCATCGGACTGGTTTGGCAGGGCCCACCAGTGTAGCACACAATTACAAGTAGGGAGGGACGTAGGAGGAGAAAGAGGTTGAGGAAGGAGATATGTAGATATGTAGAGAGTGCGAAAGTGGAACGACGGTATGTGGGAGTCGCATTTCTGTATGGAACGCATTTTAGGACATCGTCCTTTCAAAACGATGTCCTCCATGCGCCCTCCTACAGCTTTTGAATGCAGCATTAGGTGCTTTTTACCTCACCCATCCTCCAAAGCTGCAGTCAGGTATCTGTCTTCGGCCCTCCCTCTTCAGATTTCAGCACTGCCTCTTCAAACCTCAGCCCTCCTTCTTAATACGTCAGTGCTCCCTCTTCAGACCTCCCTCCTTCTCAGTTCTCCGCCTTCCACCCTCAGTTATCTCCCTTCCTATTACTGCCCTCGGTTCTCCGCTCTCCCATATCAAGCAACCGCCCTCTACCATCACTGCTCAGCCCTGTAACTCTTCCTTCTCAGCCTTCTTCCCTCCGCTCTCCCCACTCAGAATTCTTGTGGGTCTTGTGTAGCGCTGCATTAACAATTCAACGCCACACTTTAGAATCTCAGACCCAGGAGAATTCCGAAGTGGGAGAGCGGAGGGAAGAGGGCTGAGCAGGGAGGGTAACAGGGCTGAGCAGCAATGGTAGAGGGCCCTGCCATCAGGTATCTCACTTCGGAATGGGGAGAGCGGAGGGAAGAAGACTGAGAAGGGAGTGTTACACGGCTGAGCAGTGATGCTAGAGAGTGACGGCTTGATATGGGAGAGCGGAGAACCGAGGGCAGTAATAGGAAGGGAGATAATTGAGCGCCAACCCTCCTGTCACATGACCAGTCAGGCCTACTAAATTTACAGACAGGAAGGAATCACTGTGCTGCGCTATGTTCTGCACCCTGTCACTCTTTTATTTTCGCAGAGCGCGTGGGACATTTTATTTTTTCTAGTTACCCTTTATGAACTAAATCTGGGCTTCACACAGCCACAAGTCTCCCATACAGGAGCATATATAAGCTGCTGACAGATCAAAGAAGAACTAAACCCTTAATGAAGAAAAAAAAAAAACCCTTACCCCGCATAGACCTTGCTCCCGCTCAGCTTAGGTGGTACCCCGGGTAAATGCCCCAACTCTTTACTTAATCCTCGGTGCAGGGCCAGGCCAGCCAGCCGCCCTTGGCAGCCTGGTCGGGCATGGCGCAGGCTGAGTGATCCCACCAAAAGAAAAACAACTTGCTGGGCCACGCATAGGGTTGCCACCTGGCCGTTTTTTTACCGGCCTGCCCGGTTTTTTTGATGGATGATCCTAATGTTATTAATAGAGAAAGAAGCTGGATATATAGGAAAGCCAGTATTTTTTTTTTAAAGAAAAGGCAACCCTAGCCATGCAGCGTCGTTCGCGTATGCCAACCCTGAAAACTATCAAGTCAACTACTCAACCTCCAATGTCACTACAAACAATATGACCCTCAGTTTGGCAGGTCTTTCATTTTGGTCAATCAAAACTGGTGTGATGAGTAATAACATGGCCCATACTTAGGCAGATGACCACTTTTGGCTGAGGGTGCAATGTAGGGAATAATTCATAACAAATGAAGTAGTTGAGGTGGATGAGTTCTCTGGCCTCTGGATTTTCCAATTCCTTGAAAGACAAGCCTTGGCAACAAGTGTTAAATAAATCCTTAAAGACTAAAGCTGGCCATAGACGTAACAATTACGATCTTTCTCGGGAAAGATCTTTCCAAGAAATATCGTTCGTTTCAACACACACGTGTAGAGCTGAATCGTCAGATATACAGGTAGAAACAATAGAATTCTACTTGTATCTGACGATTCAGCACTAACAATGGCCGATGTTCAGGGAGCTTTCAAAGGCATCCGATCAAAATTTTCCATCCAGTCCGATCAACCAGCCGACCGATATCTTAATCCTCTGACGATGTCGGTCGGCTCATTTCCCACCATACACGCACCGAATATCGTACGAAAATTAGTTTCGTACGATATTATCTGTGCGTCTATGGCCACCTTAATTGTGTGAAATTCAGAATTCTTTTTTATTGTCTCTCAAATGATCTGTTTTAAAACTACTTCATGATAATGGTTTACATAAATATTTAATGCTCCTAGTTAATATGTAATCATGTTTTTGCCAGATTTAAATTGGAGTTCACAGCAGCCATCTTCTTCGACAATCTTCGTGTCTCCTTTCAGATCTTCTGCTCCAATTTCGCATGGAGGTAGAGTTTTTTTTAAGTATGGGTTTGGTTCTCCTTTAAATGAGAACTAAACCCTTAATGAAAAAAAACCTATCCCACTACCCTACATAGATCCCCCCCAGCCTAGGTGGTACCCTGGGCAAATGCCTCTAAGTCTTTACTTACCCCTTGGTGCAGATTCAGGTCATTGGAGTTCACGGGTGCCATCTTCTTCTCTTGGGTAATCTTCTGGAAGAGAGTGGTGTATTGGCGCATGCGCAGTTAGAGCAATCTTCCTTTTCTCGACAACTGTGCATGGACCCAAAGTCGTGGAAATTGCTGAAGTGAAGGAAGAAGTCCTGAAGATTACTGATCTTCTTTCAGATCTTCTGTGATTCTCATGAATTTCGCTCATGCGCAGTTGTCCAGAACTGGGAAATTGCTCCAATTTTGCATGGGGGGGTAGGGTTTTTTTTAAATATGGGTTTGGTTCTCCTTTAAAGGGCACCTATAGGGACAAAATGATACCCCCAACCAAAAGTGCGGGCTGATAGAGCCCGCATTCCGGTTTGGGGTTTCACAGTTTTTTTTTTAAAAATATGCCCCTCGCAAGCGCTATCGGCCCCTTAATGACGTCACGCGCCTGTGCAGAATGAAAAGCAACCAGAATTGAGGCCGCTTTTTCATTCTGCGCATGCGCGCCTATGGAGAGACGGCTGCTCGCTCTGGGAGCTCCCTCCCGGAGCAGGGCCGATAGCGCTTGCGAGGGGCATATTTTTTTTAAAAAAAACAGTGAAACCCCCAACCAGAATGCGGGCTCTATCAGCCCGCACTTTTGGTTGGGGGTATCATTTTGCCCCTATAGGTGCCCTTTAAATGAGAACTAAACCCTTAGTGGAAAAAAAAAACCCTACACCCTCTCATCCATGGTCCTGTGTATCTTTTGCTCCAATCCACATCATTATTGCACACTATCATATATAATTATTTGGCTACACCATCCAACAACATTTTTCAGGGGCAACTTGAGATGATAAATCACAAGGTCTCCTCTCTCCTGCCTGCAATGACCCACAAAAATATATGACCAATATGATTTTGCCACGCAGCAAAACATGTATTAGGGCGGTTTCAAATACACTGAGCTTCAATGTGCCATGCATTTACACCAACATTAAAAGCTTGCCTATTTGACCAATGTTATTCATAGTCTTGGAGAACTACTAAGCAGAGTGAAAACATGTAAATAGGGGTACATGTGCGGTAGGATAGACAGTTCTTATTTGCCTAGAGATTGGGACCTAAGCTTGCACAGTGCATATGCTGCCATACAGTGTCTGGATAATGTTTGCTAAGGAAATGTTTGGCAGATGAGGCGCTCTGTTTCACATTGGATATTGCTGATCCATATTAATAGTGAAAACTTCTATGGACAGGTTGCCAGTAATTAAATTTGCGTGCAAATTGATTGTGTAGCATATTGCCAGATGGAAGAGGTCAAATCTTTAATTAAAATCCAGTATACATTACAATGAAGAAAGCACTGACCTAACATATAAAACGTGCAACACTGACTCTACTATACTGCTAATGGAAGGCAAATTTGGTTAAATCAGTGGGAATAAGACACTCATTTACTAGTATACTGTATGTCACTTACTCATTCACTTATTCATAGTAAAGAACTACAGAGCAATACCCTAAGAACTAACCAGGTTTTTTTTCCAGGAGAATCTGAATTTGCTGAAAAAGACACCTGGGACATTTAACACAAATCAAGTTTTTCAGAAATGTCTCAGCCAGACAGTAAATTGTTTTCCCTAGTCTATGGAAAACCCAGGTCCACCGGAGTGATGTGTGGGTCGACAAATAGTCAACCCACACATATATATATATATATATATATATATATGTATGTATATATACCCTACTCAGGGTCATGAGACTCCCTGCATTGTACTCAGTGGCATAACTACAGACCCCTACATGATCCTTGAAAAAGGTCCTAAAGAGGACCGAAACGTCGGATACCTATGAAAAGCTAAATAAAGCATTGAAGATTTTTTTATGGGAGTGCTGGTCTTTTGAAGCCATATATATATATGTATATATACCCTACTCAGGGTCATGAGACTCCCTGCATTGTACTCAGTGGCATAACTACAGAACCTACGGCTCTATCTCATGGGATAACATTAGTGCAAATATTTCATGATGCAGTAATTAAAGTGGAAGTGTGGTCATATTCTCTATTTCAAGCCTGGTAATACAGTAGATTTATCATTGTATAAATAGCATCAACTGCGTTGTCTGGCTCACACAGAGGTTTTCTGTGTTTGTTTAGCCCCATAGTCCCCTAGTTTAAGCCCCATTTATGATTTTGTTAGGATGCCCTTCGACGAAAAATGCCAAAAAAATGTATAGGACAAGAAATATGTGTTTTGACTCATTTCACCTTAAACGATGGGGACTTTTTATTTTTACAATTAAGGTTTGCATTTGTTTGTTGATTGAGCATTTTCATCTGCCTTTTTTGAAGCCTTCAAACTTTCAGGAGGAGCCAGTAGAGCAAAAATGTTGTCCCTAAATTTGACCTTAATTGATGTTCACTCCAGGCCACCCCATCCACTGTTCTGGGATACTTCGGGGGGCCAGGTCAGTTTAGGAACCAGTGTATGAACCAGTTTAGGCTTAAACCATAGTTGATCAGACTGAACCAATGCTATTAAGTGATGTAACATCATTTGACACAACAGAAGCCATGCCCAGAGTCTGCTGGAATTCGTTCTTCCACATTTGGCACAGCAGGGAATCCCCTTTGTACTATACCGTTGTGTCAGAATCTCAGTGCCCCTTTGGAATGGCGATTATGACTTCTGTGCACATTAAAAAACACTCATGCAAGTAGATTAGTCAGATGAATCTTGTGGTCTATGGACCTTTGCTGCTGTATTATAATGGCGTTCTGCTGCGCAATGAGAGCTGTTGATGTATTTTTAATGAGATGCTGGTTCACTTGGCTCAGCTGATTGCTTTCTGTGAAATGCATTGTGTGGTGATAATAGAAAGTGTAAGGTGATTAAGACAAAGCATGGCAAACTCCCACAGACAATGTCTCAAAAAGGAAGGATTAAATATTGAACCCCCTCTGCACTTATTTTGCACTTTGCACATGGTCACAAGTCTTGGCAACGTGTTTCGAAGCACAGAAGCCTGCAACTTCTCCCAGAAATACAACACTGCCTGTATTCAACTGTATTCAGCAGCACTATATTGCACATGAATTGCATATAGGGTTGCCACCTTTTCCTGAAAAAAAAAAATATATATTTCTATATATTTCGTTTTTTTTCCAATTAATAACATTGGGATCAACCATCAAACATACCGGCCAGGTATGTTGCTCACGAGCTACTGGTTGGGGATCACTGTGATAGACATCCTCCAGTAACTCCAGCCTTTATACATTAAATGTTTTGGCTAACTATATCATTTTGCACAGCCTATCTCTTTATCCAGTTTTTATTTTTACGCAGAACTGTTCCTTTAAGGGTGGGGTTTGGGCATAGCAGGGCGTGTCTGGGGGAAAGATATGGGGCAAACATCAGGGGCATAAACATGTAAAGGGACTGTTCACCATTACATTATAGAATGGCCAATTTTAAGCAACAATTTTTATAGTTTATGAATCATTTCCCTTCTTCTTATAACTCTGTCCAGCTTTCAAACGGGGGTCACTGACCCCATCTAAAAAAACAAGTGGTCTGTAAGGCTACAAATGCATAGTCAGTGGTCTTTATTACTCATTTTTCTATTCATGCCTCTCCTATTCATATTCCAATTTGTTATTCAAATAATGCATGCATGCGAGTCGAAAAAGGGAGGGCTGTAGCACCCCCAGAATTTTCCTCCTTCTGTTTGGTAATTTTAAATTTTTTGCGTCCCTCGGAAGAGCAGGGGGAACAGTTGCACCAGGGCCCACTCTAGGGCCTGCTTCCCCCGTGTCCAAAGGGAGATTGCGCGCACATCTTGCGCTGCACCCACTCCATGCAGGCTAAGATATGAAAACTCTACCTCCCACCTGACGTACACCGGGAGATGCAGAGGGGCAGAGCTGGATTTATCCCTGGGGAGGGGGGCATTGGAATGTGCTTGGATTTTAACTATAGGAGTGCGTGTGCAGTAACGTTTCTACTTACAATGCTTGCAGCACAGATTTCCTGTGAATAAACTGCCCTGCAGACTCTGTTTGGTTAAAATCCAGGCACATTCCAGGAACTACCTGCAGCAGTACAAACGCTTTCCTCTCCCGCTCTGAGCAGCACGGTAACACACAGCAGCTAAGAGAAGGGCGGGAGGGAGAACGCAGCCTAGCACCGGCTTCCAACGGGACTGCGCAGTGAATCACGTAGCCGACTTGAGGAAGTGACGAACACCAAAGGGGTGCAAGTCGCGGTCTACCAGGAAGTGGTCTACTGGTAGACCGCGATCGACGTCTTGGGCACCCCTGCTTCATAGTACTTATATAACCCCTCCCGCTTTCCTATCTCCTCGACTCACGTCTTTTTACCCCGCTTATACAACTACAAATCCCAGCAAGCTTTGGTGGGGGGGCGGAGAGCCAGTGCGAATTGCATTCTGGGAGAGGGAGGATCTGGTTGTCATTGGCTGCATGTGGACAGGGACATGGCTGCTGTCGGTGTTTCAGAGCTGCTGCTAAAGTCAGTGAAGTCTATCGCTGTGCGATTCTGTCCCTTTGAGCCCAATGTCCGGCACGTTAGGTAAGTAGTGGCCCGCTGGAGCTCAGTCACTCGGCTCTGTATGGGGCGCTATTATTATGTACATTCTCCTCATGAAGTGCCTAATGTCATTCAGTCTTCTGTCAATTAAATATAATAGAGACAAGTACAATAGCGCCGGGGCCGGTATCAGGGCAGTGTGTTGTTGTTGCACGTTGTGTTTGTACCAGCTGATTTTATTTGCACCCCCCGGTCATTCTAGTGTAGCGTCGGGGTCACAGCGGGTGGAGCCTAAGGTTGACTTACATTTAGTATGTTATAGAGTGGCCAGTGCTAAGCATCTTTTCACTTGGTCTTCCCTATTTATTTTCTGTAGTTTTTGAGTTATTTGCCTTCTTCCTTTGACTTTTTCCAGCTTTCAAATTGGGGGGTCACTGACCCCCTTCTTAAAACAAATGCTCTGTAAGGCTATTCATTTATTGTTATTGCTACTTTTTACTACTCCTGTTTCTATTCAGGCCTCTCCTATTCATATTCCAGTGTCTCATTGCAATCAGTGCATGGTTGCTGGAGTCATTTGCACCCTAGCCAGGGCCGCCATTAGAAATCACGAGGCTCCGTGCAACAACATTTTTTGGGCCTGCCCGCTCCAGATCCCGCCGGCCCATTCCAGATCCCTCTCATCCGCCGGCCCATTCCAGATCCCTCTCATCCGCCGGCCCATTCCAGATCCCTCTCATCCGCCCATTCCAGATCCCGCCCATCCCAGATCCAGCCCACTCCACATCACAGTTAAAATACCACACAGACATGAGCGCTAAAAAATGTAATCCCCTCCCCCACACGTGTTATAAAAACCTATTGATGATCAGAGCCCCCTTATAAGTTAAAAAAAAAAAACTGTGGCACTAGGGCCCCCATAAGTTTTTTGTAAATTGGTGAACAGGGACCCCTACAAGTTAAAAAAAATTATTGGTGACCAGCCCCCACTATAAGTAAGAAAAAATAAATTGGTGCCAGGGCCCCCCCATAAAAGTTTTTTTTTTTTTAAAAAAACCATTGGGCCCCCTTACAAGTTAAAAAAAAAAAAAATTGGGGCCCCAGAGAATATTTTTGACAAAAACATTGGTGGCAGGGGCTTATAGAGTATTAAAGTAATACATTGGTGGGGATTAAAAAATGCACATTAGTGTCAGTGGTATTGAATTCATGGATTCAGGACTTCAACTTCACCTCCTTTCATGACTTTGAGTCTTTTAGCTGCTGCAGGACTTAAATTTGGTCTGATTTTGTGACTTTGGGTCTTTTTGCTGCTTCAGGACTTCAATTTCATCTGATTTCGTGACTTCAGGTCTTTTCGGCTGTTCGGGATCGGGAAATCAAGGAGAGGCAAGGCTTTGCCGCGGTTAAGGGGGCCCCCCTTCAGACCCGGGCCTGGTACCCCCTGTGCACACCTGATGGTGGCCCTGACCCTTGGAGTCGGATTGCTGAAACTGCAAACTAGAGAGCTGTTAAATATAAATAAATCGGTGCATGGTTGCTAGGGTAAGTTTTACCCTAGCAACCAGGCTGATGAAGCTGAAAATTGCAGAGCCGCTGAATAAAAAAAAGCTAAAGAACTCGAACAGCGCAAATAACAAATTAAAACCAACTGCCAATTGTCTCAGAATTTCCCTCTCTACATCATACTAAAATGTAACCTTTAACTCTACTAGAAAATCATGTAAACATTAA
>CM044441.1:127682014-127692462 GCA_024363595.1 Xenopus borealis
TTTTTTTTTTTTTTTTGTCCAGGTGGCACTTTAAAACTTTAAAATATTGAATGTAAAAATGATGATTCTGAGCACTTTTGCAATTTACATTTATTTAATTACAAGATAGTAAGGGATACATGTACTGTTTACACCTGCCGATCAGTTTCCAAACATTCTGACCACCAAGAAGTCAATTAATTTATCAGGAGAAAGAATTAGGGCTTTTCTAATGTTCTTCTGGTTAGGAAAGATGTGAGAAAAGTTATCTGAGATTTCTAATAAGGTGCATACTCTATGGGCACTGTCACACTTTAGGGGTACACTATCATTCAAGTCACCCATCTGATTTCCTTTTAGTTTTCCTTTACCAAGCCAAATCCACATTTTTCACAGTGAATTGAATATAAAAAAAAAATCTTTTGAGAAATGGATTTCAGTGCAGAATTCTGCTGGAGTAGCACTATCAATTGATGCGTTTTTGAAAAAAACATGTTTTTCCATGACAGTATCCTTTTAAATATAGACTTATGAGAATATGTATATTGCTAAAAAAAACAATATTTCTTATTACCTTAACATCATCAATATCTGAATGAAACAGGAGGGTGACGGTGTCTTGAAGTCTACTGGTTGCCACCTTTCCTGGAAAAAAATACCAGCCTCACTATATATTTATGTTTTCCCTCTATTGGGATAAACCATAATTTTTACCAGCCAGACCGGAAAAATGCCGGCCAGGTGGCAACCCTATCTACTGATCACCGGCTAAAGGTCTACTGGTTGATCCAGATCTACCTTTTGGGCTCCCCTGCTCCAGCAGTACCCAACTGTCAGTAAAAAATGAAGCAGGAAGGGGTAGGACCTTTATTATCAGAGGGGGGCCAGCTGGTTGATGAGAACAAGCAAAAAGCTCAGATTCTGAATGCATACTTTTGGCCATTCTACACAAATAAGGAACCAGCTTCCTTATTAATAGTCCCAATTCTAATAATACATCTAATGATACATGGTTCACACATGATGAAATTCAAAAGATACTAGAACATGTTAAGATAAACAAAGGTCCAGGGCCAGACTGGATTCATCCCAGGGTACTTAGCAACCTTAGCTCTGTGATTGCCAAACCTCTCTACTTTTCAGGATTCATTGAGTTCTGGCATGGTGCAGAGAGACTAGCGAATTACTAAAGTTGCGCCACTATTCAAAAAGGGATCCCATGCTCAGCCTCAAAAATATAGGCCATTTAGTCTGACGTTGGTGGTAGGAAAGCTTTTCGAAGGATTAATAAAGGATAGGATACTGAACTTCATAGCAAATAATGCTATGAATTTGTGCCAGCATGGTTTTATGCTTAATAGATCTTTCTAGACTAACCTCGATTCTGGGATGGCAGTGGATGTGATTTACTTAGACTTTGCTAAAGCATTTGATACAGTGCCAGAAGGTTACTGGTTAAATTAAGCAATGTTGGCCTGGACCTGGAACATAGTATTTGTACCTGGATTTAGAGAACTGGCTAAAAGATAGACTACAAAGAGTGGTGGTAAATGGAAGATTTTCTAATTGGACCAGTGTTGTTAGTGGTGTACTGCAGGGCTCTGTACTGGGTCCCTTGCTTTTCAACTTGTTTGTTAATGACCTGGATGTGGGCATTGAAAGTATTGTTTCTATTTTTGCAGATGATACTAAATTGTGCAGAGCTATAGGTTCCATGCAGGATGCTGCCACTTTGCAGAGTGATTTGTCTAAGTTGGGAAACTGGGCAGCAAACTGGAAAATGAGGTTCAATGTTGATAAATGCAGGTTATGCACTTTGGCAAAAATACTATAAATGCAAGTTATACACTAAATGGCAGTGTGTTGGGAGTTTCCTTAAGTGAGAAGGATCTTGGGGTTGTTGTCTAATTCTGGGCAGTGTCATTCTGTAGCTACTAAAGCAAATGAAGTTCTGTCCTGCATAAAAAAGGGCATAAACTCAAGGGATGAAAACATAATTATACCTCTTTATAGATCCCTAGTAAGACCTCATCTGGAGTATGCAGTGCAGTTTTGGACTCCAGTCCTTAGGAGGGATATAAATGAGCTGGAGAGAGTGCAGAGACTAAGTGCAACTAAACTGGTTAGAGGGATGGAAGACTTAAATTATGAGGGGAGACTGTCCAGGTTGGGAAAAAAAGGTCCCTGGAAAAAAGGCGCTTGCGAGGGGACATGATTACACTTTACAAATACATTAGAGGACATTATAGACAAATATCAGGGGACCTTTTTACCCATAAAGAGGATCACCAGAGGCCACCCCTTCAGACTAGAAGAAAAGGACTTTCATTTGAAGCAGCGTAGGTGGTTCTTCACAGTGAGGACAGTGAGGTTGTGGAATGCACTGCCGGGTGATGTTGTGATGGCTCATTCTGTTGATGCTTTTAAGAGGGGTTTGGATGATTTTTTGGACAGAAATAATATCAAAGGCTATTTTGATACTAAACTCTACAGTTAGTATAGCTATGGGCATATATGGTTTGTGTGAAAGAGTGGAGGGGTGTGAATGCTGGGTTTTAATCTGGAGGTGTTGAACTTGATGTACTTTGTTGTTCTTAACCCAATTTAACTATGTCATATATATATATATATATATATATATATATATATATCTGCAGATGTCATATACATTACTGACAGTCACATCATGCACATACATCTCTCCAGGCTTCTGCCTTTTTATTGCAAATACTGTACCTATACCAAAAAGCCTATGTATTCTGGCATAATATACTACTAAAAGATATACATATTAGAAGTCACTCACACAGTCGCATTTTGTGAGCTATACAAAAACAAACCAGTAGCCTTCCCAGTGGCCTATAAAATGAAAGCTGGTACTTTTTCACAGTCTTGGCTGTGTAGTGCCTCTCAACAGGTAGCAACCCTGTATACGTTGCAGTAGATTCCAGATAAAGAGAAATTGAACCAGAGAGCACAGTGTGATTCAAAACATCATGTGTGTATTGAGTATCTTACACCTAATAATATGCTTGTTTATCACTAGAGGGCGCCCTGTCCTAATATTCTGATTCCAGAGCTTGTAGCAATGGTCGGCTCCGTGAGCGAATTAAAGGGTGACATTTAGAGCAGAAACACATATAACTATTTAATTACAGCAGTATTTGGGGAGACAACTGGGATGTGAGATACACTACTATGGGATATGGTTTATTACAATTCCTAGGCCTGAAAATTTTATTGAGCAAAATAACACTTGTGTTTGGCTATTTTATCTCTGAGATTGGATATGGCCTCCTAATGATACACCAGAGTGGGTTTAAAGACTGTTGAGGGCAGAATGTTATTTATTTGACTCTAGCGATGTATAATTAACTTTATCAAGGGTATCTGATGCTTTGAGATGTGCCTTCCAAGCATCTGGCTCTGAGCACATCCGCACACCCATCCAAGTTGGCTTTGTTCTCATAGCATTTAGCTGTATAGCAGAACAGATCTGATTGTGCAGTGCCAGTGCTTTTAGTTAGGGATTCTGGCTACAAGCCGCTTATGAATTAGTAATGTAATTATCACTCACCGTGTTCATTTGTATAGGAGTATCCATCACACATGTCTAATAAAGAACAACTCTTCATTTCCTGCTAATGGCAGTAGCATTCCAGAGCACTTTCATTTATATTCCATTTTTACTTGCTCACCCAGCAAATCTCTTAGTTAAAGGGGAAGTAACCATTTATGTCCAGCTGTATTTGCCTTTAGGCTAATTACAATTACATACTTTCTGTTTCTCTTTCCAGCTGATGGCGAGAGGCTAGTGTTCAAAGGCTCCAATGTGACCTCCAAGGAAATGTTATCAGCATTAAATATAAAATGTGCCTCCAAGGACCAGCAAGCAAAAGACAGTGGGAGAAAGTAGTGCATGGAAAGTTTTTTTTCTTTTCCTTTTGATCATTGTTTCATACAATTATTTAACCATCCGCCTGAGAAACAGCAGGATCAGCATGGACTATTTCTGCTGGGATCTGCAGGGAACTTGTCTTGATAAAACTAGTGGCAGAGTCACTCTGAGCCAAAACTGGCTGGATAATCTTGTATTGGCTTTCTGTTAATATTCCTTTTCCACCTGCACAAACACACATATATGCAAATAAATATTTCAACTGTTCTAAAAGAAAATATAACTGATCTATAACAAGGGTTTGTATTGTATCCACTCTTCTATAAAGGGATACTATCGTCCTAAAACTAAACAAGGTGTGTAAACAAGGTGTAATAATATATAATGCAACTTGGCTTGGACAAGCCACTCCTTTGCTGTGATAGGTGAGATTATTTCCTACTGCTTATACGACTCCACATCCCTATGTCTTAATATTGGGTGCCCAGATGTTGCAGAACTACAACATCCATAATCCTCCAAAACACCAATAGCCAATGTATGATTGAAGTTGTAGTTCTGCAGCATATGGAAACCCAAGGTTTGATAGCAGGGCTCTATTTATTTATACCAATAACCTTTTATTCTTTTAACGGTAAAACGTATTAACTGTTATAACTGTGACTGGTTTAACTAGAAGGATGAAGTGTGTATAAATATTTTATTCCTGTATTGCTCTGAGAACAGAGGAATACCTATGCTATCATTATTTTATGGTATCTCTCTGGCTATGTAAAGTAGGGATTTGGGCCATGTCTCTCTTCAGCTCTTAATAAGGGAATTGTATAACAATGGGCTTAGAAGACCATAAGGAAATTATGGCTAAAACTGCTAGCTGAGATCCAGTAGAACCTTTAAGGTGGTCATAGCCGACAGAAGACTCGGATATCAGTCAGCTCATCGATTGGGCAGGCTGGAAATTTTTGATCAGTCTAGACCAATGGCTGCAGGAAAGATCGTAATTGTTACGTCTATGGCCACCTTTATAGAAACTGTAGAAATTTCATAAGGCAGGCAGTGGAAAGGGCCCAGCTTTAAGGCCAATGACTATGATTTTGTTCGTGGGAAGGCCCCGACAGCAAATCGATATATTCTATATTTGTGTGTCTTACTTTTTGACAAGCTTAGGGCTGCCTATAGTCTATATATATCTAGGTATCAATCTTCCCTTAAGGGACCAGTAACAACAAAAATGTATTTGAAAAAATCCGTTTGTATACTTTAAAAAAAACACAGACAAATTAGACTTTAAAATCTCAAATCCTTTATTAAGATTTAACTTACCGAAACGATCCATTGTGCCATTGCTCAATTTCTCCTCCCTACCTTCCTATAGGAGATAGCCAGGGAGGAGAAATTGAGCACCGCACGATGGATTGTTGCCTTTTCTGAAGAGTTTCGGTTATTTAACCAAATAAAGGCTTTGCAATTTTAAAGTCTAATTTGTCTTGGTGTTTGCTTTTTTTTTTAAAATGTATAATAATGAATTTTGAAAAAAAAGGTGAAGTGACTAACACTGGTGCAAATTCACCAGCGTGACGTCATTTCGGAACTTCACACATTTGCTTAACGGTAGCTGGTGTAATTTCGCTGGTGTCATTTTAACAAGGAGATAGACTCTGGCCCAACTTCGCACTCTAACGCTAGGTGAATTTTCGGTTACTACGCAAATTCACTTTTTGTTTTTTTTATTTTACTGACCGTTACCTCTATCGCCAGACTTGCCTTCGCCACCTCAGACCAGGCGAAGTGCAAAAGAGTAGATAGAAAAATTTTTAACATTTTTTGGAGGAACTTCTAAGTCCCAAAAAACAAGTTTTTTCCATTTTCATGGGTGATAGACTGCAAAAGGACGAAAATTTTTTTTTTTGAAATCCTGCTTCCCCCCCTACTTTTCCTAACATCTGGCACATAAACTATACTCTGGGCATGTGTAGGACAATATAACAACTCTATTTGCATTTATTAAGGTTCCCTGGGCTTGTGTAATGTTTTTTCTGTAACATATACGTCTATTCAAACTTTGTTCCTGCTGTATGCAAATTAGCTGGCGTATTTTCGCTGGCGCAACATCACATTTTAGTGAATTAGCGGAGCACTTGCGAAATTACGCCAGACGAAGTTTGGCGAAGGCTGCAATATCAAATTTCCGGACTTTAGTGAATTTGCCCCATAGTCTGAGACATCTTGCAATTGGTTTTCATAAGTTTTTGAGTTATTCATCATTTTATTTAGCAGCTCTCAGGTTTGCACTGCAGCAATCTGGTAGATATGGTCCAAATCTCCATAGCAACCCTGCATTGATTTGTATAAGAGTCTGGAATATGAATAGGAGAGGGCCTGAATGGAAAGCCGAGCAATAAAAAGTGGCAACAATTATATTTTAGCCTTAAAGATCATTTATTTTTTAAGGGGGTCAGTGCCTCCCCCCATTTTCAAACTGGAAAGAAGAATGTGTCAAATAATTCAAAAGCTATTAGAAATAAAAAATTTAAATAGTTGCTTAGAATTGGCCATTTTGTGAGATACGAAAAGTAAAGGTGAACCATTCCTTAATTTTCACATTAGACAAGTTCCAAAGGGAAAGTGAAAATGAATACAGTGGAACTGTAATCTGCTACCAAGAAAACAACCATTAGCAATCAAAATATTTACATACATATTTGGGCTTGCTCAGACTTGTAATGACAGAGACTGCCTAAGGAAATAAATATATTTCATGTTTTTTAGCCTTTCAGCAAAATTACAATTCCACACTCAACCTTCTGGTGCTTTCTTCCTGCTTCAGACATGTATAATATGCCAGATGATTTCTACACTAAGGGGCAGATTTATTGATATGTGAGTTTAGAGCTTAATAAATCAAAACTCACCCACGTTCTGTTTCATTCCTATGCGATTTTGAAAACCGTATTAATTGAATGGCACAGCCAGGCATATATTCACCAACCCCGATATACTAATCTTCTTTGTCAGTTTTAGGGTAGAACTAGACAAGTGTTTTCTACGTGTTTGTGCTGGATCCGACGCCCTGCGCCAAAAACACAAGCGTCAAGTCAGATGCAACAGGAAACAAAGTGCCAGATAAACGCTGTGACACCATCTGACATTACTATTGCTTACCTTTCTACCGTTGCATCCGACTTGACACCTGCGTTTTGGCGCAACTCGTTGGATCCGGCACAATCATGTTGGAAATGTTAGTCTAGTTCTGTCCATAGAAGATTTCACCCACACTCAAGCCTCATCTTTTTACTAAACATATGACTTCATGGTAGTGGTCTTAGCTGGTACGACTGCATTTAAAGGGCACCTATGGGCAGAAAACAATTCCCCAAACCGAAGGTGCGGCCTGATAGAGCCCACATTCGGGTTTGGGGTTGTAGTAGTTTGAAAAAAAAAATTGCCCCCTGCATGCGCTGGCTTACTCGCACTGGGAGGGAGCTTCCGGTGCAAGCCGCCATGACAGTCCATGAGCTTGCGCAGAATGAAAATTGCCTGAAATTGTGGCAGCTTTTCATTTAACTTATGCGCATGACGTCACATGCGCAGGGACTGTCATGGCGGCTCGCACCGGAAGCTCCCTCCGAGTGCGAGTAAGCCAGCGCATGCAGGGGGCAAGTTTTTTTTTTTTTTAAACTACAACAACCCCAAACCGGAATGCGGACTCTATCAGCATTTTTTTTCTGCCCATAGGTTCCCTTTAATTCTTTATAGATGTCGTTTTCTTTTTTCACCAAATTCCATTAAAATATTTTTGGTTCATGTTTCTATAACACGTTCAGTGGTAATTTAATTTATTTAGAGGCCACAGAAAAATTAACCATAGGATTGTTTGATTGGACCATGTGAAAACGTTGCTGGTTTCAATCTGTGTGTTCCTCGTTTACTTTTGGATTCATTTAATTATATATTTGCTGACCGTAGCATCCAAACATGATGGAAATACACTCCCTTAAAAAGAGAAGATTAAGGGCACTTACATAGGGCGTTTATACCCGCACTCCCCTGCACTTTCTTCTGTTCAGCCGCAGGATAATGCAGGAATAGACGCCCTGAATTATTGTCAGTGGGTCTGTACTCACACAGACGCATGTAAGCGCAGAACGCAGGATGGGAAGCAGCATGTTGCATTTTACCTGCGCTTACATGTGTTTGTGTGAGTGAAAAGAAAGTGAAACGCAGGGGAGCGCAGCCAAAAACGCCCGTGTGTAAGGGCCCTAAATAATTGGGGGGGCGGCAAGTCAGTCACCCTCCATTGATTTTAAGCATATACCTGATACCCTAGGCTGGTGCTACGGTTCGCAAAAAAACTGCATCCAACCAGGGGTACTTTCAGCCAGCACCAAGGAGTGATCTTCCTCCTGCTTTGTGTAGGTGCGACTGCACAGTGAAAAGCCAGACTTTAACAAAAAAAAACAGATTTTTCTTTTTTAATGCACCCGCATGATCATGGTGCCCTCTCAACAGGGGTGCAAGCCCAGGGTATCAGTAAGTGGTTATAATCACTATGATCACCATGCATTGATTTGAATAAGAGACTTGAATATGAATATGAGAGGCCTGAATAGAAAGAGGAATAATAAAAAGTAACAATAACTTAATTTGTAGCCTTTCCTTTTAGATAGGGGACCTACATTTGAAAGCTGGGAAGTCGGAAGAAAAAAGCAAATAATTCCAAATGAATGAAGACCATTGAAAAGTTGCTTAGAATTAACCATTCTAGAAAGTAAACAAAGGTAAAGTAAAGGATGGACGCTATGGTAATTTAGACCCTAGCAACCAGACTGCTGAAATTACAAACTAGAGGGCTGCTGAATTAAATGCTAACTCAAACAACAAATAATACAAAAAAAAACAATTGCAGATTGTCATGGAAGTTTAAAGCTGAACAACCCATTTAAATATTCACTCACTCAACTCAGCAATGTGCAGATGTGTAGTTTTATTTGAGATCCTTGACAATATGTCTAGCCCCATGTCAGATTTCAAAATGAAATATAAAAAATTTGCTCTTTTAAGAAATGGATTTCAATGAAGAATTGATGCATTTTGAAGAAAAAAAAACATTTTTCCCATGACAGTATCCCTTTAATAACATAATGATACAACAGCTTCATCTGGCTACAACCGTCTAGAAATGAATTATTTGAGAAAAGGTACATCCCATGCTGTTTCCCTAAAATATACAGTGCAAAGAAGTCCTCGCGTCAAAAAGGTTTATAGTCTAACACAGCGGCCCAGCAGAGTTTTGGGCTTTTCCAAGCAAAAGATCAAAAACGTTTAAAAAAATACTGAAAACGATTAAAAAAAAAAAACAGCAAATTGTAGTTTCGGAAACAAATGTTTTACTTGATTTCTTACCCCTTTTACTGCTAGCAGATTTTGCAACTTGGGTTGCAAAACAAATGATTGTAAACTTCTCAAAGCACTTTTGCAATTAACTTTCCGTATATGAAACAACAGTATTGTCTGTCATGTTGGCCAACAGTCTACAGTCAGCTCCAAATGAGTTTCTTGAGAAAAACCAACGTCTTGTGATGTTGCTCTGCTTAGAATTAACCAGTGAAACGGGAACTCACTAACTTAAGTAGAGAAACATCATAGGATGTACCTTTTCCCAAATAATTCATTTCTAGCAGACTGTTACCAGATGAAGTGGTTGTGTCAAATGCATTATACCTTATTAATCTTACAGTAATTTATTTTGAGGGTTTACATGCCCTTTTGATCTGCCATGAGATCAGTGGCCGTCTGGGCAGGAGCTCAATTCATAATAGCACACACAGGGCCAACTTTATACTTATATTGTTGTTACAATATATATATATATAATATATACAGAAGTTCAGGTTGAACAAGAAGACAAAGAGGATCTCAAATAAAACTGCCGTTTGGAAGTATTTGGATTTTGTCTAAGTAAACATTTAAATGGGTTGTTCAGCTTTAAATGAACTTTTAGATGATCTAGATGGTGATATTCCAAGACAATCTGTTTTATTTTATTTTTTTAATTATTCGTTGTTTGAGTTGTTTTTTTTATTCAGCAGCTCTCCGGTTTGTAATTTCAACAGTCTGGTTGGTAGGGTCTAAATATAAGTTTTGCACCGTTTCACATAAGTGTATAAGAGGACACATAAGTTTTGCACTGTACCTTTAAGTTTTGCACCGAACTTTTAAGTTTTGCACTGAACTTTTAAGTTTTGCACCAAACTTATGTCTCCTCGCATACACTTATGTGAAACGGTGCAAAACTTATAAGTTAAGTGCAAAACTTAAAAGTACGGTGCAAAACTTAAAAGTACGGTGCAAAACTTATGTGTCCTCACATACACTTATGTGAAACGGTGCAAAACCTATAAGTCCTCGCATACACTTAATTGAAACGGTGCAAAACTTCAAAGTACGGTGCAAAACTTAAAAGTCAAAAGTTCGGTGCAAAACTTAAAAATACGGTGCAAAACTTAAAAGTACGGTGCAAAACTTAAAAGTACGGTGCAAAACTTAAAAGTACGGTGCAAAACTTATAAGT
>CM044441.1:127696438-127713225 GCA_024363595.1 Xenopus borealis
CATACAATTATGTGAAACGGTGCAAAACTTATAGGTGTCCTCGCATACACTTATGTGAAATGGTGCAAAACTTATAAGTCCTCGCATACACTTATGTGAAATGGTGGAAAACTTATAAGTTTCCTCGCATACACTTATGTGAAACGGTGCAAAACTTAAAAGTTCAGTGCAAAACTTAAAAGTTCGGTGCAAAACTTAAAAGTACGGTGCAAAACTTATAAGTGTCCTCGCATATACTTATGTGAAACGGTGCAAAACTTAAAAGTTCGGTGCAAAACTTAAAAGTTCGGTGCAAAACTTAAAAGTTCCGTGCAAAACTTATGTGTCCTCGCATACACTTATGTGAAACCGTGCAAAACTTATAAGTCCTCGCATACACTTATGTGAAACGGTGCACAACTTAAAAGTTCAGTGCAAAACTTATGTGTTCTCGCATACACATGTGAAACGGTGCAAAACTTATAAGTCCTCGCATACACTTAAGTGAAACGGTGCGAAACTTCAAAGTACGGTGCAAAACTTAAAAGTTTGGTGTAAAACTTAAAAGTTCGGTGCAAAACTTAAAAGTTTGGTGTAAAACTTAAAAGTTCGGTGCAAAACTTAAAAGTTTGGTGCAAAACTTAAAAGTATGGTGCAAAACTTAAAAGTTAGGTGCAAAACTTAAAAGTACGGTGCAAAACTTATAAGTCCTCGCTTACACTTATGTGAAACGGTGCAAAACGTATAAGTCCTCGCATACACTTATGTGAAACGGTGCAAAACTTATAAGTTCGGTGCAAAACTTAAAAGTACGGTGCAAAACTAATAAAGTGTCCTAGCATACACTTATGTAAAACGTTGCAAAACTTATAAGTTTCCTCGCATACACTTATGTGAAACGGTACAAAACTTATAAGTTTGGTGCAAAACTTTAAAGTACGGTGCAAAACTTATGTGTCCTTGCATACACTTATGTGAAATGGTGCAAAACTTATAAGTGTCCTTGCATACACTTATGTGAAACGGTGCAAAATTTAAAAGTTCGGTGCAAAACTTAAAAGTTTGGTGCAAAACTTAAAAGTTCGGTGCAAAACTTATGTTTCCTCACATACACTTATGTGAAACGGTGCAAAACTTAAAAGTTCAGTGCAAAACTTAAAAGTTCGGTGCAAAACTTTTTTTGCACCGTTCTTTTAAGTTTTGCACCAATCTTATAAGTTTTGCACCATTTCACATAAGTGTATGCGAGAACACATAAGTTTTGCACCGTACTTTTAAGTGTCTTCGCATACACCTATATGAAACGGTGCAAAACTTATAAGTTCGGTGCAAAACTTAAAAGTTAGGTGCAAAACTTATAAGTGTTCTTGCATACACTTATGTGAAACGGTGCAAAACTTATGTTTGGTGCAAAACTTAAAAGTACGGTGCAAAACTTATAAGTGTCCTTGCATACACTAATGTGAAACGGTGCAAAACTTAAAAGTACAGTGCAAAACTTAAAAGTATTTTTTTCTGGGCAATACATACCCTCACCATCTAGTCCTAGCTCATGGCGTCTATAGACCATAATATTAACTGTTTTAGCAAACTTTGAAATTGCAAAATTGAGTTTTTTACGGCATTTTTCCATAGGGAAAAAGCCAGGCTCCTAAAGCCAAACTAATCTCGGAACTACTTCTGACCAAATTAAAACTGTATTTCGGAAAAGAAATCTAATTTGAGCAAGGTCTCTCTTCATTGCTCAAATTAGATCAATGGTTCTCCCTTTTCCTATGTCATTACCTGCTAAATGAAGAATAATCGCTGGAAAACCCCACCGGGCTTTCATCTGCAAAATTATAGGTAATAAATCAGGCCATTTAAGGGCTCTTACACGCGAGCGTTTTTACCTGCGCTCCCCAGCGTTCCGTTTTGCTGCATTCAGCCGCAAGGGAGCGCAGGTATAGACGCACTCAATGCTTTTCAATGGGGCTGTACTCACACAAGCGCATGTAGGTGACCTCTAATACCCATCCAGGTGATTTTTATATTCTTAAGACCTAAGTTAATTTTGTAGGGGCGCTCCTCTGCTCTTTCTTTGGCTCTGAAGACAAAAGAGTGTCCAATGATCCAGACCATTGGGGGTGAGACTGCAAAAGAAAATAAGCTTATTAAACCAGAGATGGCCTAACATACAGCTGGAATCTAGACGAATTCCATCTACCTAGTTTCTTAATGAATTCATCCCCTAGACCCATTAATGATGCTTGTGTGGCCGCACCAATGCGAAAAGAGTGTGTATTAAATTGATGTGGTGAAATTAGTAGCTTTTTAATCGCACTTTTAAGAACTTGTGAAAACTGGAACCTCGTAACCAAAGAAACATCCAGATGTCTGAAGAATGGACCATCAAGGCAAGGTCTTATTCTATAATAGCTAATACCGGGCAAAGCAATTCATCCACACTTCTGCCTATCCATAAAACTGAACCTTTTCCAAGTCTATCAGTTTTTGATTTTTTCACAATTACCTTCAACTTACCATCGACCAACTGAATATCATCCCTTCCCATACCACCCGGGATCTTCTTACTGGGAGAAACCGACTCACTTACCCGAAGGGCACCAAAGAAAGAAACAACAAAAAGCAATGTAAACATGTTCACTTCAAATTGAGAAAAACATACTTGAGGTAATACTAAGACTAAATCCCTCAACAACGTTAAAGTTATGGGCCTTCTGGTATCCACCGTACTCTACCAATACCACGAAGGATTTGTCTTATGAAGAAATTCTTTGTTATGTCTGTTACACCATAAAGTTTTAAGAAAAATGCAATTCCTGCTAACTTCTTTAATATGACTGAATAGGCGTACTGAGCCGCAACTTGCTCCAGCATAAAAGATAGTAATATCACAATTTCATCCTTAACATTATCTGAGCAATAATTTGCCTTGTATTGCAACCATTCATTCCAGCTCGTAACATAAGCGTGCCAAGTTTTATCTGCCAAAGACATACTCAACCATTTTGAAACTCTGGCAATACTAGGTTCCACAAATGTTGCGGGCAGGCTGTCCCCTCCTTGTCCAAATAGCTGGCGATTTTCCAGAGCTCGTTGAACTGAAAACGAGATAATTTGTCAGCCACAATGTTGTGACATCCAGGTATATGTTTCGCTTGAATAAAAATATTGAATTTCAAAGCTTTAAAAACAGCCTGTCTAAGCAATCTTAAAACAGGAGGAGAATGAGAGGAAAGGCTATTTACTACATAAACAACTCCCTTATTATCGCAATTCCAAATGATCCGCTTGTTAGCCAAAATAGGACCCCATACTTCAAGAACAACCAAAAGTGGGAAAAATTCTTATAAGACTAAGTTCTTTGTTAGCTCGAGGTCATACCAAAATGCTGGCCATGAATCTGCCATCCAATGCGTACCAAAGACTGCCCCAAATCCAGACGAAGCAGCCGCATCTGTGAATAACTGCAGTGCTGAATTATCACAAATTTCTCCTTGCCAAAAAGTATTGCCATTAAAACTCCTCAAAAATTGTGGCCAAATAACTAAGTCATCCTTAACTTCCTGAGGAATCCTTACGTGCCAATTTGGATTATCTAAACCTGCTGTAAGCGCAATCAGTCTTCTATTAAAAACTCCGCCAATGGGAATAACCCGAGTTGCAAAGTTTAAATGACCTATCAAGGATTGAATATGTTTCAACTTAACTTTTCTCGCTTCTAAAGCAGAATTAATAATGCTTTTGAGCTTTGCCAATTTTTCTTTTGCCAAACGAAACTCCTGTCTAACCGTGTCTATTTCGATGCCCAGAAATTGCAAACTCGTGGTAGGGGAAATGGTTTTATCAGCTGCTAGCGGGATACCAAATTTCTTTGCAAACCAAGTAAAATTGTTCAGCAACATTTTACAAGAACTAGAACCTGAAGGGCCTACAAATAAAAAGTCATCTAAATAATGGATAATCCCATTGGAACCTGTTTCCCACTGAACAGTCCATTGCAAAAAGGAGGAAAAAGCTTCAAAATAAAAGCACGACAAAGAACATCCCATAGGCAGGCATCGGTCAAAATAGAATTTTCCTTCAAAATGAAAACCCAGTAATTTATAGCATGCAGGGTGGATTGGAAGTAGCCTGAATGCCGACTGAATATCGCTTTTAGCCAGCAACGAACCTTGCCCATATTCCTGAATCAACGCAATGGCTTGATCAAAAGTAAGAAACAGAAGCTAAATCCTGTCCAATACCATCATTAACAGACGACCCAGCCGGGTACAAAAGATGATGTATCAATCGATAAGTACCAGGTTCTTTCTTGGGAACCAAATCTAGAGAAGAGACCCTAAAATTCACAAATGGCGGTTCCTCAAAAAGGCCTTCTATTCTGCCTAACACAAGCTCCTTAGAAATTTTTTCGCGAACAGCAATGGGGTTTAAGCTAATAGACTTCAAATTCTTTGGAAAAGGAACAATTATATCTTGGTCTGCTGATGGTATCCAGAAACCAACTTCAAATCCCATCTCTAACAGAGCCGCCATCTGACGTTTTGGGTAAAGCCTTAGATATGGACGCATTTCTGATAGCTTCACTGGTGTTATCCAACTTACTGGGCTCCTTACCACTGACTTTCGATGAAACAAATCTTTTGACGCACCGAAAGGCTGGGTCATTTCCAGCACAATGGGCACACTCATGCTTTTATCTGCAATTATCTTGGAATCTACAGACCGAATCATTAAAAGCCCAACAAGCATTATATTTAGTAGGAGTTTTGTTTCCTGATACTGAATACTGAGGTTTTTGGGAATCAGCATACCCATCCAGAGATCAATATCTTTCGAACCCCAAGGTATCGATGTCTGGATGGCCATCATTTGTCGAAATTTGTCATCATATAAAAACCATGCAATCCCCCCATAGGCCTTATATGCTTCCAGTATGATATCTATATGTATAAATAGTCCTGGCCCTAATTGAGGGTGTTTTTCACTTAATATGTTGGCATAGATGCAAAATGCTTGCAACCAATTTGAGAATGTTCTAGCCACAGGTCTACGTCTATCCATTTCAGGATCTGACTGTTTAGGTTGCTTGGACAAAAATTCTTTTGAAACAGGTAGGAGTGAGAGAATATCAACATAATCTCCTCTTGTAATTTTTTCCTTTATAGACTGTGGCAAGTGCAAGCTTAATGGGTTTGTGTCACAAATAATAGAATCCCTGAAAGCAGTTTCATGTACAGCAGTGGTAGCCCCCGCGCCTAAATGTGTTGACACCGCGCCAGGGGTTAACATAGCTAATAATGATTTAATAACATCTGAGTTGGCATAGTTACCAATAACTTCAATAGGTTGAGGTTCCCCACCTAGAGGCTGGGTACTGTTGCTTGAAGGATGATGTTCCTGCTGGTTAATTAAAGGCGATTCTACCCGAGGCTGAATATCATTGGCAGTAGCAGTGAAAGTGGGTGCCCTAGATGTTGCACAAACCGGGTGCCTTGAAAGCTGACTCGTTGACGGCTGCTGGTCTTGCTGCATCTCTACCCCTGGGCTAGGCCTCTGCAGAGCGCCGGGATTACTGGCCGCCAAAACCCCCTCCTGTCTAGTGGTAGGAACTACAGAGGGCCCTGAAGTGCCACAGCTCTTTTTATGGAGCGTCCCGCTACTTGCAAAAGCAGCAGGAGTCGCCCCTGCCGTAGGAGCAGATGATGACGAACAGATGCCCGCTTGGGATGATGCCGCTGGAATCCTCTTCCTGGCTTCGTTCACCGGTGATGTCTTCATCTTCTTCTTCGCCGGCTGTTTCCCAGTTCTGCTGGCCTTTCTAGCGGGGATGATTCTGCGACGAGATGCGGAAGCTGCTTGGGTGCGCTGTCGACTGACGTCATCTCCTGGTCCTGAAGATGATGCCGCTTCCTCTGAAGGAGAGTCTGGGGCTTCCGGAACTTGATCCGCCGATGTTGGTCCCGCCGCCAGCTGACATTGTCTAAGAAGTGTCTGGATATCTTTGTGGCCTGCTTCCACCTGGACCCACCGAAGGATGTCGCGGAGTCTTCCATCTTCAGCCATCTCGAAGCCGATCCTCTCACCTCGACGGCCGGCGAAGAATGAGCCCAGCGCCGCAAACTCCTACTTATATAGGCAGTCTTCGCACCTTTTTTGGCCGAAGCCCCGTATACTTTTTAAAACAAACAATCAGCATTCAAGGATTCAAAATCAACCAATCAAATTACAGATAAGTAAAATTTCCTAAAATACATGCGAACACCACAAAATAAAACTTTTCACGCCGACACACTCCCATGCCTGTCGAGTGCTAAAACACTCACAGTCCAAAACTTAAAAGTAAAATGCAAAACTTAAAAGTACGATGCAAAACTTATGTGTCTTCGCATACACTTATGTGTAGAGTAGCTCCGCAACACGTCTCCTAAATTCCATGTTATTAGCGATCCAGAGCTTCACTTGCAGCGCACCGGGGATCCCTAATATCTCCTGACGACACAGTGAGCATGGGCAAACGTGGTAATCCACCACAAAAAGACTCTATGGAACGATACAAGGTTAAAGCTACTCCCGCCCGCCAAGATCCGCTGATGAGCAGGAGCTGGAACCATTATCCCCGACTCAGGCCGCAGGTCAGTTGAGCCCGGTCACCGAAGAAATACTCGAAACCCAGCTGTCCCAACTACATGAGAAGCTCAAAACCACGATTCGCACAACTATTGCTGAGGAACTCTGGGACCGAGTGCAAAACATTGATGACCGGAAGGAGCACTTGGAATTCACAGCAGAGGAGATCACGCAGCAGGTGTCACACCTTGAGGACAAAAACAAGGCCCTCAGACAGCAACTCCAGTACCAACAGGAGGACACAGGGATCGCAGGCAGAATCTCAGAATCCGGGGGATCCCAGAAGAGGTAGGCCACATTGAACTCAATGATTACCTATTAACCCTCTTCCAGCACATAGTGCCCGACCTTCCGGAGGAAGAGTGGCATCTAGATCGGGCCCATCGAGCACTATCTGTGAGACCCCCGCAAGCTAAGCAACCCTGTGATGTCATTCTGAGACTACATTTTTTCTCCTCTAAAGAAAAAATTATAATGGTGACACGGAACAAGCGGGACATTGCCTATAACGCTGACACCCTCCAGATCTTCAACGATCTCTCCCCCGCCACCCTTGCCAAGAGAAGGGCCCTCAAACCAGTCACGGCAACACTACGGGAACAATGTATTCCCTATCGCTGGGGATTCCCATTCCGGCTAGTGGTTACCAGCAATGGCACTCACTACGAGATACATGACCCTGCCGAGGGCCCCATTTTGCTAAAGAGGCTAGGCCTCAAGGCCGGACCGCCACCTCGACAACAGACCTCACCGTCTCCGCCTTGTCCATCAGAGCGCCCTCGCAGCACACCACCATACCAGCAGACCCCTGGACCACGGCAGATTCGCCTGACCACCCGCCATCCCCGAAACCACAGTGACAGAGATGAGTAAGCAGACTGAAACGGCTTCACTTTGCCTCTTACAACAAAGGTCCATTTTGGACTGTTACTTTCTTATTCATAGAGACCAATACGGAGATTTCCTGGCCTACTGATTGCTAACCCATGTTACCCCCACTGAAGGGGGAGTTCCCCCTTCACTTGGAGCAAGGTAGACGGCATAACCTTGCCCCATAACTACACCACCAGTTGAAAGCATTGCCAACGACAGCTTTCACAAAAATGTCTGATAGTTATGTTCAATGTTCTGATTTTTTTATTGTTTGAGCCCGGGGGATCCCCACACCACCCTTCTATTGGGAGAAGTAAGACCACAGATTATCATGCAATGTGATTATGGCTTTGTTACATTGAATGTGAAGGGTTTAAACAGTACCCTGAATCGATATTTGCTTTTCAAGGAGGCTCACAGACTACAAGCGGAGGTGCTCATGGTCCAAGAGACGCATTTCCGTTACTCAGATTCTCCTAAATTGATCTCGAAACAATATCCCACCTCTTATCTATCCTCGGCCCCTGTTAAGAAGGCTGGCGTTGCAATTCTACTTTACAGGTTACAAAGTCTCAGATCGATCCTAAAGGGAGATACATCATACTCCAAGGTCACCTATACGATAGAAAGATGACTGTAGCATGCGTATACGCCCCAAATGAAAAGCAAATATCCTTTCTAAAAAGAGTGATGAAGAAAATCGAAGTTCCTCTAGACTCTTTGTATTAGGGGGAGATTTTAATCTTCTACACTCAACCACCTTAGACAGAGTGGGAAAACCATAGTGATAGAGAGAGAAGTTCTAAACAATTTAGATAATTTATACGAGTGAACACTCTATATGATGCCTGGCGAGTATGTCACCCAACGGAAAAAACATTCACCTTTTCCTCCCACCCTCATGGCTCCCAACAACGACTAGACTACTTTTTGATCAATCACGACTCCCTACTAGCCCTAACCACTGCAGACATACACCAGATCACCTGGTCCGACCATGCTCCGGTTGAGATGACACTTACAATCTCACCTCTACAGCAAAAACCTTTCCACTGGAGACTCAATGAGACAGGTAATGACACTAAAACACAACTAGCGACTGGGCTTAAGGATTTTTTTGAGAGAAATCAGGGGTCGGTTTCCTCTCCTTTTTTAACCTGGGAAGCTCATAAGGCATGGGTGAGAGGTGAACTCATAGCAGTTGGAACTAACCTGAAAAAATCGACGACCCAACGTAGATTACTACTGACTCGACAACTAAAAAATTGAGAAAAAATTTGCCCGGAACCCAAGTATTCCTACACTAGCTCACATTACCTCACTTAGGGGACAGTTACGAGACTTTGCCATAACACAGGCAGAAAAGGCAATCACATACACGAGACAACGATACTACGAATACGGTAATAAAGCTCACACACTGCTGGCCCGCAAATTGAAGGACCAAAAGGCTCAAAGAGCTATCTTAGCTATCCGAGATAAACGAGGTAACCTAACTCACACCAGGGACCAGATCCTTCACACATTCCAGGCCTACTACAGCTCACTTTATAATTTACCACCCCCCAAAAAAAATCTCTAGAGATTTAGAACGACACGTTCAGGACATGCTATCCCCATCACAACTACCTATCTTAACTAAGGAAGCCAATTCCACTCTTAACGCTCCTATTACTGAGGAGGAACTCCAGGACACCCTTAAATTTTCGCCAACGAAAAAAGCCCATGGACCAGACGGTCTAACTTATCTATACTATAAAACCTTCTATAAGGTATTGGGCCCACAATTGCTTGTAATTTTCAATAATATCCTAGATGGCTCCACCCCACCTCCCTCTATGCTCTATTCCCATATATCTCTGATTTTGAAGGAAGGAAAGGACCCCCAGAACTGCGCTAGTTATCGCCCAATTGCTTTGCTAAATAACATAGTAACATAGTAAGTTAGGCTGAAAAAAGACTCGCGTCCATCAAGTTCAATTTTTTTTTTTTTTTATTTTAACTGCCTAACTGCAGATCTCAAAATCTTTAGTAAAATTATGGCCAATCGCCTGACCAAGTTTATGCCTTTGCTGATAGACAAGGACCAGGTGGGTTTCATCTCCAATAGACAAGCTGAAGACAACACTAGGAAAGTGATTAATCTCATTGATATTGCAAATACCGCTCAAACCCCTCTCCTGAGTCTAGACGCGGAGAAGGCCTTTGATCGCCTTGATTGGGCTTACATGAACAAGGTGTTCGATCTGGTGGGCTTTGGGGGTCCCTTCTGGAATGCAATCTCGGCTCTTTACTCTAACCCCACAGCAGCAGTTAAAATAGAAGGATACCTCGCTTCTATTATTCCAATTTCAGCACACAGTAAGGATGCCCTCTTTCTCCCCTCATATATGCACTCTCAATTGAACCCCTGGCTACTGCAGTAAGAAACTCTCCAAATATACATGGCATCACTCACCGAGGAAAGACTTACAAAATATCCTTATTTGCTGATGTCCTACTCAACATTACACGTCCTTTAACATCTCTACCAAATTTACACGCTTTATTGGAAACTTTAAGCTCTCCAATCATAAGATCAACCAAGATAAATCTGAGGCTCTCCCAATAAATATACCTCACTCCCAAGCCAAACTCTTACAATTAAATTTTAACTATAAGTGGAAATCTGATTATATTAAGTACTTAGGCGTCAGGATCACTCCTACTTATGCAACACTGTACAAGGAAAATTACACCCCCCCCCTTCTCTCCCAGCTCTATAGCGACCTGGAGAAGTGGACCTCCCATACGTTTTCCTGGTTTGGTAGGATGACCACGATCAAAATGGTTTCCCTCCCTAGACTACTATACCACTTCGAAATGCTCCCTATTCGCATACACAAGGTCATGAAGGGTCTGCAGACTACACTTACTAAATTCATTTGGGCCTCCAAGTCGCATAGGATAGCTCATAAGGTATTACTGACCCCAATTAAATGGGGAGGCCTAGGTGCTCCAGATATTCTTAAATATTTCCTAGCAGTACCACTGCAACAAGCAGTAGCCTGGTCTGACAAATCTCATTGTGGTAAATGGGTCATGATGGAAAATGATGCAATGTTTCCGTATACAGTTGCCTTTTTATTATGGGATACTAACAAACTGATTCCCTTGAGAGACATTACGCTGAACTCTGTGAAAGCGACTTTGGCCATATGGAACTATTCCAAATCACGCTACAATATTGTTAAAGGTCCTCACAGATTGGCCCCTATCTTCGGTAACCCGAACTTTGTCCCAGGCCTGTACGCCTCATTTGCCCAACCCTGGTTGAGAAGTGACCTAACGCAGGTGAGGGATTTCTATAACCCACTGACTTGTAAACTTCACCCCTTTCAAGAGCTACAAGCTACTAAACATGGTGACTTACCCAATGCAATTTTCTATCAATACCTGCAGATCCGGCATTATGTCCTAAAGATGATTGTGCCCCCCCCCCCCCAATTACCTCAAAACCAGACTCCACTGGATACCATTATGGCCACTAGATCCCATAGAAAAGGTCTAATTTCAGATATTTATGGAATCCTCACGAAGGACACAGAACTAATTTGTGAAACAGAAATATGCTATTATGGGAACAGACCTTGGGAGAGGAGCTTTCCTTACACAATTGGGCTACAATATGGGAGAACCTCAGGAAGGCTTCAGCATGTGGGACACAAAGTTTAACTATAAAATCCACACATTGGTATACGACACCCGCCAAACTGCACTCTATATATCCAACCACCTCAGCATCATGTTTGAAACTCTGTGGTAGAAGGCACACTGTCCACATATTCTGGACTTGCCCTACCTTGGTGGATTATTGGAAGGGAGTTCTAGCATTACTATAACCTCTGCTGGGACAAGCCCTACATTTAGACCAGCCAACGTTACTCTTAGGGAAACCATTTCCCAGATTAAAGAAACGTACAGAAACTGGCCAACCTTATATTAACTGCAGCTAAAGATCTTTTAGCTTGGCACTGTAAGACTCCGAGAGCTCCTTCGGACAACGAACTCAAAACAGCCATCCAAGATGTGAGACGGATGGAGTATTTGTCAGCTCTACATCAATCCCAGTTAATGCTCTTTGATAAAGTCACAATGGGACTTGATACACACTCTCTACCCGACCTGCAGATGTCCACTCTCTCAGGGACAATATCACTCTTGAGGATATATACCCCCTCTACCTTATATATCTATATAGCATCTGACTCCCCCGGGCTCAAATGGTTTAGGGTTTAATTTTTTTTTTTTTTCTTGTTTTCTATAATGCTCTAGTCTACAGTGCACGACTCATATCCATCCCTATTTCCTAGGTCTACATACTACAGGATATGCACCCACGGGCGCTACTCCATAGGACTTGCTTATACGACTATGAATGCCTTGTCATTAGATCACCTAATCGGATGTGAAAAGATGAATCTGAAATGTGATATGCAATGATTTGTTAAAACTTCAAATAAATTAAGAGTTAGAAAAAAAATAAGTTAGGTGCAAAACTTATATGTCCTCGCATACACTTATGTAAAACACACACATACAGTCATGCTTCTTAAGTCAATTTTATGTAAAACCGTCTTGTGCTTATGGGCACAGAGATCTGCTGAATGGATTAAACAGATCAGATTTAAAAAAAAAAAAAAAAGTCCAAATATACAGATTATCCTGGCCTTGGTGCCAATGTACACTATTAATTTCCCTTCTTATATAGAAATAGGGTTGCCACTTTTTTGGGAAATTTTAGCAGCGGTTGGGGGGCTTGTGATTTAAACAGGCATGCCAGTGATGTTACAGGGGCAGACCTGTGTGTCAAGGGGGCAGGGCAGAGTCAAGGGTATTTTAGCTAGAAAGTCTGGTGGAAGATTCACTAGCAATTACAAATTTACCTGCTGCTAAATTTGTCAATACTGGTCCCAGCCGTTACTTTACCAGCAAGATTGATTAAATGCAGCAAGGTGGTTACCATACATAGAAGAGCAATACATTGTGATGGTGAAGTGGGTAAGAGAAAACACAAAAGTTGGTGACCAAGAGCTTTTAATGTTAATTATATCAGGCAGGTCATAGATAAGCCTACAATATAAAGTAAACACTACAGGCAATTGGACCAGAGCTCATTGAACTGAGCTTTTCAAGAATGTTCTTCCTTCCAAGGAGTCATTTTTTCTTCTTGTAGGTTCTTACAGCCTTTACGTCTCCAGCTATGCAGGTCTGAAAGGGTTGAGAAAAAAAATTTAAGTCTCAACCATCAAGATTAAAGCAAACTCCCATAAACTAATGTTCAACAATTACTACTATATGCCAATCCCTGCAGCCATCTGATATTGCAGCGCAAATTAGTAGCACCAAGTGGTACATTGTTCTCCAACTGAAGTTTCTCCCTCCAGTTAGTATGTATGCTGCATTTGTGCTTAACCATATTCCAGTTTGGAAGAATCCAACAACAGAGAAAGTCACTCAGGCAGTAGCGCAAGAACTGGGCACTGATGCCATAAAGCATGCCCAACACCTACCACCTCAATGGCAGAGGTTCTCAAATGTAAGAATGAGAATGTTGTGGTTAAAAGCAAATCTTAGAAGGCAATAGGTGAGATCATTTATGGGTCAGCCAAAGAGTTTAATCTAGAGGTGGAAAAAAAAATCCACAGCATAACCAAATACAAACAAGATCACCATATATCTAGTGGTAATAGACCTACCAGCACTTTCACATAGCTTCAATTTAAGTAAGCAGTGCCACAAGAAGCTGTATGCCAGACATACTTTTGGCATAACATGAAGTCACATTTGGCACTAACTGGACTTCAACCTAAGCTCAGGCATCTTTATAGGTTCCAAAGCTGGCAATGCTCTTCTAGAGACAAAACAGCAGGAAAGGGTGCTCTAAATAAATTTGCTGTTACGTAGAGTAGAGTTTACTTACAACATTAGCTAAAGCACAGGCCCAACCGAAATATAGCCGTCAGATTATAAATAGTTGACTTAGCTGAACCAAGTGCCAGAACTGCTGTGTCTGCAGATGCAGCACAACATATGGGTAGATTTGCACATCCCCGAGATGAAACAGCAAGAGGCAATACTAGGAAGAGCTGCAGTTTTATGCAGCCAGTTAAGAAAATATTTCTGAAACTGTACAAGCTATCCAACAGAATAGGGACACATTTACAGTTTTAATTGCCATATGGGTAGGTGATGAGTGTGTGCACCACTTTTTTGACTAGTATTCCACCTAGGATACCAGTCACATGACTGCCAGATACAGATGCAGTCAGTGCAGTACTGTGCTTTCTAGATACAATTACACTGCAGTGGAAAATAAATTCTTACCGTCACCATCTGGTCATCATCTTTCACCTCTCGTGTTATTGTGGACTCTTTGCCATTCCATTTTTGCAACTGGACCAACACACCATTTTCTAGTGTAACATTAGTCTTGAAAGGCAAGAAAATTGGCATTAGGTGTCAATGTTTAAATCTGATTAAAATATATATCAGTAGTTACTTGTAGACGATAAAAAGAAGCCATCTTTTTAAGAATTAAAGGCACAAGTATGAAGTATTCTACAAGAAGCCACCACACAACTCATTGGCTGCTAAAGGTAAGACAACCTAGGTGACCAAGATCACCAGATAAACCATCAATACAAAACTTTCATATGTGCTGGATGCTCAAAAGGACCAACCAAAGAGGAGAGGGGGAAATAAAGGAACTCTAGTAGGATATATAGACAAGACAACATTGCTCACCTTAGTCTTCCTGCCATCAGCTGTCTCTTCATCAAACTCTTCACCAAGCTTGAAAGATATTTCGTGATTTTTGAAAGTACTTTCAGATCTTATCTTTATAACATCACCTTCTTTGGAGATGATAACGTCAGGTTTTAAGGTACATGCTGCTTTTCTTGTTAGGAACGGGACATCTGAAACCAAGTAGGACAGGATTGTGTAAATACAGCTTAATTCCTCACTAAACATGGTCTTATTTGAGGGGGGGAACGCCCCATCAACCCATGGCAGCAGCACCCCTGATTAGACGTTAAATCAAGATTCAAATGCCTCAACATTATAAAAATGTTCTTCAGCAGAATACGAGTAAACTTCTATTTATATACACTCATGTTTCAGTCATTCGATGGCAACAATGGCTCATTACCTTGCCCAGCCAGCACTATTTTACTGTGAAAGTTAGTCAATTAATAAAGTATTCTGACTGAAAGATTCAATTCAGTGACATGAAATTGTACAAGGTTATTGACATGGTTCAAGGTTTCCTGTAAGAAAACAGCCTTTATTTAAAATTGATTAACTGGTGAAAATGCTAATAGGAGGGGGAGATAGCAAGCTTTGGGTGGGATCAGTGGTGTAACTAGATATTACTGGGCCCCACAGCAGATTTATTTTAGGGCCCCCAAAATATCCAGAGGTTGTCCTGTTTTACCACTATATATTGAAACTGCTCATTAAGTAGGGCCTAATGGGCCCCCTATTCCTCCTGGGCCCCCCTGTCGCAGTCGCAGGGTCTGCTTCCTCTGTAGTTATGCCCCTGGGTGGGATAACTGAATCACTGCAGTCTAATTCCTAGAGCTGCCCTGGGACCCCACAGTGGGAGCACAGCAAGCAATGTGGACTGTGGTCTCAGTCAATTACGCTGACTAGCTCAAAGGCGGAAGAATTCTGGTTTGATACCTGTATTTGGTTTTAATTGTTTTTTCACCTAGTATTTTTAACCTTTTTTAAACCACACTGCATTTTTCTCCTTGCTAATTCTCTTATTTACATGGCTTTGTGTGATTTGTGGTTCTGTTAGGCAAGCTTAGTTCTCCTTTGAGCTAGTCAGCGTAATTGACTGAGACCACAGTCCACATTGCTTGCCGTGCTCCCACTGTGGGGTCCCAGGGCCTAGAAAAAGTATAGGCAGCAGTTCTCCGGGGACTTCTCCACTCTTTCACTAATTTCCTTTTCCTACTGAATTTTCCAAATGCAGATACTAAATTTCCTGAGCTTCCTGAGCTTTTTTACTCTAATTCTACTTAATCAATCAATTTGCCACAACCAATTTATATATCTAATTTATTGCACTATATTTCACAAGTATGATATAAAATTAATTTAACCCATAATCATATGAACTACTTTTAAGTGAGTTAATTTCTCCTAATTATGTGGATATTTTTCCTTTTTCTTTAGGGCATTATTTAACCCTTGAATAGACCAGTTCTGGTCCTTATTACATATTTTAATAAATTAACTTGGTCATCAGTAAATGATTACGGGCAATTTAGGCACATAGCACTTTACTATATTTATTGCTTTATAAATACAAGTTATTGTTCACTAAGGTTTATGGTTTTTATATTCCATGAATTATTGCATTATTATTTTAATGAATTGGTGGATGAATTTTCCCTAAGCCTTGGCTAGGTGTGGTAAGCTTTGATTGTTTATATTTTTTAATATAAGTACGAGTGTTTGGGGTTTCATTACTTCTGTATAATTTATTAATTCTATGATCAGGTAAATTATACCTCTGACACACTTTAGGTGCATTCTTGTGTATCTATATTAAGATAAGATTCACCTTTCCTTTCCACAGAAATAGTCAATATAAGGCTGATTAGTCATTAATACAAATTACTACTACATGGCAGCACATAAACCAGTGCAATTCGCATCAGAATTTAATAATCAGCCCTGTAGCATCACCTTATATTACAGACCAACCTCATTTTCTGATGGATAATTAGTGACGACCCCTAAGCTTAGCTTCTCAACAGCTGCTCAGAGCCCACTGAGCATGTGAGTGTCACAGACCAAGATGGTGACCCCCTGTGTCAAGTTAGAAGTCCTGAATCATTGCCGCTATTGACAAGCTGAAGCTTTAGGCTGGTGCAATAAGTTCAGTAAATAAAATATGTCATTTTTAGGGTTTCCTTCTCCTTTAAAGGAAAAGGCACAAATACTGGAAGTATTTGAGCTGTTCCTTTTTAAAGGCACTGTTCGCCTTTGAATTAACTTAACCCAGCTCTCTATGGGTCTTTGCTCAGTGGCAATGCAATTTCCTATCTACAGAGACCCTTCCTTACATTTAATCGCCACTTTTGGTGCAATCTTGGCAAAAACCCAAGAACGCAACGCACAGTAATTTCACCCATGCCCAATGGCAGTAGCAGCAATTTTTGAGATGCTAGGGGACACAAGTTTTGCTGAAGGCTTAATGCCTTTAGGGCTATAACTCCTGGGCAAACCCCCACAGTTTAATG
>CM044441.1:127723655-127783540 GCA_024363595.1 Xenopus borealis
ATTATCCACTGTTACTATAGGCACCATCTCTCCCTACTATACCTGCTATCCCACACAGTCCCTTCCCAGAGACTATTATGCCACTGTTAGTCACTATAGTCACTATCTATCTAGGATGTTTTGCCCCTTCCTTTGCACCTTTTAGCTCTTCTTCTAATCCAGGCAGTAGAAGTAGTGAGGCTGTGAGGGGGTTTTAAAAAACACACTGAATAAAAATTCAGACCCCGGTCAGGTAAGAGACAGGTAAGTCTGGCATAGTAAAGGGGCCCCTCTGGAATCAGATTATCGCTAATATAACATGACTGGGCGCAATCTGACGCCTGTTAGCTAGAAGAAATGACAAGGGCTACTCCTGATCCTTTGGTCGAATTGGCCGGTAGCCAAAGCTGTACAAAGCGCTGAGCCAGCCCGGCCAGTACAAAGGCATTAGCCGGCGGATTAGTCTTTAGAAGTCGCTGTCACAAGACCCCGCCCATCGTTCCTCCAGGCGCATTTATAGCGGCTCTCAGCATCCCAAGCGCAGCCTGCGCTCCCTGCATCTGTGTCTGAGCTCTGCGCTATAAGGAATCATGGCGGATCAATTCGTGGGCACCTGGAAGCTGACTGACAGCCAGGGATTCGACGAGTACATGCAGAGTCTGGGTAAGGCTTTAGCTCTATGTGCCACTTGTTGCTTTATGCTTCTTGCGCCATATTTACTTCATAGGCTGAATGGGAAGGTCCTCAATTTTGCATCTTCTTTTATGCGTTGTCCTTCAGTCAAGAAAAATCACTATATTAACAAAGTTGCAAATTTGCGGTAAATCATATCAGTCAATAACTTTGGTCAGTTGATTGCATTATGAATAATGAAAGCAGGAATCTCATCGCTTGATTTATATGTTAAGTTCCAATAGCTGGAAGGATAGACTCTGGCCATTCATAACTTTGTTTCTTACAGGGACAAACCAAAGTACAAATCCCCATCTCTACCTGTCATTAGTGGTTCACCTTCAAGTTAACTTTTACTATGTTATAGTATGACCCATTCTAAGCAACTTTTCAATGGTTTCATTATTCTTTTTTTTTTTTTTTATAGTTTTTGAATTAATTGCCTTCTACTTCTGACTCTCTCCAGCTTTCAAATGGGGGTCACTGACCCTGTCTAAAATCAAATACTCTGAAAGGCTACACATTTAGGGGCAGATTTACTAAGGGTCGAAGTGAAAATTCAAATTTCGAAGTAACTTTTGGCTACTTTGACTATTGAATAGCCCAAAATTTGATTTGAATTGAAAAAAATTAGAATTTTCGAGTTTCAAAGTACTGGCAGCTTAAAGCTGCTGAAATGCCATTTTAGCCTATGGGGGACCTCCTAGAACTTTTTTCTAAAGGTGGCCATAAATGCAGAGATCTGCTCGTTTGGTGATGTCGCCAAACGAGCAGATCTCTCCCCGATATGTCCACATTGAAGTGCATCATAATGCATTCAAAACGGGCGGTCGGATTGCAGCACCGTATACACTTGCAGATTCGGCTGCGATCCGACTAGGTTTATTAAACTGCCCGATCGAGATCTGGCCGACATTCTGCCAGATATCGATCGGGGAAGCCCGTCAGATGGCCCCACACACCGGCTGATAAGCTGCCGACTCGTCTATCGGCAGCTTTTATCGGCCCGTGAATGGGGGCCTTAAGTTCTGAGAAATCGAAGGATTTTGGGGGAAATAAGATTGTTCAATTCAAACGATTTTAATTTGATCAAATACGGCCGTTTTTGAAAATGGCCATATTAGTTCTAAAATGACCCCCCCAAATTTCGAATTTTGAAGTTTTTTTCACTTAGTAAATCTGCCACTTATTGTTTTCAGTAAGTTTTATTACTCATCTTTCTATTCAGGCCCTCTCCTTTTCATATTCCTGCCTCTCATTTAAAGCAATGCATGGTTGCTAGGATTATTTGGATCCTAGCAACCAGAAAGCCAAAATTGCAAACTGGAGAGCAAAATAGCAAATTATAAAAGAAAAAGAAAACTAATTGCAGATTGTCTCAGACTATCACTCTCTACATCATGCTAAAAGTTTAATATAAAGGTGGCCAACCCCTTTGACTTCCATTTTATAATAAGTGAAACATTATAAAGCCTGTGGAAATCACTGGTGGCTCCAGGGGGTTCTCACTTGTCTTTTACCCAGTAGTTGGTGTCAGTGTGTACCATGGACAGAGCATTTGATAACTGGAAGCATCGCTGTGTTTAAAAAGTATCTTACATCAGTGCCAAACCTGTCTTTAGGGGGTCAGCAAGCAACAGAGCTCCTTTTGCTCCTTTTCCTAGCAGTATAGCAACAGCTGTATGCAGAGTAAACACACTCCACCATGAGCTAGAGATTTATTTCTCAGTATGAGACCACCCTGTATCCAGTGGGGTTGCTGAATTTAGTAACAGCTTGAAGGCCACAAGTGTGTCTTTCTATGGATCCTTGGGCCGGACCACCACTAAGGATTATTTCCCCCAATATGATGCTTATGGTACACGGTTATTTACCCAGCCCCTGCCCCCCGCTGCATCCAGCATCAGTAGCGTGACGCGATGATGTGATGCGCTGGGGCCGAGGTAAAGAGAGGATCCGTGAGCAGCAGCTTAGTCAGACAGACACCTGTCTCGGTTGTAGCTATGGTTACAGGGGAACTGTCCAGGTCCTGACTGAGAATTAAAATAGGCCCTGGCATTTCAGGTACACAGAGGCCCAATCAGCCCACACAGAGGCCCAAACAGCCCCAACCAGCCCACTAAATACTGACTTTCTATGGGACCTTATAGCAGCCCCTCTAGCATTTGCCAGAACCCACAGATTGCCAGTCCGGGCCTGGAACCGTCAACCAAATCCCCACTCTCCGGAAAGACAGTGGGATCCTATTTGCAAAACTCATCATCTTCCCAGCAACCTGTAGCAATGTTACTAGTCAGGTGGCCGGTACAATGCCTTTGCTCATACACAACAACGGACTGGTTTAGTTTGTGGCACTGTAGCCCCATTACAAATGGCAGCATCCAACTACTGATCTAGTGCTAGTGATCCCCCCTCTAGGATCTGGCTTTGCTGGCCATGTTGCAGATGAATAAGGAAGCCTTGGCACAGATTGGGGCTGGTGCAATCAGTCATATGCCAGTTGTGCTGGCCCAGCACCAGTCTGAGATTGTGTAATTACAGGATCGCTGCTTGTTCTCCAGGGTTGAAAATTTCCAGCTTTAACCACATTTACACTGATTGTGGCTCTGTGACACCGGACAGCGCTTGGGTTTAAGCTTTGCTGACTTTACTGTTTTATTATTATCAATGGGCAAATTATTTGGCAGTAATTGAGCTTTTAATAAATAAATAAATTAAAATTTTGCTGTACTTTCTACCAGGGAATTGGATTAAACAATTTAACTGTAATTACTTTACTTATCCTTTTTTTTCTCCATGGACCGCTGATTGACCAGGTTCGGTTATGGTTCTCCCTTTACAACTTCACAATCCACCCCCATAACTGACTGAGAGAGTCATTCAAGCTTACACAGTCTCTTTATTCTGAAGTTTGTGATTCTAGAAACAGAGATCAGATATTCAGATTTCTTTGTATGTAGTGCATATGCCAATTTGGGAATCACATTTTCCCTGAAAAAAATTCTTTCCCTTTTCTTTAACATCCACTGTATTTTAATTTTTGTATTATTTTTTTGTTCTATCTATTTTATTATTTGTCCTCTATTCACATTGTTGCTATTCTGCTTGATAACTGGTTAGAAATGAGTTGATACTTCCAACAAATGTATTTCATATTCTGGTTCTTTTTGATCTAGCATACTTATGTGTTACTTTACTTGTTATATGATTTTGATTCTGCAAGAAAGTAGCTGCCAAGTTTTTATCTCTTTGCTGTTTATTGTGAAACATACAATAAAATATTTGAAACACAGCAATCCACACCGTACTTGGCTAAGCAGAAATTATTTTAAGCTTACTTTAAGATTTATTCTCTGCTCTGGTGCATGACTGCTACTGTGCTGTAGTCATATTTCTGAGCAGCTACTGTAATTGCTTTTTCTCATTTTATTAGGGCGATTATAGTGATATAAGCTGGGTATTTTTGACACCTTATATCATATTTCCTTTGAAATGATTGAGGGGCATTTCTAAGTCTGCTGTTTGAGCTGGAAATAATTTGGGTAACAGAATTCTCTGGCTAGTCCTGTGTGCCTTTGCCCTTAGAGTAAAGAGGAATTAAAACAGAATCATTATCACCACTGAGGTTAGTTGCTGTCTCTGCTGAAACTGAACCCTTTGGGCCTGTATGAGTGCAGCTAAGCAGATACAGTCAGTGGGGGTTATGGGTGTGTTATACCGGTAATATTGCTAATGAGACTTTGCAGCACTGGGGATAATTAGTTACAATGTGCATGACTTCTCCCGGTGTTGCATCACTTTAGATGAAACTTTGTCCCCAGGCACCTCATTGCTAGCTGAGCAGTCAAGGGATGTTGGGAGTTGTTGTTCTGTAACAGCTGCAGCAATCGCAATTAACTGATCTCAGTGTCCTTTATGGGTCAGTACCCACATGAGAGCACTGAAACACAGACATGACTAGTTTCATCTGCGCTGAAGTGAGGTTATAGGTTCACTGTATAATAGTCAGAACGGTAGCACAACCCTATACCACACTGGATAATGGTTTGTATAGTACAGCCCCGAGCACAAGAATAAATAAAAGACATGCACTTTATTGGGTTTAAGGATTAAAGGACTGTATTTTCAGATTTGTCATCGGCTTTAACACTTGACTGGATATAATGAGTGTTGTGGTTCATTTATACGTCTGGACATTGGCAGACTGCATGCTCATGGGTTGGAGGTCACATGCTTTCCATTGACAGGCTGCTAACTGGCAGGAATGTAGGAATATACAGAGGTTTTGTTACCAGAGCGTGTTTGCTTATCGCTACTGTAAATTCTTACTTGTTTGTTCTACCTTAAACACAGACGTCTACCTTTCCACTCTCACTGCCAGTATTATGAAAATTAGCTAAAGCTTATGGCAAATGTGGCTACAAGCCCCACCAGGACCCAGTCACTGGCTTTAACTGAAACTGCCTGAGCCACCAGGTTCTGGTTCTTCATAACTTCAGGTTCAGGTTCTTCCACAAAGTTAACTCCATTGTTGATTAAAATGAAATAAAGTTAATAACACACAAAACATACTACAACAAATCCAAACTGTCTTACAGATTTGTGTAATTCTTAAATGACAATCCAAATCCCTGAAAGTGAATATTATGAGGGGGTTCAGCGTATGGAGGGGCTATAAAACTGGTTACAGTAGTTGCCTAGGAGCAGGAACCCATGGCAACCAAGGTGACTAGTAAATTTTACCTGCTATAGGTTACTGCCACTGGGTAAACTTAGTGCCTTTTAATATAACATAACCCTATTAGTGCTGTGCATTTAGAACATACATCTGTACTTAATCTAATTAATCTAGTAATCTAGTGCTACTCTAGCATTGTCAATAGTAAAAAAAAAAAATCATAAATATTTACAGCAATTATTTTGTTCCTTGGCGCAGGGGTCGGTTTTGCCACAAGAAAAGCAGGCGCTATTGCAAAGCCCAACGTGATCTTTTCTGTGAACGGTGACGAGATCTTGTTAAAGACAGAGAGCACCTTAAAAACAACGGAGGTGGCATTTAAACTGGGGGAGGAGTTCGATGAGATGACAGTAGATAACAGGAAAACAAAGGTTTGTACACTGTTAGTCTAAGGGCCTCTATAAAACCAGGCTAAAACAGGAGAAACTGGAGAATAAATGATAAAGGATGGGAGGTAGAGTCTAACTGGATCAGCCTTGCCTAACTAGCTATTGATTTGGTACTGTTTTCGGCTGGACCCAAACTCCTTTTCCTCTCCATAGAGCTACTGTTTATAATTCCATCAAAAGGAACTGAGGCAGCAGGAATTAATTAGGGCATGGGCAACCTAACAAACTCATGAATGGTGCACTTTATTTATTTATTTATATATATATATATATATATATATATATATATATATATATATATATATATATATATATATATACTTGGCTGGATGCCATCCTGGCCATCCTACATATATAGGGCCAACCAACCTACAGTAATCCAGTTATTGGGCTAGCTTCTCCAACACTCTATTGCTGTTTATGGAACAAGTGAGTTTGGCTATTGTGTACAGTAACTTCTATGCTCAATGCATTGTGTTTGATTGGGAAAGGAAACTATGCAATGTGAAAAGGCAAGCTAAAAGCACAGCTTAGGGCTCCAAATTTCAGTCATTATGAATGGAACGCTTACATATTACATAGAGATATTACAGGGGTACAAGGTAAATATCCAAGCCTTCAGTATGTGAGGTTTATAGGTACCGTCTCATTATTGGAGATCCAATAAACTCTAACCTTGTGTGCTCTTTACCTGTTCTGTCAGTGATACTCACCTAGGACAGTAATTATTGTGCTTTTCCACAGACTATTGTAACTTGTGACGGTGGCGTTCTGAATCAGGTGCAGAAGTGGGATGGCAAAGAGACCACCATTCAAAGAGAAATAAAAAATGGCCAGCTGGTGGTGGTAAGTTTTATTTGCGACATCAACTTATCTGAGACATAATTCATGAACGAATTGCAATACACCTATAATGGGATCCATTTCCTAAAATGCGAGTTCTATCCAACTCAACTATGAAGCTCTAAAATAAAAAATATATTCTAGTAGTATATTATAGATAGAATTTGTCAACATTTATTTTTATGTGCCATATGTTCCGAAACCATAATGCAAACTCATTGACTGTCCCAAAGCTGTGGATGAGGTTGCTTAGTTTGAAGTGTAAATAAGATGATAATTGGGGTGAATTCTTTTTTGTTCTGGAATATAATTTAGGGTTATATCACCTTGTTGTCCTAGATATTCTTACAGTGCTAGAAAGACTCCTGTGACAATGTAGGGGGGGGGGGGGGGGGGGGGGGGGGGGTGAAAGGGAAAGCCAAATTCAAATGCAGAGAGTTGGGAGGCAACAAAAGCATGCTAAAAGATCCTGAGGGTCCCAAATTAGGGCTGTGACTTGTAGCCTTTATGTGGACTGAGAGACTACAGGAGGCTCTGTTTGTACAGTACACCTGCTTTTAATGCAACCAAAATTTGCCTCCAAGTCAGGAATATAAAAATAAGCACCTGCTTTGAGGACATTGGAAGCAACATAAAAGGGTTGGTGAGTAACATGTTACTTATGAGCCACTGGTTGAGGATCACTGATCTAGCTACACCACAAGGCCTATCAGGGTGGTAGGTAGGCAATGTTTTTTTTCTGATAAAATATATTTGAAACTATGGGGCAAATTCACTAAAACACGAAGCGTGTAATGCTAGCGCTAATTCGCCAGTGTGACGTCATTTTGTAACTTCGCAAATTCACTAACACTGACTCTGGCGAATTTTCACTAGCGAAGTAGATAGACTAGTGCAACTTTGCACCCTAATGCCAGGCGAAGTTGCGCACTGAAGAAGGATTGTAATTACGCTAATTCACAGATGAAAATTTTTGTGAACGTTACCTCTTATGCTAGACGTTACTTCGCCAAGTCAGACCTGGCGAAGTTCAATACAATAGATAGGAGTTTGAAGAAAAAAAAACACTGGTGTCTTTTACCTTTTGTAGGGTCTGAAAAATAGCAGTGGGAACATGTTTAGGGCAATAGAACAACTTTAATTTATTTATTAAAGGTTTCCTGCGCTTGTGTAGTGGAATGTAGTGGCTGTAACATATACTTCTATTATACTTTGAAATTTGCGCCGTATGCAAATTAGGCATCACTAGCGTAAATGCGCTTTGCCTGGCGAAGTAACAGTATCGCAACTACGCTACCGTTCGCCGACCTGAGCGTAACTTTGACTTTAGTGAATTAACGTAGCGCTGGCAAAATTCGCCTGGTGAAGTGCGGCGAACGTTAGCAAAGGCAATTTGCCCCTGTGAGTAGCATGTGGCTTTGTAAGTCCTCACCAGTGAGATGTAAAATCATCTGAAGTTGGCATGTAGGGCAGTTGCCGAATTATCCCCATTCATAGCAACCGCTGGTTTAATTTCATCTTATGTCTTTCTTATGTTACCATTTTATTTCCCCCCAGACATGTACAATGGGAGATGTGAAGTGCGTCCGTACATATGAAAAGGTGAAGGCATAAGACGGAATCTCAGCTGAGATTGAAGAGAGCTCAGTTCAATGAGCCAGGCTTCAGCCACACCACAGCCTCAAAAGCCACTTTGATTTTCAGTTTTGGCCTCTTCATTTGATAACTGAACAACTGTATAAGATTGTACTTGAAAGAACTAATGTAACCAATGTGACCTGGTCCGGATGTTCAATAAAAGTATGCAACCCATGACTGATTTTCTCTTCACATTCATTGGAATGGAACAATATTCTCACCTTCTCACCTACATACAATTATTAAAAATGGTAAAATAATCAAAATGAATGTTTGCCAGATGAAAAAATAACACGACAACCTGATTAGAAATATTTAATGTCAAGGTTTTTTCCCCCATTTTGGGCTCCATTTGGTACTTGCCTCACATACTATAGTCTGAGCTGTGCAGCAGCACTTTCCATAATATCACCTTGGGCCTTTAGTTATAACTGTAGACGTCACGTCTTAGTTATAAAAGTCCCTCCCAACTGGTGTCTCCACTGCTAATACTTTGCCATTGAAGTGAGGCCATAGTTTTAGTATATGAACCAGTTTGTTATGTAAAAGTGAAATTATGGAAGCAGTTGAATATAATTTAATATGTTTTGCATATGAACATAACTTTTCAACTTGCATTTTTTGTTTATGACTTTTAAATAACAAGGTAAACGTGCAAATAACTAAGCCCAGCCATGAAAATTTTTTTAGTTTTTCCCTTATACTGATGCCCAAGTCTATATTCTTTCCTCACTTCACCTCTACTTCCCTCTTACTTCTTTCTACCTGCCCTTGATGTCTTACTATATACAGCTTTAGGGGTCTATGATCCAAAAAACTCCACCATTTATTTATACAAACAACAATTTTTTAATTGTATTGTGTATTATTTGTAATAATAAGAGGGAAATTTGCTCTTCATGCTGATGACAACAAAATCCATTTGTTAAGGGGTTGTTCACCCTTGAGTTAACTTTTAGTATGACATTGAGACAGATATTTAGAGACAATTTGCAATTGTCTTGTTTTTTTTTATTATTTGCGTTTTTTTAATTATTTAGCTTTCTATTCAGCAGCTCTTCAGTTTGTAATTTCAACAATCTGGTTGCTAGGGCCTGAATTACCCCAGAAACCGTGCATTGATTTGAATAAGTGACTGGAACATGAGTAGGAGAGGGTCTGAATAGAAAGATGAGTAATAAGAAGTAGCAATAAGAAAACATATGTAGACTTACAGAGCATTTATTTTTTGATGGGACCCATGGCCTCCAGTTTGAAAGCTGAAGTCAGAAGAAGAAGAAGGCAAATACTTCAAAAACTATAAAGAAAAAATAATGTAGACCAACTGAAAAGTTGCTTAAAATGGTCCATTCTATAACTGCACCTGATCATGTGACTTGTGCCAGCACTTCAGGAGGGAACTGCTTTCTGGCAGGCTGTTGTTTTTCCTTCTCAATGTAAGTGAATGGAACACAGTGGGACATGGGTTTTTACTATTGAGTGATGTTCTTAGATCTACCAGGCAGCTGTTATCTTGTGTTAGGGAGCTGTTACCTGGTTACCTTCCCATTGTTCTGTTGTTAGGCTGCTGGGGGGGTCAGAGCATAAGTCACATGACCGGGGCAGCTGGTAAATTGACAATATGTCTAGCCCCATGTCAGATTTCAAAATGAAATATAAAAAAAATCAGTTTGCTCGTTTGAGAAATGAATTTCAGTGCAGAACTCTACTGGAGTAGCACAATTAACTGATGCGTTTTGAAAAAAAATGTTTTTTCCCATGGCAGTATCCCTTTAAGCTACACTATCCCTTAAATAGTGCTTCAATATTGTAGCTGTATGGCACAGTGCTCCATATTATGTATGTGTTATTTTCCAAGCACTCTGTTTAACAGCTCCCATACCTGTATCACCTCCATGTAATATAATTAATCTGAAATATAAGCACTAGTTATTTATGGGACAGCAATAATTGTCAGGGAAGCAGAATACATGACAATGCTAAAATCCTCGGCATCTTTTTACTCGGATCAGGAGCTTTGTATAATGTAATTCTTAATACAGATACAATAGTTCCATAGTACAATAGGACTCTATTAAACCAACACAATATTGAAATGGCTCTTCATTGTGCAGGGCTATATAGTAATGACAAGAACTGGTGCCCTATGTATTGCCTGTTCCCAATGATGAATTCATTCTAATACTAATATATTCATTTTGGATATTTGTTTGCATTTTGAGATATTTGCATGAAAATATGTGAATGGTTTAATTGTACTAATTGCACTGCCTGCCTTGCTCAACTACAAGACCCAAATGATCCTAAAACCCTCGCAGCTATTAAACGTAATATTGTGCTGCCCTTGGTGAGACAAATCACATAATTCATTTTTGGAAGGGAATAGATGTTTCGAATTGTTTGATATTTTTCTTATTTAGCAATCTGTAGCACTTAATGTTGATTATCGTCAGCACAAAAACAGTAATTAAATGGGAATGAATCATTTTTATTCCTGCCTACCATAATTCAAAAACCTTATTCCATACTCCCTGCAGATAAATCCTGACATTATTGTTGATCTCTTTTTTTAACTGAAATGTTTGTAATTCAATGATATTTAGAGCAGCAGTAATGGTGGAAATGTAACGTTCCAAAAGCTGGAGGTGTGTGGCAATGACCTATACCCACTGTTGTCCAGAGAGTAGACAGAACCCAAAGTACCATGAGTACCATGCATTTGTACCCAAGTGTTTTAACCCTTGCATCCAGACATTATAATATCCAGATTGTCAGTCAGGGTCTGGCCTGGCCCATAAAACAGTTTGTTGCTTCTATGTGTACTGGCACCATGCCTGCTCACTTGATGGCACACATGAATTTCTTGTGCTTCCTTTCTGGTGCAGAGGAAATATGTGTGTTTTCCCACATGTAAATCAGCAACCTCTGATTTATCTTTCCTGTTCTGTAATGAGCATGTTTGGCTAACAAATGTAGCCATAATAATACGTATAGCAAAAAAAAAAACTTATTTGGGGCTTATTGACTAAAGGTCGTATCTTTCTGGGTATGAGAAAAGCAGTCCCTATGCTAGATGCCTGCTAAAGATTCTTTTGCCTACCCCTATTCCAGATTCCCTCCTTCTGTCGCTTGATCCTCTCTCTGTCATTCTCTCCTCTGTCCATCTGTAAATCCCTCCCTCCTCTATCGCCGAATTAGTGACCGGTATAGTCAGAACAATATAAAGGCATTTACATGCTACTTGTGCATCAATGACTTCTCTATAGGACTCAGTTCACTGACGATGCATAAATGCTGCTGTGTAAATGTCTTGATGCTTGGGCAAGTGCTTGTTCCTTAGAAATACAACATACATTCCAACTGTCCTGTTTTGAGTGGGACAGTCCCGCTTTTGACAGCTGTACTGATATGTCCTGAGTTTCTCTTTGATCTCCTACATTGAACTACCAGAAAACAATCATTCAGAATTCAGTAATAATGGAAACATAATGAGGCAAGGAGATTCAGTGAGAGGATGATCCCTTAAAGGACATGTAAACCCCCTCCACACAAATTTAATCAGTGAACAGCCTCTCTGAAATCTTTAGATACATGCCATTCTTTAAAAGGTTAACAGTAAGACTGCAGCATCCCCTTAATCACTTAGAAATCCTTCTTCTCCTCTAACCCACTCAGCCCCCTCCCTGAGGAATTTCCTTTGGCTGTTATTTGACTTATGAGCATGGTCAGTTCTCAGCTCAGGTTACTAAACACACCCTCCAGTCTAACAACCAATGAAGAGATAGCATTGCTGGTTCCCATAGAAACTCTACTCTACCTGTCTGATCCTATTTTTTTCCTCCTAAATACCTCTCCTAAGCTCAGCATAACCATTACAGTCCTCAAACCCAGCAGAACTTTTTATCAAAGTATGTTGTGCCTGTGTAAACCTGCATTGTAGTTACCTGAACTACAGCATACATGTTCTGTTTGCACATGTTACTGATGATGTGTCAGAGGGAAAACGGTCATTGGTTGAAAGCTGCTATTTGTTTTAGGAAAATGTGATGGTGCTGGCAAATGAGTGGGTATATGCAGTTCAAATGAAGTGGCCTGGGTGGGGAAGATAAGCCCAGCTTATATACATGGTAGGAAAATATAGGCTTTACATGTCCTTTAAGGCTAGGGCCAGACAGGGTCAAGATCAGCCTGCTGAAATCCACAGGCTGATTTCAGCCCTTGCCACAAGTTATATAATCTTTCTTCATTCGTGTCCAGAACTCTTGTGTCGGCTATGGCATAGACACGCTCGCTGGATTTTAGCTCAAAATGCACAGTCTTGAGTTTCTTCACTAAGATCCACGAGTGTGTCTGCACCAGAGCCAACACAATGGTTGCAGGCGCAAATAAAGAACAAACATACCACTCACGTTAGGGGTTGAAATCAAACTATGAATTTCAGCAGGCTGATTTTGGCCCCTTCTGGACCTAGATTGACAACTGTACACAATGGATTAAAAGTAGTTTAGAACAGCCTACTTGGCTTATTTACAGAGTATCTGGGAAGAAGAATTGGTATTTCTGTGGTGAAGTTTTGCCCAAAGCAAAAGAGGAAGATGATACAATGAATTCTAAATTGGTATTTGCAGCAGTAATCTTCAACTCCGTCATTTGGTCAAGTTAAGGTCAATATATATGGAATGCACTTAGTTCTGTTTATGCTTTGTTATTTTCTTGTATGTAGATCGAGCACACTGAGTACTTTTCCATCCATGTAACTTTTAATTCATCCCAAGGGAATTTCATTTTTAATCAGAACCGGACAGGAGCAGCTCCTGTTGATAAGGCTGATGATGAACCAGCCAAGGAGAGTGAGCCATGCCAAATTACATATCCCTGTTATTGGGAGGCAAAGATTCCTGCAGCTAAAAAGCTTCAGGCTACAAGTACAAAGTCACAGTAGAACAGAGAGCAGCCAGGTGGAAAATGGGTGGGGTACAGTCAGCTAGAATTTGAACTAGAGTAAACCCAAATGCACTGCACAATAATATGGCTCACAACTGCGCAATTGTCACCTTACATATATTTCTTTACATATCTTTTCAATTTTTTTTTGCAACCCAAAAAGAAATTATAATCTTAACAAATGAAAGATAACTTTTTTGAGTGATTTCTGAATATTTACATCTTTATATCATGGAAAATGATCTATAAGAACACCATAGTAAAAAGAAAAGAAAAGAAATGCTGTTTGGTCGGATACATAGGGGCCCATTTATTAAGACTTGAATTTATCTGTTCAAGATTCCTAAGGCGAAAACTCAAATTTTTCATGGAAAAAAACCCCTCAGAATTGTAGAGATTTACAGTCATATGAAAAAGTTTGGGAACCCCTCTTAATTTGGAGTTTTGTTTATCATTGGCTGAGCTTTCAAAGTATAAACTTCCTTTTAATATATAACATGCCTTAGTACATGTATTAGTGCAAAATTACAAGGGTTTCCAAATTTTAGCACAGGCAGTTTTTCACATTTGATTTAATCTCATACAATTGAAAAAATCTTTGTTCAGAAAACACCCAAGTACGCAGATGTTCTTGGGAAATGAAAGACATGCCATTGTTATCTTTTTTCTTGACAGTGGAGTAAATTATTATGCAGGCTGAGAGGGGTTCCCAAACTTTTTCATATGACTGTATTATTCCCAATGCTGCTAAATAAGAAAATACTCCATCTCAAATCTGTCAACGTCATGTAGAAGTCAATGGCAGATGTCCCTGAAGTTGTTCCTGACATCATGCTCTTCACTGAATAATGCAATAAAGTTGGCGTTTTCATCTGATGATCTGAAAAAGTTGAGTTAACGTAAGATGTGAGTTGATGCTTGATTTTGTCATGCAGTTTTGTCGCACCGAAAATTAGCTCAATTCGTGGAAGGGAGTTTGGTCGACTTTGTTTTCCTAAAAAACTGAGCTTAATTTGAGTTTTAGTAAATAACCCCCACAAATGTTATTTAATAAGCCAAATGTAAAGGCACAGGCCTATTGTATCAGTGGTTCAGTTATCACAATAATTGGTACAAACTATATGATTTATTAACTGCTGTGAAATATGTAACAGACCTAATCTAGAAAGCACAATGCAAACAATGAATCATTTGCTTGAAGGAGCTACTGTACAAATCTGATCATCCCATGCATTTCCACAAACTCCTTTATACTGGGTGCTTATGAAATATGAGTTACAGGACTATGCTGAAATATCATTTGCCAATAATACCTTAGAGTGCGGCCACATCATTGGAGGATTATATATATATATCTGTATATTTAATATTGTATTTAAGGGAACTAGGTTATTTTAAACTATATTGCGCATGCGCGGATCGATGCACTTGCATATGTGTGAACAACGTGCCGCTCGAGTGTAAGCTCAGAGTAAGCGGGAGAGAGAACAAGCAGTCGGGGAGAGTGGGGACCGGACGTGGGGTGTGCGGCAGAGAAGGTATACGCCTGGTGCCCCCCCCCAGCTTTGCACCCTAGATACGTGCCTACTCTGCTTACCCCTAGTTCCGGCCCTGGTTTCATCACCGGGAGGTGTCAGGGAGCTTTTATCTAATTACTTTCCCATTGTTCTGTTGATGGGCTGCTGAGTGGAGAAAAGTAGGGGGCCGACATCAGTCCAACTTGCCATACAGCAGTTAAAATAGACTGATTTTTTTCAGAGCACATGACTGAGGGCACTTGGGAAAGTAAGAAACAATTGGTTTGTTAATCTTTGTAAATCTGCAGAGCTGCCATCTCCTCAAATTTTTCAGGAGTTACCAGAGTCTGGGTTCTGTCCCCCAGTCTTCCGTCACTCTTAAGCATTCCCCTGATATTCCACAATTTTCGATGATTTGCATCTGACATTAGCTCTTTTATGAATTTATTTCTCCATTGGACTAAGGCAGCAAAACTAAAAATGGAACAGACATGAAAGTTGGCTACCAAAAGTTCTTTTCAGGTAAACGCTCTTGGGGTGTAATGCCCTAAATATCCTTTAATCTAATCATCTTCTCTGTGACAGTATTTATTTTCACACATCCTCCCTTTTGTTAAAAAAATCTGGCGCAGGTCCACCTCTCTCCAGATGGATAAGTAAGTGTTCCAGTAATATCAGAACAATGTCCAAAATAACCATGGAATAACTAGCTTTTCCCTGTAGGGTAATTATGCTGAAAATATTTACACAACATACTGTACTGTATTGGGAAACAGCCGGACAGAGCTGCAAGCTTAAATGAAGAACAAACTCTCCAAACTATAAAACAAAAGCATGTGCAAAAAAAAGAAAGTTGGAGCATTTAGGACACAAAATGTAAAGGAGAAAATAACAAGCTGGTAATATACAATTTTCCATGAAAGTGTTGGATTCAAGTCAGCAAAGAATAATGAAAGAGACCAGTTGCTGCAGCAGCATGTATAATTATGATTTAAACAATAGAAATTCATCTATTAGTGAGATCCCCAAACAAAATATTTAAACTCCACCATTGCAAGTCAGATCAGGCAGGGATTTGCTATAAACTGGCAAATGTGCTGAATCGATGATGTTCTCTTTCAGTGTTTCTGTCTTCATCTGCAGCCCTGACTTCAAAATGGACAAATACAGTACTAACTGTATAACTGTGTGCATAACTCAAAGCAACTGGACTTGCTGAGATATTTTAATGAAGACGTTTCACTGCTCATCCAAGCAGCTTCTTCAGTTCAACTGACTGGTGTAGGGGAGTTCTCAGCAAATAGACTCTTCCAACAATCCAATCACAATGGCACACTGCAACTCTTCAGAGAGGTGACATTTGAAATTCACAGAGGTGTTGATTCTGTGTAGTTACAGTGATAGAATAACCAATGTGTCATGCAACTCCTAGACACAGGTGTTACTTGTGAGAGTTGCATGAATGGATGTGTCAAGAGTTCTGAAACCGCCGGGGAACAGATGCGAGAACAGCATTGTATGTAGCAGACAGGTGGTGTCGAAGGCCCCCGCCTCTGTTCAGGGATGGTTTCTCCACCTTAACATGAATCGCCTCTTTCACACCTCTTTCAAACCAGCGGTCTTCTTTATCCAAAATTTGGACATTGCTATCTTCAAAAGAGTGTCCCTTGTCTTGTTTACAGAACACATTAATTCAGTGGACAATAACATCAAGTTCACAAGGGAAGATGTCCACGGGAACAAACTTGCTTTTTTGGACTGTTTAATTTGCATCCAAGAAGGGGGTATTTTAAAAACTGAGGTGTACAGGAAACCTACTCATACGGATCAATATCTGTTGTTTGATTCCCACCATCCGCTGGAACACAAACTGGGTGTCATTAGATCTCTGCACCACAGGGCGGAATGTGTGGCAACTGATACTGAGTCCAAGGACAAGGAGCATAAACATCTCAGAGGAGCTTTAAAAGCATGTGGCTACCCAGACTGGGCCTTTGTTAAAACAGCAGCAACCAAGTCCAACAGGAACATCAAAAGAAATAACCACCCGGAGACACATAGTAAGCAATACATAGTCATCCCATATGTAGCTGGAGTGTCTGAGAAACTCAGGAGGATTTTCAACAAACACCACGTCCCTGTGTTCTTCAAACCTAGCAACACACTGAGACAAAAACTGGTACACCCAAAGGATCCAACTCCTAAGGGAAAACAAAGTAATGTGGTATACGCAGTCCAGTGTAGCGATGAGTGCACAGATCTATACATTGGGGAGACAAAACAACTGCTTCACAAACGAATGGATCAGCATAGGAGGGCGAACTCTACAGGACAAGACTCGGCTGTTTTTCTACACCTAAAAGACAAGGGACACTCTTTTGAAGATAGCAATGTCCAAATTTTGGATAAAGAAGACCGCTGGTTTGAAAGAGGTGTGAAAGAGGCGATTCATGTTAAGGTGGAGAAACCATCCCTGAACAGAGGCGGGGGCCTTCGACACCACCTGTCTGCTACATACAATGCTGTTCTCGCATCTGTTCCCCGGCGGTTTCAGAACTCTTGACACATCCATTCATGCAACTCTCACAAGTAACACCTGTGTCTAGGAGTTGCATGACACATTGGTTATTCTATCACTGTAACTACACAGAATCAACATCTCTGTGAATTTCAAATGTCACCTCTCTGAAGAGTTGCAGTGTGCCATTGTGATTGGATTGTTGGAAGAGTCTATTTGCTGAGAACTCCCCTACACCAGTCAGTTGAACTGAAGAAGCTGCTTGGATGAGCAGTGAAACGTCTTCATTAAAATATCTCAGCAAGTCCAGTTGCTTTGAGTTACTTTTTATATATATATACCATGACCTGGATGAATGAGAATCTTCATAGTTGTGTGCATAACCTGATTATATTATAGCCATTATTACTATTATTGTTGTTCAAGTGTCAAAATATTCAGTAGAACTATATATATACAGTATATATGCTGTATACAGAATATCATAAAGCTCAGCTTTATGGTTTTCTGTGGGGTAAAATTATTGTATTCTAGTTGACTTACATTACAGTGATTTCTATGGGGTAAAATCTGTGTGTTCTAGTTGACTTAAATTACAATGGTTTGTATGGGGTAAAATGCATGTATTCTAGTTGACTTACATTAAACTGGTTTCTATGGGGTAAAATGAGTGTATTCTAGTTGACTTACATTACTGTGGGATCTATGCGGTAAAATGAGTGTATTCTTGTTGACTTATACTACACAGGTTTGGCCTGCCTTTTCCATACTTTCCATTCAATATCAAAAACATATGGCTGCTCCATAATCTGTTGTGGCCAATTCCCATTATGTACAAGCACTGCCTCTTGCCTAACTCTGGACCCCTTTGCCCCTATTAGGGTTTAGAAATATGGACAATCCAATCTAAACATTTGGGATTTATAGCCATTAATGGGAGCTACCATTTAATACTTTCTGCCAGCCACAACCTTCTATGATTTCTCCCCTGCACCATGATTTAATTGCTTCTATCATTATCCCTTCATGTGTTGAATGATTATCTACCCTATGATGACCTATTTAAGTCTGCAGGCTGTTATTTTCAGCATTTCAAGTCATTTTAACATCAATGTATTGCGAGTCCCCCCCCATGTGGAAAAAAGGACAAAATCAAAATCTGCTGTACATTCAATGGTAGGCTTCCAGATAATTTGGAATCAGGGACCCAATGATGCTTGTAATATTCTCACTACTAATCAGTGGTGCATTAATGACATGTGGGGGCCCTAGACTACACCACACAGACCTCATTCTAGGCTACTGTTGGGTCTGGATGTGTTCAGATCCAGACACACGGGCACCAAAGCACTTCATGCACAAACACATAAATACAATGTCTTCTTGTCCTAGCAGGTGCCCCTGGCCAGACCTAGCAGCAAAAATAAAAATAAATATTAAAAGAAAATAGAAATAATAATTGAAATCCACCCTTGTTACTAATCTCTACTGGTAAATTATTGAATACAAATACACAACACATGTAAGGGATGGGGATGTTTACCTAAGTAGAAAGAAATCAATACAATTAGACCCATCTGTTGTACAGTGGTGTGTTATATGTTGGTTCTTTATATGTATGTGTTAATGATATTTATATGAGGGGGGGTGAAAATGGTGATTCACTGTTGTGGTCTGTGTTCCCTAGGGATAGGCATCCAACTCATCAGTGTGTAATTGCAAAATAAACCCAACATAAATGGACATGATTAGTGCCAAGGGACTAAGGAGCTTTTTGGTTTATTTGAAATGCAGCTTCTAAAAAATGAAAATATGAAACAGTTCTGATGCAACCATTAGATTTCTTTTGTTCTCCAGTTTTTGCCACTTGTTATTTCCTCTTCGGTGTTGCAGTATAATATTAATACATAAGTTCAAATGATAGGCTACTCCAAATCCTTTTACAAATGAAATTCAGAAGTCTATAGTGACTCTTCAAGTAGACTAAGAGGTAAGGGACGATGCTTCTCTTCAATTTTCTTTTTGATACTTCTCCCAAAGATAAGTGGTGCAAAAGAAGTTACCTTCAGGGTCTGCCCCCTAGTAAAATAGTTCCCTGAATCCCATGCACAGTTTAGTGTTAGGTGGAATCTTTAGCTAACTTCATGAAGATTTATACTATACTACTATTAAACTACTCAACCAGCACAAAACCTTAGGAGAAGAGAGAGTTTCCAACTGTTGTTGTTTGTAGCCTTTACATTTTATGAGTTTAATCAAGGGAAAAAACATATTACACTAATCAATGTACCCTTATTTCAGTTTCCACACATACCTAACAACAGCTTTTCTATAAATATATAAGTAATACCATATACTACTACTATAAGTAGTAACTGTTGCACATGTATAGCATTGCCATTCTATTAGTGACATAAACTCTTTGTCCGCAACTCTTCTGCTTCTCTTAGTGAGAGGAATCTGCCAAAACCCATTGGAGGCATCTAGGATTGTAAATATTTTGGCATTTGCAGTTTCACCCAGGATTTCATTCCAAATGGGTATATGAAAATGTTCTCTCCTTATGTTTTCATTTAACGCTTTGGGATCCAAACACAAAATGAGGGATTTGTCTTTTTTCTCTAAAATGACTAAGGAATGTACCCAAGCTGAAGGTTCATTGATAGGCTCAATTATATCTAACTCAGCCAGGTGCTGCAATTTTCTCTCAGTGCCACTGGCACATGCCTTTTGCCTTTTACAACTGGTTTTGTATCAGCTTTCAATGAAATATCACCTGCAACTGGAAGTTTCCCAAGACCTGCAAACACATCCTCATATTCAATTATCAGTATATCTATGTTGCTTTGTGGTGATTCTGCCACAACAAATAATTTGTTTACCAGTCCCAAGCTCTCACATGTTTGGGAACCTAATAGGGGTCAGTAATTACACGAGACTACTGCAAATTCATGTCTGTTTACCTTGCCATTGTAAGTAAGAGCGAACGTGCATTTTCCTACTGATGGGGTTCCAGACTAATTTTATGCCTTAAGCACTGATGTTTTACTTTTTTTTGCTTTCATTTAAAGGGGTTGTCCACCTTCAAACAACTAGTTGTTTTCAGATAGATCATCATAAATAACGACTTTTTCCAATTACTTTCTATTTTCTATTTGTAACCGTTTTTCTAATATTGAAGTGTAAAGAGTCATTTTTCACCTTCTAAAGCAGCTCTGGGAGGGGGGGGTCGCCGACAACCCCAACTATTCTAAACTGATACATTTATCTTTGTCCCTGCTGAGCAGAATCTCTGGGTTTCATTACAGGCAGCTGTTAGAATTGATACAATAGTTGCTAATACTCCAGAGATGTTGCTGTGAAATGTATCAACTAAATGTTGCAAAATTGTATCAGTTTAGAGTCTGCACCTGAATTACTGAGCTGCCAGACTCAAACACCACAGACACCAACACTCAACTTTATACTTAACTTTTGGAAAAACAGTAAAAAATAAATAATGGAAAGTAATTGAAAAAAGTCTTTATTTATGGAGAACAATCTGAAAACCACTGAACAGACAAAAGTGTTTGGAAGGTGAACAACCCTTTTAAGGTTTCTCCATATTTGTTTTGTGATAATATTTGTTTCTGTGTTCACTTTATACTTAATCAGGGAACCATTTGTATCAATGTCTATAGTCCATCTTTTTTTTACTTCCATTCCTTTTACTGACAGCACTCACACAGAGTCTCCTCTCTGCTGCTGTCCATCACTGCATTTAGCCAGGCAGTTGTTAAGCGAATGGGTATTGCCACAATCATTACAGACTTTGTATTTGGTAAATCTTGCATTCATTTTCCCTTTGCCTTTCTTAAAATCAGATTTCCTTGTGTGACTGAGGATGTGGCTTGCTTGAGAAACCTTCTCTTCACTTCTTAATCCTGTTAGTACTTTAAGCTGCTGTTTTGTGAGTTCAGCTGCTTGACAAATTCTTATAGCTTTTGATAATGTAAGATCCTGTTCCTTTACCAATCTTTCCTGCACTTTTTGATCATTACATCCAATTTCAACTCTGTCTCTGATTTATAAATCTCTCAGCTGACCAAAGTTACATGTTCCGATTTTCAGTTTGAGGTCTGTTATCTATTTCTCTATGCTTTCAATAGGAGACTGCCCTCTGGAGTAAAAGATAATATCTCATATGTCTCATTCACCTTAGGGTTGCAGTAATCTTCAAATTTTCCCATAACAACTTCAAAATTATCACTGTTATTTTCATCAAGTTGAAATGAATGAAATATTTGCAAAGCATATTCCCCTGCTATTGTTAGCAAAAGAGCCACTTTCTGTGCACTGGGCAGTGTTATAGTATTAGTAGCTTTCATGTATAGTAACAGTCACTGATTCAAGATTTTCCATTCTTCCCCAACATTTCTCACAAACTGAACTGGAGCAGGTGGATGTAGACTGTCTGTCCTTATCTGTGCAGGGACTCCTACAGTCACAGGCTGAGATGGGTCTGCTGCATCTTCTGTACCTCTTGCTGGTTCTGACATGGTTCAGGCTCTGTCAGTTGAGTGGATCTATTTCTAGTAGCCAAACACATAATATAAGCATAAAAACTTCACCAGTAGAATAACTCATCGAATAGAATGGGTGGCCCAGGTGCTCTTGCCCCAGGCCCTCAGCTCAAGGGAGCGGACAATCCATATGTAGAAAAACAAAATGTAGGAACAAGGCACTCAAATGGGTCACACATGGATCACACATGGATCAGAGACTAAGGGGCCGATTTACAAAATTCATGTGAATAGATCGAAGTTCGATCAAATACCGATCGTAGGATTAATTCGAATATGCAAATTAGGCTTATTCGATCATCGAATAGCGAACGATTGAATGATCGAATGGATTAAAATGATCGAATATTCAATCGTTCGATCATTCGATCATCGAAGGATTTAAAATTTTTAATTTATTCGACTGCCTACTTCACCAGATTGAACCTACCGAATTGTAATAGAAGCCAATGGGGTCCCTCCCATAGGCTTCTGAGGCTAAGCCCTGATCGAATAGGATTCGTACGATTGAAGTCTTCGATCGGTCGAATCATAATAATTATTCAAATGATCGAATAATTCATTTGAATGGTCATTATTCGATCGTTATTCGATCATCGAATAACAGGGTAGCCTAAAACTATTCGACTGGCATTCGAAAATCGTAAATCTGCCCCTAATAGCAGGTAAAAATGTAATTTGTACAAACACTTAGGGGCAAATTTACTATTATTCCCCAAAAAATATTAGTTTTTCCTTGATATTCAATTAGCATTCGAAAAGTAAGAGGGAGGTGGGGACTGAAGTAGAGCAGAATGCTGCTGCTGGATACAAGGGCAAAGTTAAAACTTAAAGAATAAAAAAAAAACAGTTCCCTTCTAAAGTGTGCCCCCCCCCATGACTGCGCCCTAGGCGGCTGCCTACTCTGCCTACCCCTAGTTTTGGCCCTGCAGCCAGGTAAATAAGTGGCAGCTGAGAGAGGAGCTACGTGGAAAGGTAAAAGGGCTGAGGTCCCTTAGCTTAGTGCTCTCCAGATACCTGCTAGAGTGGAGGGACGTGTGGTGCTGTGAGAGACAGTGCTGGGCAGAAGGAGCTTTGCTACCAGCAGGTCGGAGCCTAAACCCCTGGTAGGGAAAGAAAGAGAAAAGAACTGGCAGAGGCTAGTGAGTCTGAGTCCCAGGAGGGGAAGCCAGCAGGACTGAGTGTGAAGCCCAAATGCTCTGAAGTTCCAGGGGTGAGACTTTCCCTTGATGGTGAGAGACCAGAGGGGAGGAAACCCTGAATTTATTTCAGTGAAGTTGCTGAACTGTACCCTGCATGTTCTATAGTGAATTTGTTGAACTGTAACCTGAACATTTTCTGTTTCCTTTTGGTTTGGAGTGCCCAGTGCTTAATAAACCTGTGTTTTGTCTGAAGCCTTGGTGTCCTTGGGGCAAATTCATTATTGCGCAAAGCGTCTAACGCTAACGATAATTCGCCAGCATGACGTCAATTCGTAACTTCGGAAATTCACTAACACCGGCTCTGGCAAATTTACACTAGCGAAGTAGATAGACTTGCGTAACTTCGCACCCTTTACGCCAGGCGAAGTTTCGCACTGACGAAGGATCATAACTTCGCAAATTCACTAAGATGAACATTTTCCTGAACGTTAGCACTTACGTTAGACGTTATTTCGCCTGGTTAGACCAGGCGAAGTTCAATACAATAGATAGGAGGTCCCAAAAAAACGCTGGCGTATTTTAGCATAGGAGGGTGATAGTCTGAAAAAGATTGATCATTTTTTTGGGGGGTTACCCTCCTTCCCCCCTACAATTCCTAACATATGGCAACACAACTATACAGTGGGCACATGTAGGGCAATAGGACAACTTTATTTTATTTATTAAAGGTTTCCTGGGCTTGTGTAGTGGAATGTAGTGGCTGTAACATACACCTCTATTATAACTCAAAGTTCCCGCCATATGCAAATTAGGCTTCGCAAGCGTAACTGCGCTCTGCCTAGCGAAGTAACACTAGCGCAACTACGCTACCATTCGCTGACCTGAGCGTAAATTCGTACTTTAGTGAATTTGTGTAGCGCTGGTGAAAATTCGCCTGGCGAAATGTGGCGGATCTTAGTGAATTTGCCCTTTTGTCTCTAAGCTCCAAATCCTACGCTCCCTGTCTACCAAACGCTAATTTCCCCAAAAAGTGCATGTGCAGGCCAGAGGCATGTCACAATGTATATAAATAGAAAATATATAGAAACAAAACGATGTATATATCCATGTGTCGTCAAAAACACATTCCAATATGTATATATGGAAATATATGAGTATAAAAATATCAAAAAATATAGCTGTAAATATTAGTATACAAAAGTAGAACTATAGAAGCCATTAAATCTCTGAATCCTCAGCATTAACATTGTGTTTTTTTTTTAATAGAAAAAGAGATGAATATGGTATGTAATGAGCAACAAAACAAATTAATCTGAAAGCAGGGATTAATATTCACAAGGAATCTGATGACACAAACATAAGTCCATAAATTCAAATCTAAATGTATATTTGACTCTGTGATAACACATGCACCATCCATCATAGGACCACATCCTTTTTTTGTTGTTCTGGACCCATTTCTGGTACCATGTGTTGTTCTTATTAATGAGATTCTGGGTTTTGCAACAGCATCTTATTTACTAGAATACAGTGCAGGAAAGAAGCAAGGCTCTCTGATTGTACAGCTCAGTCTCTCCTTCTGGAGCTGGCCCCGCCTATCTTCTTCCTTTTTCTATGACCAACTTTATTTACATCAACAACTATCAACACACTATGGGGTCCGTTTACTAAAGTGCGGTAAAAATTTGCGCACAAAATACAGACAAATTTAACGTAGAATATGTTTCCGCGAGTTTATTAACCTGCGGTAAATATAAATTTGCAAATTTTCTTGTGCAAGAATATGTATTCACCAGTTATCGCATCCGCTGAAAATAACGCTACGTACATATTAACGCATAGTTTACCAAGCAGCGAAATGTGTGAAAGACAAAATTAACGCTAGAATATTCGCAACATTTTACCGCCATCTATATAGTGGCGTTAACTTATTTTTTGGCCAGAAAATTCTCAATGGGAGTTTAATTCTCATTTAAACTGTGCATTTAAATGCTACAAAGAGATAACTGATATGATTTATTGTTCATAGGATTCTATTGGCAGAAGGGTGTGTGAGTGGATGGATGAAGTATGGGTTTATATGATACATTCATGTTTGATTGGTGTCACTCTGTAATGTTGTTGGATGGTATAATCATCTGTCTGTAAAGTTTATGAGTTTTGAAGATGCATTTCTGGCATTAAATGTCACAGTAAAAATTGCCATAATTAACGCCATTATTAACGCATAAAACAAGACTATTTTCTAGAATAAATATATGCAAATGTAAATTTGGCCAGAAAATTCGCAACTCGCTAAAATTACCGCTAACGTAAGCTGGTTCGCTAACGTAGTTACCGCAAGTGATCGCAATGACTTCTGAGCACATCGCTGTTTAGTAAACTTAGTCGCTGCGAATATTCTGGCGGAAAAATATTCTCAGCGATAACATGCGGAAACTTAAGTTCAAATTTACCGCACTTTAGTAAACGGACCCCTATGTTTATACATTCTGTTTCAATCTAGAAGAAAGCTGCTTTGTTCCCAAAGTGAAGGGTTAAAAGATAAGAGTAATCCGAAAATAAACAATGAGGTGGCTGAGGCCTGAGGCAGCAGCACTGATGCCGCCCCCCCCTCCGCGATTCTAACTTCTAGCGTCTGAGCGGGTCGAACAGGGGCCGCATCGCAATAGCGCTCACTTCACTAGAAGAGGAAATTTGGCTCTTAAAGTTACCAGAGGCGGCTTTTTGCCACCCCTGGTAACTGGCTGCTCTGTTCCACCAGAGGCAAGATTCTCACCTTGCCTCATGGCCGGAGCAGCCCTGATGCTAATCATACCTGGTATTAGACCAAGCCTCTGTGAACCAAAGTGATGGCCACATTAACTCATGAGCAATACTCAAAATGATTGCAATGCCTGGCATGGTGTAAATGATTATGCATAAATTTACAATGTAATGCTACACTGTGCCATAAATTGCTGAACATCATTTTTCATAAACATGAAACACTATGTGGTCCCTTTGCTAAAGCATTGGAAATTTGACTACAAGTTTCCACATGTTATCGCTGCAAATATTTTTCAGCCAGAATATTCGCAGCGACTAAGTTTACTTGCTGTAACTACGTTAATGAACCAGCTTACATTAGCGGTAATTGCGAATTTTCTGGCGAAAAAATTAAGTTTGTGAATATTTATGCTATAAAATAGTCTTGTTTTATGGTGGTTATTATGGGAATTTAACTTTGACATTTATGGCAAGAAATGCTTCTTCAAAACTCATGAACTTTATTGACTCATCATTATACCATCCAACAACATTATCAGAGTAACACCAATCAATCATGTATGTATCATATAAACCGATACTTCATCCATCTGCCAATATAATCATATGAACAAGAAATCATAGCAGTTATCTCTTTGCATCATATAAATGCACAGTTCAATGTAGCCAATCACAATGAAACCAAACCCCCTGCCAAAAGCGTTGAGGCAGACGAATCCTTGGACTGTGATGCCGCTGCCAATAATACTCCTTCCTCTGAGCTGAAACTGCTGCTGTTGCATCAGATAGAAGCCAACGCCAAAACATCCTGTCAGCAATAGCTGCAGCAAAGAATGATGGGTAAAAATAAAGTATTATGGGATATTTCCTGTCCCTTGAGAATTTTCTGACAAAAAAATACTTTTATGCCACTACATAGGTGGCTGTAAAATTTTGTGAATATTCTCTTATAAATTTTGACTTTCGCACATTTCACTGTTTAATAATGTGTACGTAGCCTTTTTTTCATCGAATGCGATAAGTGGCGATCACATTCTTGCGCAAGAAAATTTGCTAATTTATATTTACTGCAGGTTAGTAAACTGGCGAAAACATATTGGGCGATACATTTGTCTACATTTTGTGTGCATATTTTTACCGCACTTTAGTCAACAGACTCCAAAGTGCCAGTGGGGTTAAGTAGTACGAACAGAAACGATGGCAGATGAGAAGAGATAAACAAAAAAAAATGATTTAATTGTAACAGTAAATCTATTGTCTATCACAAAAGTATCTTTGTATTAGTCATAGTTACAATAAAAGTAGTTTGAGGAGGAGCAAAATCTTCCTAAAGGTCCACTCTTTGGCCAGGGGCCCTCTTGAATGTTCTAACATAGGTTGAATGTCCAACCTTTGCCCAAAGTCTCCTTGAAGGTTCGTCCTTTGGCCAGGGCTCACCTTGATTGTCCTACCATTGGTCAAGTTCCCCTTTGAAGGTCCAACCTTTCCCAGAGCCTCCATGATAGTCCAACATTTGGCCAGGGCTCACCTTGATTGTCCTACCATTGGTCAAGGTCCCTTTGAAGGTTCAACTTTTGCCCAAAGCCTCCTAGAAGGTCCAACATTTGGTCAGGATGAAAACAAATACATATTCATTGCAAATCTCAACCTAATATTTATATTGTCCAGGGCCCACCCTATTTTAATACAAAACACTGTAAATGGCTTTATGACACAGTAATAAACTATAGCATGACTGCTTTTAGGAAAGGGACATTAAACAACAGCTCTTCAATTATCACATAAGAAATGTCCCCTTTTTTTGGAGGCACAACAAGGTCATCACATTGCATAATAACCCAAAGTTTACTTAAATCAGCAATACTACACTGGTTGCCCTTTCACATCTCTTCCTTAGGATCCTGTGGTTGCCTTACTCAGACATTATTTCTATATTTGCTTACGTTTGACTAGAGCTTTCAGATATGTGGTCATATGTGCACAAGCTGCACAATCTCAATTTCTCTTAAGCTTTTCTGCAAATTATTATATATTTATTTTACCATTTGCTTTGTTTTTAGTGCAGTATTTGTCAGTCAATGTCAGAGTATAACATAAACAATAGATTACAATAAAAATCGGCCTTTCACTGGCCAGTCAATAGCATCTGGGACTGTGTCAGTGATGTCATGCACAACACTAATTGGCTTCAGGACAGTAGTAACATTGTCAGACTGTGTTGTCCAGGGCCCACCGTACCCCACCATCCGGCCCCTCACTGCGACCATAGTTCCCAGTTCCCATCAGAAGAAGGTGACCTGAGGAGGTTGGCCTGGGCCCACTGACTTTTTTCTTAGTATCCTGCCAGCCTAGTCAGACCCTGGTGCTTAGTGATGTCATCAGTTATGCTTAGTGATGTCATCAGTTATGCTTAGTGATGTCATCAGTTATGCTTAGTGTTTATAACAAAATTGTGTTGCATATATATACAAGTGGCGCTGACTTCTCTAACCAGCAAAAGGCAGTTCTATGGTTAGAGAGGCTGGTGGAAAGGGGAAATTGTTTCTTATGCTGCTTAGTGTTGTCACTCGTGTTCCATGATTTATTGAAACTTTGGTATTATGAAAATAAAGTACCCCCTGTTGCTGTACAGTTCATGGATGCTAGCTGTCCCTTTGGAGTACAGGTATGGGATCCCTTATCCGGAAACCCATTATCCACAAAGCTCAGAATTATAGACGGCATTATAATCAAATAATCCAACTTTTAAAAAAGTATTTCCCTTTTCTCTGTAATAATTAAACAGTACCTTGTACTTGGGCCCAACTAAGATATAATTGATCCTTATTGAAAGTAAAACCAGCCTGTTGGAAAACCCCAGGTCCCAAGCATTCTGGATAACAGGTCCAATACCTGTACTATTAACTGCATTAAAGCACTTGGTCTTCATCCTGGAGCACCTTTGTGACTTCTCTGGGACCTGTTATCTAGAAACCCGTTGTCCAGAAAGCTCTGGATTATGGAAAAGACATCTCCCATAGACTCCATTTTATACAAATAATCCATACTTTTAAAAATGACATAATTTCTCTGTAACAATAAAACAGTAGCTTGTACTTTATACAAACTAAGATATAATTAATCCTTACTGAAAGCAAAACCAGCCTATTTGGGTTTATTTAATATTTACATTATTTTCTAGTAGACTTGGTTTGAAGATCCACATTACAGAAAGACCCATTATCTGGAAAATCCCCAGGTCTGAAACATTCTGGATAACAGGTCCCATACCTGTATACATCTGTTTCACTTAAGGGGATACAGTGTGTTTGTCACTCTTCAAAATGATAGCACCTCTTACATATACAATCAGTTCATGTAAAGGCAGGGGGATCCTCCCATATCTGTATCCTGTTGGTCGGTTCAGTTGAAGTGGTTTTGTATCCTGTTTGTCACTGTGTATTTGTGGGCTGATAACCTAACACGTTGCTGTTTTTGTATCACATCTGACATCATTTCTTGCAGTAGAAAAATAACAAAAATCTAATTATTTAGAAGAACTTATCAAGAAATTTCAATTGTGGCTCCAGATTTGGCCTCTGTACAAAATCATGTGAATATTCTCCTTTACTGTTTTATACATCTAACTGATCAGACCAAAGAGATAATGGAGGATTAAGAGAACAAGATTTCTATACAAAAACTAGGGATGCACCGAATGCAGGATCTGGTTCGGTATTCGGCCAGGATTTGGCCGTTCTCAGCAGGATTCGTATTCGGCTGAATCCTTGTGCCTGGCCGAACCGAATCCGAATCCTTGAAATCATGTGACTTTTCGTCACAAAACAAGGGAAATTTTTTTTTTCTGCGCACTTTGCTGGCTTTTGCTCTTTCTCTCGCCAATATGCATATGCAAATTAGGGTTCCGATTCAGATCAGTATTCGCACAAATCTTTTGCAGTGGATTCAGCTGCATCCAAAACAAAAACACCAAACCCAAACCATTTTAGAGTGAAACAAACACACATTGCCAAATCAGGCCAATTAAAATAATAATAGCGCCAATAATCACTGATATTCCTCTGTATCTCAGGCTTACAGGTTCATAGAATTAGGTACACATTTTGTCCATGCCTAGTAATCCAGAGCAGCAGGAAAAGTAAGTGTGGCTGTAAGGGGAAGTTACAGTTGATGTAACTGTGCTCCCATAGATATGCAAAGAGAGTGTTTGGAGCAGGGATGCACTGAATCCAGGATACGGTTCGGGATTCGGCCTTTTTCAGCAGGTTTCTGATTTGGCCAAATCCTTCTGCCAGGCCGAACCGAATCCTAATTTGTATATGCAAATTAGGGACGAGAAGGGAAATCGCGCAACTTTTTGTCTCAAAAAGGGAGTAAAAAATGTTTTCCCCTTCCCATCCCTTGCATATGAAATTAAGATTCTGTTTGGTATTCAGCCAAATCTTTTGCGAAGGATTCGGGGCTTCTCTGAATCCAAAATAGTGGATTCAGTGCATCCTTAGTTTGGAGGTAATGAACGTTGCAAATTCACACTACTGAGTCCATTTAAATGTGACCTCCAACTGCAGTCATAACCAATAAGATGCTAATTGGCTTCTATATAACGAAGTATCTTATGTCCCAATTATAAGCTTTCACTGTTCACATGCAGAATGGGTATAATTTAGTGATTTTGTTTAATGTGCAGTCTTCACAGATGCAAAATGGGTAAAATGTAGTGCTTTTTATAATTTGCACTTTACAAAAGGAAACTATAAATGAACAGTATATCTAAGTTAATTCTTCTAAGTGTGACATTTAACAGCCAAGCTTAAAGGAGAACCAAACCCTTAACCCATAAAAAATCCTACCCCCCTACCCTACATAGACCCCCCCTGCTCCCCACCAGCCGAGGTGTAGACTCTGGTAATTAACCCTGAGGCTAAGGCCAGACGGGGAGATTCGGGGGCAATTTGTCGCCTGGCGACTTCTGGCCGTGACTTGTAGCCCCCGAACCTCCCCGAATAGCCAAGTCCTGGAGCGCACCGGCGTTGCTTGAAAACGCCGGCGCCTATTCACACGGAGCGTCGCGCTTTTTGAAATCGCTCCAAATTGACTCGCGAGGCAATTTGGAGCGATTTCAAAAAGCGCGCCGCTCCGTGTGAATAGGCGCCGGCGTTTTCAAGTAACGCCGGTGCGCCCCAGGATTCGCTATTCGGGGAGGTTCGGGGGCTACAAGTCGCGGCCAGAAGTCGCCAGGCGACAAATTTCCCCCGAATCTCCCCGTCTGCCCTAGCCCTAACTCTTTACTTACCTTTCTTTCCAGATTCAGAGCAGCAGAGCTCACGGGGGCGCCATCTTCCAGAATCTGCAGGTCTTCTAACAGCACATTGGCCATTTCTGTCACTTTCGGCGCAAATGTGCAGTTGTCAATATCCAGAAGATTGATTCATTGCTTAATTCATGAAGAAGTTTGGTTCTCCTTTAAGAAAACTGATTCTTTTAGATTATGTATTATTATAGCTCAAAAGGGACACACTCTAAGGGGCTCATTTATAAAAACTGGGCAAATTTGCACCTGTTCAGTTACCCATAGCAACCAATCAAAGGTTCACTTTCATTTTATAACCAGCAGCAGATGTCTGAAAAAGCCAGTCACTGATTGGTTGCTGTTTTGTCCAGTGTTTTATAAATGAGCCCCTCAGGGTTTTTTTTATTACTTTCTTATTTCAGTTAATGTTATTTTACTATTCAAACTCAAAATGGATAACATGCCAAGTAAAAGATTCACAGTATTGTTCCTTATAGTGATATCGTTACACAGAGCTCTACAGCTCTTTCAGTCCTTACGCCAGGGGAGTTGACAATGTAAAGGGGTAGCTAACTTTAAGTACATTATAGAATGGCTATTTCTCAGCAACTTTTCAATTGGCCTTCATTTTTTCTTTTTTTATAGTTTTTTTTTATTATTTACCTTCTTCTTCTGGTTCTTTCCCTAATAAGAAGCTTAATAAGACAAATGATTTATGCTTTAAAAGTTGGCACAGGGGGCTATTATCTTGTAACTTTGTTATACATCTTTGCAAGACCAAGACTACGCACATGCTCAGTGTGGTCTGGGCTGCTGTGGGGAGGTTAAGCTTAGGGATCGTCATAAATTATTAAAACAGCGCAAATAATATCTGTGTCAAATAATATCTGCTGTAGAAGCCGATACAGCAAGACTGATTAATAGAATATAAAGATTGCTCTGTGGATACAAATCTCTACACAGTCGCCAGCTGCTCTACAGGGAACCCAACAAAGCTGCTTGAGTTCTGGGAAGTAAGGTGGGGGGCTCCCCCTGCCATTTGAAAGTATGAACGTTTCCCTGCAGAGCAGTTAGGGACCATCCACAGCTATCAGAGCAAGTAAAATGATGGGGGGATTTCACTGCATACAGTCAGGTTTAGTATAAAAACAGTACAAATTTTTTAATTAAAGTATATTGGAGATAGATTTTAGTATAAATGGGATTTTATTTTTTGCCTTTATATCACCATTAAAGGCGAACCACCCTTTAATGTAGTTTTAATTTAATGCTAAGAAATAATTTTTGACCACCTTTTTTCAATCACTCATTGAAATACCCTTAGTAAATATCCTTAGGCTGTAAATACAGAAATTGGCTTAGAACTGCCTACTGTGTACAGTGGATAGTGGAGTAGATGTGGGGTGCTGGGGGTGCAAACACAATAGGGGTCATTTATTTATCGCATGGCAGTGGGCTAAGTGCAATGTTGATTACAATTACCAATTGTTTTTACATCTGTTTCAGATGTTTACTGCAATTCACACATGCACAGGAGTGCAGAAAGAAGAAAATGGCAGAGAGGGTTGAGCAGAGACAGGACTAGAGTGACAGAGGAGGTACGTGTCTCGCACCCCCCCAGGTTTGTGCTCTACTCTGCCCGACCCTTGTCCTGCCCTGATTGGAGCAACAGGAGGCAGGCAGAAGGCAGCAGAACTGAGTGTAACTATATGGAGATGGAAGGAGTACATGTCAATAAAAATGAACCGAACTTTGGCACAACTGACTGCAGGGAAGTTTGTTGACCTGCAACTGGGGAGTGGTCAGTAAATTATTCTACTCTCCGCATCCAGTGGAGGAGTGGTGTAGCTCTAATGGACAACCAACTATGGGCCAGATACAATTCAGTGAGAAAAAGTTATCTAATGGTTTATCACGTAAAAACTCATGGACAAGATTCAGTTCAAGGAGAAAAAAACTTTGCTACAGCTGCCCTTTTTCCCATATATTTCAATAGAGTTGTCATGTGATAAACTGAGATAGCTTTTTCTGAACTGACTTGCATCTAAAACTGAATCTTGTCCATGACTTTTCACATGATAAACTCTTTTCTCACTGAATTGCATCTGGCCCCTTGACTGAAATGTGCCATTTATTTTGACTCTCACTGAAACTATTATATTTTGTCCCATCAGCGTGTGTTTTATATTTAAAAGAAAATAATAGCAACTTTAAATAAACTGTTTTGCAAACATAATGTTGTGATAAACAGTTTTCTTTTCTATGCTTTGGCATTCCAATTGACCACTATGTTTTGTAAAGCCTTTTCTTGTTTGTAGATAACACGGCCCAGCAGAGCAATAACATTATTACACTTTGTTTTATCCTTTCATGAAGTCTTGCCAATTATCCATCATGTTTCTAACAATACAAATGATTTCCAACAGCAGTAGTATTGGATATTTATACAGGCCATGACCCAGGTGATGCAATACTAGGAGTACATGTGCTTTAACACCCATTATTTATATAACTTCATTTGTTTTCACTTAATGGTGTTATCCATTATTTTTTTTTTCGTTGTGATCCATCTATGCTCCCCCACGGGACTTTAGGTTCCTTCAAGTGAAACCACATTATAAAGTAGGAATTCAGGTAACAGGCTTCTGGGCATGAGTGGGTAAATTAGGGGATGTAGATGTGAGTAAGGGTTGACTGTTGGTACACTGAATATGATTGGATAACTTTTTTTATACTATGGGCGATGGGCCACTCTCCTTATAACTTCTTTATCAGATTGCCATGAGAGGGAAGTTTACAGCAATCTATGGAAGGCACTGGGAGAAAGTAATAGTCTGCCATACAAACTGGTGAAAAGACAAAACTTTAACTAATCCTTATACACCAATGTTCGTGGCCTGTGTTTTTAAAGGACAACTAAACCCAAAAGTTTGCTGACACCACTTTAAGTAGCACAAGTGGTGGTTTAGTTTAAACATAAATACTACACTAAACATTATTTTCTTTTATTTACCTTTTTTATTGTTAACCAGCCTTAGGGGGCTGATCATTATTGGATACACTGATATAAACACTACTGGTCAAATGTGACCCTGGGTGCAATTCTTTGACATTCACTCAAACATAAGGGTAATGGCCGATGGAGAGATTCGTCACCCCCAATAAAAATGTACAACTGCAGGTGGTAAATCTCCAGAAAATGCTTCTTCTCCAGTGGCAACAATTGAAATCGTCGGTGGGAAAAAAATACGAATCACAAGTTGCCTTGCAAGGAAACTTTTGGCGACCTTGTGACACATCGGTTTTACCACCGCAAATTGCCGGAAGCAAAGCATTTTCCAGAGATTTGTAGACCACAGTTTTGCATTTCACTGCTATGAAATATGTTGGCGCTATAGAAATGCATGTTATTAATAATAATAATAATAATAATAATAATAATAATTTTTATTGAGGGTGAAAGATCTCACTGTTGGCCATCACCCTAATGGAATGTATACAGCAGCTGGGCACTTATAGATGTGTCAATGTCCTTTAAAGGGCAGGTCCAACCCCAAAGTAAAAATGTACCTAATAAAAGAAAACTTTACAACATACATGCATTAAACATTTCCTGTGCTTTCAAAGTTATTTGTAAAAAGCAATTGCTGTTGATACTTTTTGAGCAATGTTGCAAAAATTTCCCAGCAGTGAAAAGCCTGCCTTGTCTTACATTGTATCAACAGTCTGAGCCACCAGGGCAGAAAATAGAAAGGGACAAACACTGCTTTTAATAGAAATACATACACAGTACAAATCATTTAAAAACCATAGAAAGGTTGTTATTAATGCATGTTGCAGAGTTTCTCAGAATTATGTCTTCTTTTATCAGGCAAAAATAAGTTTTTGGGTTAACATTCCCTTTAAATTAAATAAACTGAGTGTAATAAATGATAACAATGATCAATTTTGAGATTAACCAAATAAATGAGCATATAGCGACATGACATTCTGAACATGCTGTGCTAACAAACTGCACAAAAACAATGAATGCAAAGAGTACAAATAATGCACACGCTACTAATTAGAAGCACATTGAAGGAGGGACAATGCCTTTTGTTTGAGTTCTAATCTGACTACTGGCAGTCACAATGCAACCTAGTCATAATATGTGACTGCTATGCAAATGAAAATCCCAGGGATCCATAATTTAAACTGATGGTGTGATTTGGTCCCATGCAAATCCTTCAGTTTGTGTAGTGGATATCAAGTGTTCAATGCCTGAATCATGAGGTTAATTAAGATAGCTTTCCCCAAATTGTGGGCCTGAAAGCAATGGGTTGTAGCTGCTAAAAGGCCTTATTTATTGTCTTGGAATCTCCTAAAACCATGGTAGAAACATTACTACCGCTGCTCCTAGAATGGCCCCTAACAACCTCCTGCTGTTGTTCAAAAAGGGCTGCTGGATCCCTTGTATAGACTGTGAAAATATTAAGCAACTGTTAGTTAATATAACATTTGTACAAATCAAAAGGACAAAGGGACCAAAAGCAGAATATGTGGATTCATCGAATCACCAGAGATTTATTGGAAATGTTTCTCCAAATGGGGAAGGATTGTCATTAAAGACATAGGGGAAACAACACAAGGACCAGCTGAGGATGGGTACAAGGGCTCTAGGCTAGTACAGGCATGGGATCTGTTATCCAGAAACCCATTATCCAGAAAGCACTGAATTACGTTAAGGCCTCCCATGGGCTCAATTTTATCCAAATAAGCCACATTTTTAAAAATGATTTCCATTTTCTCTGTGATAATAAAACAGTATCTTGTACTTGATCCAAACTAAGATATCATTAATCATTATTGGAAGCAAAACCAGCCTATTGGGTTTATTTAATGTTTACATGATTCTCTAGTAGAGTTAGGGTAGGGGCAGACGAGCAGATTCAGGGAGATTTAGTCACCAGGCGACTAATCACCTCTTCCTCCCGGCGACAATATCCCCAAACTGCCATCTTCGTGCCTTCCATGTGCTTCGATGAGGAATTGCCTGCACCAATGCACTCGCTGTGCTTCGATTTCTGAAGTCGCCCGAAGTTTCCTTGTGAGGCAAATTCAGGAGATTTTGGAAATCAAAGTGCCACAAATACATTAGCGCAGGCAATTCCTCAATGACATGCACAGAAGGCAGGAAGAAGGCAGTTCAGGGAGATTGTTGACCGGGAAGACGAGGCGATTCTGCTGCTCTGCTCCCCGAATCTGCTTGTCTGCCCCAGGCCTTAAGGTATGAAGATCCAAATGACAGAAAGACCTGTTATCTGGAAAACCTCAAGTCCTGAGCATTCTGGATAACCCCTATCTGTACTGATGTGATGCAATAAATAGATCAGGGGTGCCGAAAAGATAGATTGGGATCTACCAGCAGACCTTTTGCTGGTAATCAGTAGATCTCAAAACACTGTCAACAAAAAACTTAAATACCCTTCTATTTCAGTTCATTCAGATATTAATTGTTATAGTTACATAAAAAATAGTTGCTTTTTAAATATAGCAATATACACTGTCTCATATATCAATATTTAAGTAATATTTTCTATGAAAACAATGCTAGCAATGCCTTTATGGAAGTAGATCATATTGGAACAACATCACATGGGGCAGATTTACTAAATTCGTGTGAAGGATTTGAAATTCGATCGAATTTTCAAAAAGGTTCAAATTCGAATTTTCGAATACCATTTTTGGGCACTTTGACCATCGAATTAAAAAAATTCAAACGATTCAAATAAAAATCTATTCGATCATTCGACCATTTAATGGTCCAATTACTTGCCTTTTAAATTTTTATTCGGATCCCTAGTTCGCCAGATGAAACCTACACAATTGCTATATAACCTTATGGGAAGCTCCCATAGGGTTATTTCAGCATTATTAGATTGAAAAATTTTTTTTTATCAAATTAAATTGTTCAATCGAATTTTTTTAATTCGATCTAAAAATGCTTAAATAACCCTATGGGAGTTTCCCATAGGGTTATATAGCAATTTATAGTTAATTAACCCTCGAATTCGACCAATAGTAAATCTGCCCCTAAAAGTAGACCTCATATCAGTAAAGTATGGTTTTATTTTCTCTATCCCTGGTGCTACATGGTATAATTTAAGCGAACAAACACAGCAGAGGCAAAATTTATGGTTTGATATAAAAAGTTTTTTTTTATATTTTTCATCACTATACTATAGTCATTGTCTTATCTGCCATTTCAAAGGTTACATTGCAAAAGAGAGAATGCTTAGCTCTTAAGAAACAACCACAAAATAATCATTTCTACAGCATGGAGACACAAGCATTGCTTAGTCTTTGTTATGTTTCATTTTTGGCCAAAGTTCACTTTCAATAGCAGAGTGCAATCTTTTACCCTTTATTATTACACTTTTCTGTGGCCATTCCAACCCTTGCTGAAGCTGAAGCAAATTAATAAACCTAATGTGGTAGAGCCAAAGAATAAACCTAATGTGACAGAGCCCATTTTTACAGAGAATATGCAGGATTTTTGATAGGTCTATAGTAGGGGTGCCCAAAAGGTAGATTGGGATCTACCAGTAGACCTTTAGCTGGTGATTAGTACATCTCAAGGTACTGTCAAACAGCTTGTTAAAATTACCCTCCTGTTTCATTCTTTTCATTCAGTTTTTTTTTTAATGTTAAGGTTACACAAGAAATAGATGTTCAAATATAACATACATGTTCTCATAAATCAATTTCCATGGAACAGAATGCTAACAATGCTGTTCGAGTTCATAATGGAACGTCACCACTAAAAGTAGACCTCACATTATTAAAGTAAGGGCACTTCTGGTCTATAGTGTGAAATCCAAGTCTGTAAGTCAGTCTTTATCATGGGACCAACACCTTCCTTCTGTGCTTGTGCCCTTAGGGCCTGCTTGAGCCTACCCGCCCTCTTGCAATACTCTGTACACTGCCACAACATGCATTGACTAAATACATATTTCTGCTTTCCGATAATGGAGAACTTCAGGACAGAGATGAAAGAGATGCAAGAAACAAAGTAAACTCTTTCTCACAGTGTGTGTTGCTAGTTTGAATGATATTGTTATATATATTGTCTGCATTACATGTGTGCACAGCTGAGTCCTGAGCAGAAACAAACTGACATGTATTTGCCATCATCACTCACAAAACATTTAGTAAACAAATACATTTCTATTAGGGATGTCTTGGCTGCTATGTGCTTTAGGGACTGTGGGAATGAGGGAAGTTGCAACATTGTAGATTCTCCTTTATCGTTTTGCTTTCCTTATTATAGTTCAATACTTTTGGCCCATATTTCTTGGTACTTGATATATGAAACACTGAATTATTGATGAATATTAATCATAGGATATATTCATCACTAATAAAGATGGATAGGAAGAAAGTGCAAATGTGTACTTGTGCTGATCTAGCAGTCATTTCTATTGTTTTGTTGTAATTACTCTTGAGCGTGTAGCTCCTATTTTTTCATGTAGACATTGCAATCTCAGCTGAGACACTAGTCATCTACTGGGCATCTAGTAACTCTTTTAGGAATGCTGGTCTTTTCCTTCAGTTGGCAATGCTACTCCAGACATCTTCTTCTGGCCAGATTCAGCAGTGGCTGCTTCCTTTCTGTCTCCTTGAGCAGTCTATTAAAGATGGTCAATGTTCCTTTAAGGCTGTGGTTGTGCCTCCCTGGTGCTGCATAACTGTAGTCTAGGCTTCCACCAGGTCCTCCCTGTCTCCCAGTCCTCTCTGATCTTCTTAGGGTATCTATCTATCTATCTATCTATCTATCTATCTTTCTCCATCTATCTATCTATCTATCTATCTATCTATCTATCTATCTATCTATCTATCTATCTATCTATCTATCTATTTATCCATCTCCATCTATCATCTATCTATCTATCTATCTATCTATCTCCATCTATCTCCATCCATCTGTCTATCTATATATCTATCTAGATACATAAAATCTATCTATTATCTATCATCTGTCTATCTTTCTGTCTATTTATCTGTCTGTCTGTCTGTCTGTCTCTGTCTTTATCTCTCTATCTGTCTGCCTGTCTATCTATCTATCTATCTATCTATCTATCTATCTATCTATCTATCTATCTATCATCAATCTATCTATCTATCTATCTATCTATCATCTAGCTATCTATTTCATCTTGTTAATTAGTGACTATTTGTTTTCCTGCATAAGTAAAAAAAATAAAATTATAATCTGATACTTTTTACAGATGTAAAAATGACTCCATAGCAGTCTATGTGATTTATGAGGCATCAACTTTCAGCTTCAGTACAAAGGCAGCTATGCACTTAACTCTCATTAGTAATAAAAGCCACAGACTCGAATATACAAAACCAACCCTAGCAGGTTAAGGCAGGGATAATGGTTTAAACCTTGCAAGTATATTAAGAAAAAATGCTGTGTTATGAAAGTAATAAGTGAAGTATTTGTAAAGGCATGCCTTAAAGAGGCTCTAAATAGCAGTCATGCAGTCAAGCTAACAAATGAGTTCTGTATGTTTCATGAGCAGCATTCTCAGTAGTCATAGTCTTGTGTCTGTAATTACGTTTTCTGTCAATTTCGTTAGCGAAACAGGGGAGGAAGTGAACTGATTGCCCCCTTAATAGCAGCAAATCTTTCCCCTGCATCCATCCTTGTAGGAAAGGGCATGAAGTTTAGTAACATTCTCATCCAATTATATGTGGCCTGTACTGGTCACTACTGCTTAGAAACTCTAAGAATTATGGGGTCAGTACATAACATTTAAAGGGGTTGTTCACCTTCCAAACACTTTTTTCTGTTCAGTTGTTTTCAAATTGTTCCCCAGAAATAAAGATTTTTTTCAATTACTTTCCATTATTTATCTTTTACAGTTTTTCCAAAATCAAAGTGTAAAGTTGAATGTTGGTGTCTCTGGTGTTTGAGTCTGGCAGCTCAGTAATTCAGGTGCAGACTCTAAACAATTTTGCAACATTTAGGGGCAAATTTACTATTATTCCCCCAAAAAAATTTGTTTCTATTCGATATTCGATTAGCATTCAATTTTCGAATGTTAATGGAATAGTTCTAGGCTACCTTTTATTCGATATTCGATCATTCGACGATCAAATACAAATTTATTCGATCAGTCGAATAAATCATTAGACTGAACGAATAAATCATTCGATCATTCGAATGATTCGTAGAATTCGAATGATCGAAGACTTCGATCGTAGGAATCGTATTCGATCCCATATGCTTCTATTGCAATTCGGTAGGTCCAATCTGCCGAAGTAGGCAATCGAATAAACTTTAAAATTAAAATCCTTCGCTGGTCGAATGATCAAATGATCGAATATTCGTTCGACCATTCCCTATTTGATGGTCGAATATGCCAAAATTCACATATTCGACCAAACGAATAAATCCTACGTTCGAAATCCGATCGAATTCGTTCGAACTTCAAATCCTTCACGTGAATTTTGTAAATTGGACCCTTGATTGATACATTTCACAGCAATATCTGTGGAGTATTAGCAACTATTGACAGCTGCCTGTAATGAAACCCAGAGATTCTGCTCAGCAGGGACAAAGATAAGAAATGCATCCATTAAATGTATAAGTTTAGAACAGTTGGGGGGGTCGGCGATCCCCCTCCCAGAACTGCTTTAGAAGGTGAAAAATTACACTTTACACTTCAATATTAGAAAAACAGTCACAAATAGAAAATAGACAGTAAATAGAAAAAGTCGTTATTTCTGGTGATCTATCTGAAAACAACTAGTTGTTTGAAGGTGAGCAACCCCTTTAAAGGGGATCAACTTAAAAATGCAGGTATGGAACCTGTTTTGCAATATGTTAGAGACCTGGTGTTTTCTGGATAAGAAGTCTTTCCATAATTAGGATCTCCATTTCTTAAGTCTGCTAAACAAATTTAAACATTGATAAAACCCAATAGGATTGTTTTGCCATCAGTAAAGATTCTTTATATCCAGGGGCGGGCCAGGGCCTGCACCACTGCAGGGCCCCCACGGCAGTCTCGCGCCAGCTGCAGCAGCTGCAGCGGTGCATGAAAATCATCATGGCGATGGTGGGTGCACATCCTGCACCAGGGCCCGCCCCCACCTGGTTCCGTTACTGTTTATATCTTAGTTAGAATCAAGTCCAATTCAAAAAATTGTAATTGTTTCATTAAAATGGAGTCTACAGCAGATGGCCTTACTGTAATTTGCAACTTTCTGGATAACAAGTTCCCGGATAATAGATCCCATACCTGTAACATTAAAGAGGTGGTTCACCTTCAAGTTAACTTTTAGTATATTGTAGAAGGGCCAATTCTAAGGAACTTTTCAATTGGTCTTCATTATTTATTTTTCATAGTTTTTTAATGATTTGCAATTTTCTTCTGTTTCTTTGCAGCTTTCAAATGTGGGTCACTGACACCATCTAAAAACAAATGCTCTGTAAGGCTACAAATGTATTGTTATTGCCACTTTTTATTACTTATCATTCTATTCAGTCCATCTCCTATTCATATTTCAGTCTCTTATTCAAATCAATGCAGGGTTGCTAGGGTAATTTGTGCCCTAGAAACCAAATTGCTGACACTGCAAACTAGAGAGCTGCTGAATAAAAAGCTACATAACTATAAAACCACAAACAATAAACAATGAAAACCAATTGCAAATTGTCTCAGAATATCACTCTCTACATTATACTAAAAGTGAACTCAAAGGTGAACAACCCCTTTAATGAATATATATAGTGTAATCTCGCTTAGCACAACATTGTCTTTAATTACTCAATTTTTTTTTCTCAAAGTTTTAGTTTGTGTGGCGCAGCCCTATGCAGAATGAATTTCCAGAGAATCAGGACTAAAACATTCCCTACAACATTCCTATTTTAACCTTAGAAATGTTTTGGCAAATACACAAACATACAACTTATCCTGGGAAAGGAATGCTCTCCTGGGATTTTTTTTCTGGCATCAGCATTTAAAAAAAATTGCACATTTATATATAAGATTCCCACGGAGTCATCATGAGCAATTATCTCCTACATTTTATCGGATTGTATTTTGTTAAAACATCTTTTTTTTCTACGGCACAAATGAAAGTAGCAATCACACCATCAGCACATTGCAACTATTATAGGGAAGTGTCATTATCTGTATGGTAAGGTGTTGTCCCATTTACTGCTCACTTCCTAGGAAGGTGGCTGTAGTGCAAGAATATCAAATTTTGCTCCCCGTCATTGTACGGGGTCTGTTATCCGGAAACCTGTTATCCAGAAAGCTCAGAATTAAGGAAAGGCCATCTCCCATAAAATCTTTTTTTATCGAAAGTATCAATTTAAAAAAAAAAAAAAAATCATTTAATTTTTCTCTGTAATAATAAAACAGTACCTTGTACTTAATGCAATATTTCTACTTAATTCGGTATTGCACATAAGCATTTACGTTTATATACAGACAATAGTGTGTGTTTGAGCAATGGAGAGCTGCAGGAGGTAAGTTTATTGAAGGGTGGGAGAATAATGAATAATACACAATAATAAACAACGGGAAGACGATGTGACCCTGTACTTGTGTGGAGAGGGTGGATAAAGATGGGAGGCAATGAGGAAAACAGCAGCATTACATGGGGAGGTTAGATACTGTATGTGCTTCAGGTTTGATGGGTATAGCATTTCTATCACATTGCAAGATGCTGCCGAGATAATCAGAACAAGTCTGTATACAGTGTGAGATATATATATGTATATATATATACTAAATAATACACAATGGGATCCAGTAACAATCTGCAAACCAGTAATGCGTTATCTCTCCTTCCTTGTGCGTGACATATATTCTGCCTCTCAGCGCTAGGAATGATTATTTCTGTGCATGACCCAGGGACAAGATATGACAAGGGCTTATTACAAAATTTTCATGCCTTGCTAGCCAGGGCCTGCGCTAGTATGTTACTTGTTGCTAAATGTTTTACCTGCATCAAAATACAATTAAGGGGAATAAATGAGAGATTGGTGTTTGCCGCACCCTCTGACTATGAGTCACTCCCAAAGGAAATCCCATTAACCGAGGGCAGGTGCTACTCGGTATAGATGTGCTGACAACTCCTATGATTGGGAAATCATTGTTATTTGGTGAAGGAAAAGAAGGAAAAGGAGGAGTGTATAGCGTCACACAATCCCACTAAAAATTATTAAACTTGATTGTGTCTTAAGAATTATTGTGATCAATTAAACATCTAATTAAAAGTCAATTCATTCAATTGATTGGTGTGATTGATTGTATAGTCAATAAATAAAAATAATAAAGTGAAATACTCCTTAGGGCCCTTACACACGGGCGTTTTTACCTGCGCTCCCCTGCGTTGCGTTTGGCTGCGTTCAGCCGCAGGGGAGCGCAGATATAGACGCACTCAATTATTTTCAATGGGGCTGTACTCACACAAACGCATGTAGGCGCCAAACGCAGGAAAAATGCAGCATGTTGCGTCTGAATCTGCGTTCGGCGCTTACACGCGTCTCGTGAGTACAGGCCCATTGAAAAGAATGAGGTGCGTCTAGACCTGCGCTCCCCTGCGGCTGAACGCAGCCAAACGCAACGCAGGGGAGCGCAGGTCCAAAACGCCCGTGTGTAAGGGCCCTTAAAATTCATTCATGGTGGTAGAAATACTTAGGGCCCTTACACACGGGCGTTTTTACCTGCGCTCCTCTGCGTTCCGTTTTGCTGCGTTCAAACGCAGGGGAGCGCAGGTATAGACGCACTCAATTATTTTCAATGGGGCTGTACTCACACGAACGCATGTAGGCGCCAAACGCAGGAAAAATGCAACATGTTGCGTCTGAATCTGCGTTCGGCGCTTACACGCGTCTCGTGGGTACAACCTCATTGAACAAAATGAGGTGCGTCTAGACCTGCGCTCCCCTGCGGCTGAACGCAGCCAAACGCAACGCAGGGGAGCGCAGGTCCAAAACGCCCGTGTGTACGGGCCCTACAAAAGGCTAAAATCAATTAAGAAAAAAGGTGGATATCCGATCTCTGTGAGTAATTAGGGGTGTCAGCATAATTACTTCATTAGGCTGTTCCCTTCGAGATCTCTCATCACCCAAATGCCCTATACAGAATGGAAGGGGTTTTGGGGAGAGAGCCGGAGTGGTTAGGAGAAATGCGTAGTCTAGAGGTGAATGGATAACACTTACGGCATTAGAAAAGCAACCTCGTGTCTAATGAGGGACCCTCTCATGGGGTTAAATCATTATGTTTGACATAGTATCTTAAGGGCGCATAAGTCCCCTATATAGTATCGGTAAAACCGGCCCAGCACTTGCTGTACGGTGCGCGTGAGTGAGACTAACACTGTGTCCTCTCAGAGGCACCTAAGTGAATTGGCCTATTCCCTCAACACTAGAACGCGGCACCGTTACTGCAGAATTAGTTGTGCGTGAGCTCGGTCAATAAATAGTATTGACCGAGCTCTGGCACAACTAATTCTGCACCCCTAATTACTCACAGAGATCGGATATCCACCTTTTTTCTTAATTGATTTTAGCCTTTTTAAGTATTTCTACCACCATGAATGAATTTTTAGGAGTATATTAAAAGTTATGTTTTAACTTTTCCATTACTGGAGGTTCTCTGTCGTGGATCCAATCATGTTTCTCAGATCATAACAATCACGTTATATATCAACTTCATGTCACAATGAATTACACAAGAATTTCACTTTATTATTTTTATTTATTGACTATACAATCAATCACACCAATCAATTGAATGAATTCACTTTTAATTAGATGTTTAATTGATCACAATATTTCTTAAGACACAATCATGTTTAATAATTTTTAGAGGGATTGTGCGACACTATACACTCCTCCTTTTCCTTCTTTTCCTTCACCAAATTACAATTAAGGGGATACTGTCATGTAAACATGTTTTTTTCCCCCAAAACACATCATTTAATAGTGCTGCTCCAGCAGACTTCTGCACTGAAATCCATTTCTCAAAAGAGCAAACAATTTTTTTAATATTCAGTTTTGAAATCTGGCATGAGGATAGACATATTGTCAGTTTCCCAGCTGCCCCAGTCATGTGTCTTGTGCTCTGATAAACTTCAGTAGCTCTTTACTGCTGTACTGCAAGTTGGAGTGATTTGGGTATGAACCCAATAATTACAGAGCCATAGGAAGACTATACATGCTGTCTACTATACATGCTGTCTAGATACCCTTGTAAAGCTGGTCAAAATTGGATATATGTCTATTTATATATGTATATATTTATACAGTATATATAAATATACATAAATATAAATGAACAAGGGAAAGTTGTGCTCACCACTATCTTTAAAACCATTAGGCGGGGGTGCAATGAGGCTGTGACCACAAAATACATATAGACAAATACAAGAGGTCCTCTGCACTCAACCCATTATCAATATATTATGGACATTGAGACATTTTGTGCATACAGCTACTAAAAAAGGTCTTAAGCTGACCATAGATGCAAAGATCTGCTCGCTCGAGGCCAGATATCGGTCGGGAAGACCCGTCAGAAGCCCCCCATACACGAGCAGATAAGTTGTCAAATAGGTCTTAACGACCAATATCAGCAGCTTTACTGTATCTGCTTGGCCAGCTTTACCCTTTACACAAAACATGGATTGTTTGCCCATATATTGCAATATATTTAAGCTGGCCAACTACATCAAAGTCATCCCATTATCAGGCTAGTCCTACTCTCAAATTGCATCTGATATATATAAATATATACAACTTAGCATACGCTGAAATGAACAAAACCTGGGTGCAAAATTGGAATATAATACACATTTTGAAAAAATTGCTAATGCACACCAGGAACAATGAGAAGATTATTTACCAGACGGACGTTTCAGTCCTCCCCAGGGACCTTTTCCATATAAGTATATGGAAATTTACCACAGCCAATCAAACGTTTTATTTTGTTTTCTAACTGGTAGTAGACTCATCAAAATGGAATCCTAAATTGCAGTTGTGCTATGTAAGAAACTTCCCCAAAAGAACTTCTCAAAATTACCCAAAAGACTCATATAGGTTATATGAGGTCCCCCATAGGCTAAACAGCAATTCGGCAGGCGGAGAATAGTCGAAGTCAAAGTTTTTAAAGAGAGAGTACTTTGATATTCTAATAGTCGAAGTACCCAAAAATTACTTATGAATTTTTTTAATTCGAATTTTCACTTTGACCCTTGGTATATTTGCCCCTTAATATTATAGCAGCTGCTTTAGCAACAATAATTGAATAATCAAACATAATAACAGTTCTAGGAATACTATTCTTTTTAAAATGAAATATTTTCTAAATCCTCCCTGTATTTGACTTATAATAACAGATTTTTAATGAGAGTTGAGCTTAAATATTTTTTGGCCTAATGAGTATTTCTTAAACTCTGCATTCCAGAAGTGATTAGTGCAGCAGACAGAGATGCTCATAGTGGGAATGGAATGTAAGGCCATAGCAGTCATGGGAGAAAGGTAAGAGACATGGGGCATTGTCATCCAATCTTAGCAGCTCTGTGGAGGGAACATTAACTTTTCATTCTAATAATCTAGCGTGTTTCTTATGGAGACAGCAAAGTGGGGCAGCTGACTTCCCAGCATGGGACTGGGATTTATAAATCAGCATACAGTGCTTGCTGGAGGAAATTAAGCTTTGTGACTTGTCACTAATCACCCATCAGCCATATAGTGTTAAGCTTATCTATCCGAAACAGTTGCAGAATTAAAAAGAGGGAACCCTGGTTGTAAAACCCAAACTTGTAAACCAGATATGCCCAGGGATGTTAACTCCCCAGAAAAACATTTGTGGACCTCCCTCCATCATGCGCAAGAATGGAAATGCCATGAAATTCTTCTAGCAGTGAGTGCCAAGGGGAGCATGGGAGATCATGGGTCCATCTGGGTTCCTAGTTATCCTAGTCATGTTGCATTGTATATGTACTTTTATTCTGCATGATAGAACAATGGTTTGCCTTGCAGCATTGTAATCCTCAAGTTCCTCCAGTTCCTTTAATTAACCCCTATTTCTACCCACACTCCAAAAATATACAGTCATGGGAATTGCCTTCTGATGAAACTGACCCTAGAGTGTAGGTGGGTGACTTGTAAGCTCCACTGGGGCAGGGACTGATGTGGATGATGTATAATCTCTGTAAAGGGCTGCAGAGTATGCTGGCATAAATAAATAATACTTTCTCATGCTAATAGACAGACATCAGCTTTTATTTTCAGCATGTCAGACTCCCAGCCATTCTGAGATCACAAAAGGTCTCTAATTTGTGCTGTGTGGTCCTTACCAATGTAATACTCTCACCCCATACGCCTGGGCAGTTTCATTCACAAATCAGCTTGGTCATCACCCCATATTAAGCTTTACTGCTCTGAATGGCTCCTGAATTGTAACTGTGATCAGCAGAACTCTTCTATTGAAAAGGATTTACTGCAAAGTGCTTTTTGGATGCAAGTATGTGAAAGGTGGTGGTGCGGATTAAGGGGGAAAAAGTACATAGCATAACTTGTTAGCTTGACAGTGAAAGAATCCTAATGAATGGAAAGAACAGTTGGGCAAGCCGACATATTAAGACATATTTAGTACAAGTCTCGACATGGTTCCTGCATGGTTCACTTACATCCAATACGTAACTGTCACAGCCCTCAAGTAATAGCCATTAGTGTGTTTGACCAGTTTGTACAAATGAATGAGAACAAAAGGGCTGGTCTAAAAGTTAGAAAATACTTTGATTATTTACAAAAATATATTAGGGCTCATTTACAGGGACCCTGGACACAAGTGCACTTAGGGGTGCAAAAGCTGCCTATGCCTGGGATCAGATTAAAAACCCAGTGCTAAGTGCAGAATTCAGGGCTGATGTGTACAAGGCTGGCAAGAACCACTCAATTGTGATTTATGTGCATTGGTTCAAGACCAAATAAACTTGCCTCCTTCCATCAACTAAGTGCAAATATCCATCTATCACATGAACAGAATCCGTCATTAACTATTCAGTTCAATTAGCAGAGAGTGATATTATGGGTGGGGTTATTTATCTTGATTATTTAGGTTTGTTTTGTAGTGTGGTAAGTATGTTACCCAATGAACAAGTGGAAAAACATTTATGAGCCCAAATTTACCTAGATTCCCATAATCTTATATCACTTTCAAAAACAACCCATAGGTTTGAGCTGGAGGAGTAGGGGCAAGTGTGCCGGGCCTGGGCCTGAAGGGGGGCCGACAGTGCTGCACTTTTCAAAGAGCCGGGCCCCCCCTTACGAGCGCCTTCTGAAGTGCCAAACAGTCGAAGCCCTGGAGCGAAGTCACTAAAGGTGGCCATAGACAGGGAGATATCAGGCTGATCCGATCATAATGGAGGCGATACAGGTGGTCGGATCGCTGGACCGCATACACGCAGAGATTTGCCCGCGATCAGGGTTTTTTAACCTGCCCAATCAAGATCTGGCCGACTTTCAGCCAGATATCGATCAGGGAAGCCTGTCGCATGGCCCCACACATGGGCCAATAAGCTGCTGACTCGGCTTTTATCCGTCTGTGTATGGGGGCCTTAAGGAGCCGACACTGAAGTCCTGTGGGGGTTTTTTTTAATCCCTCGGCCACCAATGTTTTATTTTAATGCCACCAATTTTTAAAAAAAAATAATTTTTGGGGACCAATTTTTTTGAACTTGTAAGGGGGGCCCTGGAACAAATGTTTTTTTTTTTTTAATAATTTTTTGGGGCCCCAATTTTTTTTAGAGGGGCCCGGTCACCAATGCTAAAAAAAAAAAACCTTTCATGGGGGCCCTGGCGCCAATGTTTTTTTTAACTTATAAGGGAGCCCTGACCATCAATATGTGTGCGGGGGGTTTCTTTTTAAGCGCTGATGTCTGTGTGGTTTTTTAACTTTGATATGGAGTGGGCTGGATCAGGGGTGGGGCTTGGGTGCCAGGGTGGGCGGGCCCCGAAAATTTTGTTGTGTGGGGCCCTGTGATTTCTAATGTCGGCCCAGTGTTTGAGTTCCATGAAAACAAAACTAGAAGAGTTCACACCAAAAAAGCACATTTAGTGCCAGTAACACAATAAAGTGAAAGTGACGGCTTTATAATGTCTGCTGCAAGTGGGTACAATGTAGAAAATATGCAGCTCATATAGTATAATAGGTGCTAGGTACAGGTATGGGACCTGTTCTCCAGAATGCTTGGGACCTGGGGTTTTCCAGATAACAGGTATTTTCGTAATTTGGATCTTCATACTTTAAGGTGCAGATTTACTATTGGTCGAATTTAGAATTGGAAAAAAAATTGAAATTCGACCATAGGAATAGTTAAGGAATTAAAATCCTTTGAATTCGAATTCGAAGGATTTTACCGCAATTCGATTGGACGAACAATCTAATTATAAAAATTCGATTAAATGATCAAATCATTTGAATCGAACGATTTTAACCATTCGATCGAATTTTTATAATTCGATCAAAATTCGCCAAAGCCACTTCACCAGACTGAAACTGGCGAACTAGGCAGTCGAATAAAAATTTAAAGGGGAAGTAATTTGATAGTCGAGTATTTGAGTATTTGAATAGATTTTTATTCAAATCATTCCATTCGATCGAATTTACTGAATTCACTGGTCAAATTTACCTATTTTGCATATCTGCAATTCGAATCTTTTTGAAATTTCGATCGAATTTTGAATTCAATAAATTTGCCCCTTCGTCTTCTAGAAAATCATGTAAATATTAAATAAACCCAATAGGCTGGTGTTGTTTCCAATAAGGATTCATTATATCTTAGTTTGGATCAAGTACAAGGTAATGTTTTATTATAGCAGAAAAAAAGGAAATAATTTTTACAATTTTGCATTATTTGGATAAAAAGCAATCTATGGGATATGGCCTTTCCATAATTCAGAGCTTTCTGGATAAAAGGGTTCTGGATTATGGATCCCATGCATATACATATATCTATGGCAACCAATTGGCAACAAGCTTTGATCAGTCTACTACAAATATGTGTGCTGCCCTATTGGCTGTGGAAGGATCTTGGTGAAGTAGCAGAACATCAGCACATTCCCAATTTGCTTTGCTTGTAGCGCCTTTGCTTCTGGCCTCTTTCGGTAAAGTTGAACAAATCCAGGAAGATAAAAAAAAGAATTGAAACAAGTTGAGCAGCTTTTGATGGAGTTGAGATGAATCCCCCTTGCACTTAGTCGGACAAGTTCAGACATTGGGATGTAGAAATCAGGGCATGAGGAAATCACTTCTGAAATATGAGTCAGGTTTTCTTTCAGTTTCTCAGCAGTTTGGCAATATTGTAAATTTAGTTATTCTGCATAAACCCTGTCCTACATACACTTGCCTTACTGGCCTTTCTCATGGATTAATCTGGATCGGAGAATGTGGTACTGACCCATGTACAGACTCAAGCAGAATAGTCCAGGACTGTATCAGTGGGAGCACCTTCTGTTACTCTCTTTGTAGCTATACCCTAGGCACTAGCTTGACCCAAACACATCTGATTTGAATTCAGATATTGCCAGGAAACTTTATTGTAGAAATGTATTTTTACTTTTGCTTTATCACCCTGGGATGCAAGTGCTAAAGCACTAAGGGGGTACAATAAGTTCCAACTATAGAAATAAAAACATACAATGCCTGCCTTCAGTGCACTTTGTTTCTTGACTTCCCTGACTCAACTATAGTATCATCGGATACAGAGAACACAGGCCAGGTTAAAGATTCTGTTCTAAACTCCTCCACAACTGAGTAATAGCTAGTCATGACATTTCCTGTTTTTGTTCTTCAAGCTTTATGCAAGTAACCTTTGGTCCACTTTCATTAAGGGGTTGTCACTGAGAATAAATACTTTAACTTAGCTGTAAAGTAACAGATAGTTGTTAATATTATGCTTAAGAAATACAAATCATTTATATATATATATATATATATATATATATATATATATATATATATACAGTTCAAGCTGTGGTGCAGTCCAATTCTGCAGAGTTTATCTGCCTGGGTGCTGCCATATATCGTGTAAATATTCATATTCCAAGGAATGACGCACTCCAGGACTTCATAGTGAGATGAAAAAGTGAAGTTTAATTGTCAACCTTTCTCAAGACATAACATCGTCATCACAAAATATAGGCACCCATGGAACTTTTGGATGAATATTTACAGACTGCCTTGGTTGGCTGTTACATCAACCTATTCCTATATCTTCAAGTTTGATATATAATAAGGGGCCATGCCTTAAAGTTAGACCGCCATGGGGGTTTGAACCAAAATGTCAGCCATTACTCTAGGCCAAGGATCCCCATCCTTTTGAACCCGTGAGCAACATTCAGAAGTAAAAGTAGTTGGGGACCAACACTATCATGAAAAATGTTCTTGGGCTGCCAAATAAGTGCTGTGATTGGCCATTTGGTAGTCCCTTTGTGGATTGTCAACCTTCATTGAGGCTCTGTTTGACAGTACACCTTGTTTTTTATACAACCAAAACTTGCCTCCAAGCCTGAAATTCAAAAATAAGCACCTGCTTTGAGGCCACTGGGAGCAACATCCAAGGGGTTGGAGAGCAACATGTTGCTCACGAGCTACTGGTTGGGGATCACTGCTCTAAGGCTTACGGCACATGTGCCATTTTGACTGCCATGGGAGTGCCATGCTACGAGTTCTAGTTCAACAGCTGTAAGATTGCATGCTCACCAAGAGTAAACAGTACATTTCAAAGGCAAGGTAAAAGTAAAGAGTAAATGATGGTCCTAACTTTTATCTCTGGTCATATTTTTCATACAGTGGCACCTCCCGGCTTGCTTGCATTTCTTGAGTGTCCATCAAAGAATTGGTCTCACAGGCTGATCCCTTCCAGCCTATATGGTAAGAGGTAAATAGTTAGAGTTTGCCTTATCATCAAAGTTCTCCCTAAGAATGTTCCTTTCTGAACCAGGACGGCAATGGCCCAGGGCAATATTGCTGAATGAAAGCTTATTCGAGAGATGTTTGTAGTGATTAGCACAAGTTAGGTTTTAGTCAGACTTTCTCATTAATACAAAATCTGCCGGCTTTCAAGTTGAACAAAGAACAAAGTACTTAAAAGTTTAACAACTTGACCCTTTCCTTGGATTTATTGTGGGTTTAAAATGTAAGCATGTGAAAGCTTGGCTTGAATAGCACTCCTTTGTGTTTGCTCACTATAACACTATATTTATAGCTCAAAGTCAGAGGGCTGGCCTAAAACGTGGGTAAATTGACAGATTACATTAAGATTACATCTGATAACATTCATATAGAATGCTGTATTATATGAAATAAAAGGACACATATTTTCACTACCTACAGAATGTAGACACCTGCCCAAACAAGATCATTCACAGAAAGAGACACACACGGAACTGACAGTATCAGCAAAAGAGAATGACATGAGAGTGCTTTCTCACATACTGAAGAAAATTGACCCTTGTCTTTTAGGCTCCTCAGGTGAATAATCTCAAGTGAAGTCTCCCCAAAAGACACATGTGAAACTGCCACAGAAAGCCTGTCCCAGAAAGCCACACAAACACAGAATAAACTTAGTGAGGAGCATGCAGAAACAGGGGAATTAAAACAGCAACCTAGGAGAAGGCCCACAAAGAACTGCACCTAGTGTATGTAGAGTGAATGCTTAAAGCCTGAAGCAAGTAAACCTATCACTTTCATCCAAGGTGACCACAAGGCAAATCTTCTCTTGGGTACTGCATTTTAGAGGTTATATACATTTATGTTTGTCCATAGAACTGAACCTTCAGAGTCAGAAATAAGATTTCTGGTGAAAGGACTACAAACAGTGCTCTGTGGGTACCTCACCTAATGTCACCCAGTCACACTAATCAAATAACAAAAGCAGGATATCTAAAGAGCAAAGCAGAGCTAGGCATAGGTGCCTGTTAGGTGATTGGGCAAGATTTGCAGGTCTAGCATGATGTAGACCTAAAAGAAAAAAAGACAGCCATCTTGGAAAGGTTGTAATGTTTCATGGTATAAAGAACGAGCAGTTGAAGTCATTACCAAAACAATTATGGCTTGCAAAAAGTAAGTGGTTTCCCTCAAGGCAGAAAGCAGCAGAGCACTTCAAAAATGAATTACAGAAGTCGTATTAGTAAGTAATATATTAATAATAAGTAAAATGTCTATAGGAATACAGCATGATAGAGACCTCTAGTGACCAAACTGACGTAGCACATCGCAAAAAGAATTTGTACTCTAAAGTCTATAAGAAAGTATTAAATTATACCTGTAATGTTGTTCCATACATCAATTTGAGGTTAAATGTTCATTTTAATATGCAATAGCAGCTTAGCACTGGGTGGAGAAATGAGAAAAGTTATGGACACAGGAAGAGGAAGTGAGGGGGGAGGAGTAAACAGAGTGGAGAGAACAGCCAGGAATAAAGCTGACTTTTACCCTGCAGTCTGTCATCTCTGTGTACATTCTTCCAGTTTCACAACACCCTGCACGGGATTATCACAATTTAAGATGCATAGCATTTCCCCTTATGGAGCTCATGGGCTGACCCCGGCCCTGCCCGACCCTGCATGTTGTGTCCTGCATCTTTGGGTCTAACTCTAGTCTTCATTTTGGGAAAAAGGGATTGCACTCAAAATTGCATTTTGCTCACTGAGCCTCAGATAAGATAACCTAATGATTTTATTAAGAAGTAGATTTGATTTTTGTTATGGCAATTAACAGGGCAAACACAGATTCCATTACAACTTTCTGGAGTGGTCCAGCTGTTTAAAATAAACAAAATCGGTCCATGGTTTCATTTTATTTTAGTGTTTATATTCCACTCTAAATGATTAGAAGAAGGAGCAAAGTTTTCTTCTTTTTGTTTTTTTAAATACTTCCCACTGCCAAAATGATCATAAACAATAGTTGCATGTTTGCTTTTCTTTTCCAAGCTATAACTGTGTAAAAGCAGGGTCTATTAGGCATGATGGGAGTGCCTTTGTTTTTAGCAGCAAGAAAAGAAATTTCGAAAAATATACATGGCCACCCTAATTTTTTATCTCAATGTATTACCCACAAATTGGGTTGGATGCAGAATAGCTGCAAATAAAAGACACATAAGTGCAAATGTTACATATTGGTTTTAACCTTTCCCTCATAGTCAATTTCTAGATTTCTTTACACACTCATTGGTCAGTGCTTTAAGCTATCTTTAGGGTTACAAATCAGGGATTATTCGGAACAGCTAACAAAATACCTAAATATACATTATCCTTTTTATTATTACTGATTCAAGACTCAACTTGCTTCACATCTGACTAGTATGGAGTCCTCCTTGCCCCCTAAACTGCCTCCATTCTAGAACCACAAGCAATAACTTGGTATCATTGGGTGATGCACCTTACATTGTGTATCTGTGCATTTATCTAAACCTAGCTATGTAGAAAATATCAAGTTTCTTTTTTTAAAAATGGGTTGTTCACCTTCAAACGCTTTTTAGTTCAGTTGTTTTCTGATAGAGCACCAGAAATAAAGGCTTTGTCCAATTACTTTCTATTTTGTATGTGTATATTGAAGTCTAACATTTTTACCTTCTAAAGCAGCTCTGTAGTGGAGGGTTGGCCGCCGACTCTCTGAACCAGTGCTGCCCACCAGTGCGGGCCACAACCCCTCTTCTGTGGCCCTCCATGACAGTCTGCCTGCTGTGTCTGCTTACCATGTGTAAACTTTAAATGGTATCACTGCAGAGAGTAACTGGGCCCTGCAGTGTTTAAACCTCAAATTCAGATGAATCCCCTGTATTGTTCACACATCTAATCCCCCTGCATTGTTCACACTGTAACACCTCTATTGTTCACACCCCCTGTACTGTACACACCTGAGACCCAGACTGAAACTGCCCACATTGTTCACATGTTCACACTTTATACAAAATGCTAATGGGGCACCAGCACGGTGTCACTGTATGTAGTACATCTTAGAGTGGTCCTGATAGGTTTCCCTGTCTCCTGCTCTATTCTGCCTTCCCTAGGCTCCCTATGTGTGCCCTGCTCTGCCTGTGTGTGCCCTGCTCTGCCTGTGTGTGACATACTCTGCCTGTGTGTGCCCTGCTCTGCCTGTGTGTGCCCTGCTCTGCCTGTGTGTGCCCTGCTCTGCCTGTGGAACATGGCTTTTTTTTTAGCATTTGAAAATAAATTATTGTTAGGCCCCCTAAGGTGTTTACTCATGTGCTGGGGTGCTGTGTTATCCACCGAGGAAGAGGAGGCATAGGGATTTAAGGGTACGACAACTTTTTTTCACATGAGTGTTGAGTGATATCCCTGCAGTGAGCACCAACCATTTGGTTTTTTTCTTGTGCTACCACAATTAATTTGGACATGGTCTTGTGGTAACATGGGTGTGGTTTAAAGTAGCGGTTTAAAACAGGGAGTGGTCACCACCGGCTTCCATTATCAGCCCTTCACTATGTAGGCCAGAAAAATTTCAGGTAACAGAAGTTGGACAGTAGTGATGTGCGAAACGGCCGCGTTTTGCTTCGCCGAAAAATTCGCGAATTTTTCGCCATTTCGCGAAACGAGTCGCGTGTCGTTTTTGACGCGCGTCACGTCATTTTCGACGCGCGTCGCGTCGATTCCGACGCATCGCGCCGTTTCCGACACGCGTTGCGTCGTTTTCGGCGCGTCGCGTCAAAAACGACGCGCGACTCGTTTTTGCGCGGCGAATTTTTGGTGGGGAATTTTTCTGGTCGTTTCACTAATTTATTCGCCAGCGGCGAATCGCGGGAATTCGCCGCGAATTCGCCCCTGGCGAATAAATTCGCCCATCACTATTGGACAGCACTTCTCTAAACTGTTCTAAATTTGTAACATTTGTGCATGCTGAGCAGAATCCCTGGGTTATATTACAGGCAGCTGTTAGAATTGATATAATAGTTGCTAATACTCCAGAGATGCAGATGAGAAATGTATCAACTAATGGAGCACATTGTAACAGTTCAGAACCTGCACCTGAATTACTGAGCTGCCAGACTCAAACACCAGAGACACCAACATTCAACTTTAAACTTGGATTTTGGACAGTAAAAAATCAAAAATGGAAAGAAAAAAATTCTTTATTTCTGGGGAACAGGGCAATGACTTCTCACACCCACACAGAAACTCAGGAATCCAGTTAGCTTTTCTAAAGAAAAATGAATTGACTGCCCTCTTGTGGTGGCAAAGTACAAGGACCCCGCTCATTTCAATGTTCACTTTAATGTCATGTAAACAGAAAAATTCTAAACAAAATTTTGAAACGTTTGAATTATTTCGTTGTTTGTTCACCAACTCTCAATTTTGGAATTTCTGAAGTTATATGGGTGCTAGGGTCCAATTAACCGTACCAACCAAAAATTGGCGTGAATAAGAGACTGGAATATAGTTAGGTGCCTGACTCAAAAGAAAAGTCATAAAACATAGTAGAAACAGTAAAATTATAGGCTTGCAGAACAGTCATAGGCAAATCATACAGAAACAATTTCAAGGTCAAGCTTAAAACTCCCAAACGTGGTTGCCCTTTTATTGGCCACCAGTGGGATCACCTGACTACAGCTTGAAAGCAGCAAGTAAGTTACAGGGAAAACTTAGTCCCTTTATAAAATGTATAATAAAGTAATAGAATTCTTAATGAATCAGATGAAAATTGAGCGTAGGACTGGCCAGATATGGGATGACTTTGACGTAGTTGGAAGGGATGCACCAAATCCAGGATTTGGTTCCGGACTCGGCCTTTTCAGCAGGATTCGGATTCGGCCGAATCCTTCTGCCTGGCCGAACCGAATGTGAGTAGGGCACACACAGGCAGAGCAGGGCACACACAGGTAGAGTATGTCACACACAGACAGAGAATGTCACACACAGGTAGAGTATGTCACACACAGGTAGAGTATGTCACACACAGGTAGAGTATGTCACACACAGGTAGAGTATGTCACACACAGGCAGAGTATGTCACACACAGGTAGAGTATGTCAATCACCGGTAGAGTAGGGCACACACAGGTAGAGTATGTCACACACAGGCAGGGCCAGGGAGGGAAATCACGTGACTTTTTGGCACAAAACAAGGAAGTAAAAAACGTTTTCCCCTTTCCACCCCTAATATTCAGTATTCGGACGAATCTTTCGGGCAGGATTTGGGGGTTTGGCCGAATCCAAAATAGTGGATTTGGTGCATCCCTAGTTAGGGTTGCCACCTTTCCCTGTGGCTGAAGCCGGACAGGGGGGCGGGCCCGTGATGTCAGTGGGCGGGCCCGTGGCATCACAGGGCGGGGCTATGACACCGCGATCGCTGATTGGCCGATCGTGACGTCAATCAAGCTAATGCCGCCCGGTTTTCCTTATTTGGAAATACCGGGCTGTCCGGGTCAAAACCGGACAGGTGGCAACCCTATCCCTAGTAGTTGGCCAGCTTAAATATATTGCAATATGTGGACAAACAATCCCTGTTTTATTTAAAGGGTAAGGCATTTTTCAGTAGCTGTATGCACAAAATGTCTCAATGTCTATATGTATTTTGTGGTCACAGCCTCATTGCACCCCCGCCTAATGGTTTTAAAAATTAGTGGTGAGCACAACTTTCCCTTGTTTGTTATAGTTTACACAGGAGCAGTGTATGTTGTTAATGGGTTGAGTGCATAGGACCTCTTGTTTTATAAATATATATAAATTAACAAGAAAATACAGCGCTCAAAAGGCTCAGTTACAGTAACTGATTTTAATAGACAAACAAAAGAGATTCCAAAGTTTCGATCACATCATAGTGATTTTCCTCAGGGAAAAAAAACTAAAGAGTATTTTGGTACAGCCAGACTTCAGCCAGACTACTAACAGAACACATCAATCCCCAATACATTTATTCTGTAGAACAGATTTTGAGAACCCAGGATTTTTATGTACAGTCTCACACTTATCTGTGGAGTGTTGCTTTCTGTCCACCTCGGGGTCCTGCTGCCCCCATTGTTCAGTGTTCAAAAGACAGGTGAGTGCAATGTACAGTCAGTGGAGTGATAATCTGACAAATATGACTTAAAATATTTGGGAGTACTTAGGGAGTGATGTTATACATATAAATATAAATATAAATATTCAGAATCCTATTTTATCACATTAGTCAAGCAAAATGAACATTAATTACACTATATAAATAATTTTAATAATTATAGCAAGCAGGCAGGAGCCATTTTGTGGACACTGTTATTAAGACAAGCCTTGTATCATCTCAGAATCTTGTTTGTGCATCAGAATGGGGGACCCCATGTCTATCCCCATGTCCTGGCTACACAATTAAATGGTTAAGGGAACTGGGGGAATGTGTGGGGAGCAGTGACATCTAGGAAGTGCTGAATGGAAAGTGAAAGTAATTATCTGCCCCGCCTCTATGCCTAAGGCATAGTGGAGGGGCAGACAATATTTGATTGACAGCTGAGATTTTAAAATGAGCTTACAACAGCTATGAATGCTTTAATAAAAAATTGAAATTGGATTTCATGTTTAATTTGAAAAGGACTTTTATTATACAGATTTTTGTGTCTGGGTGACGGGTCCACTTTAAGTGAGCAAACAATACTCAGTAATATTATGCGTTGAAGATCGCTAGTTATTATAAAATACCAGACAGTGACAGGTAGAGATATGGGAGACACTATTTCTCATTGACCTTTGATGTCCGTATTGATTCTTGTGCTTTTATGTAAGGAAAGCTGGTGTATGTTCCACATTGGACTACAGCTCCCATGATGCCCCATCAGAGTACGATTAGGTGTAGACAGCTTAATTGTTGGGATCTTTTTTATTTTATATTTTTCGTTTCTTACTTGGTGTTGTTCAGCTTACTTTTTCTTTTTCTTTTCATGTGTGCAGTAGTGTGATGAGCTTTTTATTGATTACACAGGAGGAGCATACTTAGTAATTGGTTGCAGTCTCAAGCTACACAGGAAGAGAACGCTAAACAACAATGAACACTGAGGAGTCAAGTGAAATCAGTGACACATCTTTGCTTCGACAGGTACTTCAATTGTTTAATTTTAATATTGTCAAAGGAAACCGAGATGGACACAGCTTGGGATGTTATAATTTTTATTGAGATACACTATTGCCACATTTGTTATAGTATTAGTAATAATATAATAATATAGTCATATATAATATCTCTTTGCGATCAGTGTATTGGAACAACCCTGGTTTTTATAGCACAGAGGTAACCTTGTGTGATCATGTGTCACATACGATGCACTGATTTTGCGTATTTTGCACTGATATTTTAATGATGTCGTTAATTATGTTACTTTATTTTATCTTTTGGCGTAATCACGTCACTTCCTTGTTTGTCCTGTTGATTCCCGCCACATCCTGTATTTATTGCGATGTTTTAAGTGTGTGCAGTTCACTTCGAAACGTCAGTGTTTCTTTCTAATAAAAATCTTTTTTCTAAATAAGACCTGTGAGTGCAGCTACTTCGATCAAGATTCATGTACAGTATGGGGCCGATTTACTAAATTCACGTGAAGGATTCGAAGTTTGATCGCATTCGATCGAATTTCGAACGTAGGATTTCTTCATTTGGTCGAATATGTGAATTTTGGCATATTCGATCATCGAATAGGGAAAGGTCGAATGATCGAATACATTCGAATGGACGAATATTCAATCATTCAATCATTCGACCAGCAAAGGATTTTAGTTTTAAAGTTTCTTCGATTGCCTACTTCAGCAGATTGGACCTACCGAATTGCAATAGAAGCCTATGGGAGCACTAACACTAAGTGTTCGATGATCGAATGATTTATTCGTTCAGTC
>CM044441.1:127788909-127802690 GCA_024363595.1 Xenopus borealis
AGTATAGCTATGGGCAAATATGGTTTGGGGTATGAGTTGGGGTATGTGTGTGTGTATGCTGGGTTTTAATTTGTTTGTATCTATGTTTTGTTACATTTTAGGTGCAATAAAAAGAAGTCTGCTTACACTTACTGTCCCAGTTTCTACTCAGTATAATGGTGAGTATTAATCTGTGTTATAATATTGTTGTGTTGTGTGTGATGAGCAGGGTATAACAGTGCTTTATTAGCAGGTTCATGAAGCCATTACATAACAGCAGTGACTACTTACTTTCACTCTCAAGCTGTACAGAAAGTCCTGTGTATCTGCTTAGTACAAGTAATGTGCACAGTGACACCCGCAGGCCATTTATATAAACACCACAAATATGTTAATATAGTAAAATAACTTCCCTGACATGGAGCAAGTCATTACAGTTGTGTTTTGGACAAACTCTATCAATCATAGTTCACAAACAAAGCCAACTGTGCACCTTCTAAGACACCGCCAAGAAAAGCCCGGCTTATGGGGGAATATAATAGGTTTCGCTAGTGCAAAGTGCAAAAATTGCTTTTGCGAACATCAACAGCGAATGTATTACAATTTTGCAACTGCAAAGTCTTTATAGCAACAAGATATTAAAGGAAACTCCAGAGCATGTGTTGATGCTAAACTTTTCTTTACAAAAATGTGCAATGTAGTATTCACTGATTTTACATTGTGAGCAGTCCTAAACATTTGCAAAAGTGCGACACTTGCGACTTTTAGCTACATCTTCCCTTTAAAGAACAAGTAAACCTTTTTTTTTTCTATCTGTAAATTTGCTCTAAACAGCCCACCAGATTAATGTACCTTAGTCCCTGCTGCAAGTCTGCTCTGGTTTCTGTGTTATCAGCAGCTTGTTTCCTCTTCTTCCTGGTGCAGAGTGAAGCCCCGCCCCTTAGCTTACTGAGCTGACCTTATCTCTGTGACTAGTCCTGGAGATCATTTGCATACTATGACATAGCAGAGACCAGTGTGTGCAGCACCTTTTGCTTGGGGAAACTAGCTTACTAATGGCTCCCTCTTCCTCTCTATTGTGGAACAGCAGCAAATGGACAGCTCAGTAAGCTAAGGGGCTGGGCTTCACTCTGCACCAGGAAGAAGAGGAAACAAGCTGCTGATAACACAGAAACCAGAGCAGACTTGCAGCAGGGACTAAGGTACATTAATCTGGGGGGCTGTTTAGAGCAAATTTACAGAAAGAAAAAGAAAAACATTTACTTTTCCTTTAAGGGATTTGAGTGTGGGCTGAATTTATTGTATGTATTGACTTTTGTTTCTCACCAGTTTTATGGTTATAATATATACAATGTAAACTATAAGGATGAAGGTTTCTGGCTTTAGTTTCTTCCATATGACTCATCATACTCTCTGAATCATATTCTCATTTAGAGCAACTTCTCTTTGTGCAACACTATTGAGTCCTCTTGTGCAACGGCCCTGTGTTTCCTGAGCCCCCTCCTGCCATATTTTTAATATTACGATGTTTTACTTTTTTACATGGAAAGCATAAAGACTTTGCAGAGACATTCTCACATCTGGGAGGAGAAAAAGACTATATTTGTATCTACAAATATCAGTCCGCTGCCTACAATGGTGCATCAATCTGTCTGACCAATCAGCTTTTTTAAAGGGTACATGTTACCCTAAAATATTTTCCCCTACCAAAAGTGTGAGCTAACAAAATTTAAATTTCCCTCTGTCAAACTGTGGTGATCTCTCTTGTCACCCTCTCATAAATATACTGCATAACTGAGAGGTCTAAGAAAGCTTCACTACTTCAGATAAATTAGATTTATTTACAAGTAATTACTATTATTTAAAAATTCACATGTACTCTAACTGGTTATAACAGAGGTCCAGTAAGTGTGAAAGGCAGGCCCGGATTTGTGGAGAGGCCAGTGCGGCAGAGTTTTAGGGGGCGGTATGCTACCCAACCACACCCACATTGGTTCAGTAATTAAAATTTCCTGTGTGCCAATTCCCATTGCTCTGTCCTAATGATGAAAATTTGAGGGGAGGGGACAAGAGCGACAAACGACAGCGGGCCTAGGGGCACCCGCTATATAAATCTGGCCCTGGTGAAAGGCAGACCAGACAGTATTAGGGAGGCTAGAATAGGAGGAGCGTTCTACCCATGAGAATATAGCAGTATAATATCAGCTTTTAAGAACCTCAGGTGCACAAGTTGTTACTATTAATAGTCTCCTATAAAAAGGGTATTTTTCAGTGGCATAACTGTATGTTACTGGACCCCACAGCAAATTTAATTTATGGCCCCAACATATTTGTAAGTTGACTTATTCTACCAAGTTATATGGGAATTATTCATCAGTTAGGTTGTATAGGGTTGTCACCTTATTTGTCTGGGGAAAACCAGCAGTGGGGCGGGCTGGGTGATGCCAGATGACATTGGGGGTGGGATGGTGGCATAAGGGCAGGCACTTTTCACACGGTCAGCCCTTCCAAAAACCATGTTCTCCAGGTAAAATTTGGACAGGTGGCAACCCTATGCCCGTAGCAACCAATCAGCAATTTGATTTCAACACTGGTCTACAAGTCAGAAAACAAAAGCCACGATCTGATTGTTAGCTATGAATGGCATCATCAGTGATGTTTTCCTCCGAAGTTGAGAAATATGCCCCAGCAAAAACAAGATATATATAAGGGCAAATTCACTACAATGCTGGCGAAAATTTGCCAGTGTGACGTCATTTTGCCACTTCGCCAATTTACTAACAGTGGCCCTAGCGAAAATTTGACAGCGAATTAGCAGCCTAGCGCCAGGCAATGTTGCACTTTGGTGAAGGGGCGGAATTACGCTAATTTATTAAGTTTACTTAGTTTACTTAATTTACCCCTTTGACGAAGTGCAATAGAATAGATAGGAGCTTGAAAAAAAAAAATAGTTGAAAATTTTTCCAAGTCACAAAAAAAAAAAAATGCTGCCGTGTTTTATTTTTTGAGGGTGAAAAAGATCGACTTTGTTTTTAGGGTGTCCACCTCCCCCCCTACATTTGATAACATATGGCACCTTAACTATACTGTGGGCACATGTGTAGGGCATTAGAACACCCCTATATACTTTTATTAAATTTCCCTGGGCGTGTGTAGTGTTATGTGTACTGCAGCATACACGTCCATTCATTTTTAAATTTTGGCACCTTATGCAAATTACCCCTTGTTAGCGCAACTTCGCTTTGCCTGCCAAATTTTCGCTAGCGTAACTTCACTTTGCCTGGTGAATTTTCACTAGCGCAACTTCGCTACCTTTCCCTTCGCTGGGCACAACTTCACATTTTTGTGAATTTACTGAGTGCTCGCGAAAAATTTGCCAGGCGAAGTGCGACGAAGACTGCGTTATCGCATCTCTGCTCTTTTTACCCCATAGAGAGCAAGGCTGATGCATGGCTTGTTTAGTTCCCACAACCCAGAACAGGCCTTGTTCCTTGTTCTACATTCTATTCAGAATTTCAGGAATGTACAGTGTGTACTGACAATGCTTGTGTCATAGAGATCATTTAAGTTAATGCTTCATTTAAGCTCTGTTTGACCTTTGTTCTCTTGTTATGGTTATAGAAAACATGACAAATACTGAGACAGAAATGTCTGTGGTCCATAATAAGTACAGCAGATTTCAAGTCCTGTGAGTGGTCACCCCTTAGCATGTGCTATGCAATTTGATAGTATATGACTTGATAAGTCTTAAATATTCCTAATTTGTTAGTTTGCAGAATTTAATAAAACCTGTATTAATATTAATAACTGATTTCTTTGCTTTCTAGGTCATTATTATCAGATACACGTATGTATCTGGCTCCATCCTACTCATCCTGAGACCCCACCACAATGCTACCTTGCAGATAAAGTAAATATAGACTTACAGCCTGGTGACGTTATTTCCAAGAACTGGCTGATGAATCTAAAATATGTTAAAGAATGGAATCCTGTAGGTATACCGGTTATTGTATTATTATTGTATAAAGGGCATCATTAGCATCATATATCTTGTCCCCATGTACCAGAAGATGCATGACAATAAGGGATTGGTTCTGTCAGACTGGTCGTCTAGGGCAATGAGAATGACCGCCACTCCCTTTAGTACATGTCTGCTCCCCAACGTGAAATTCAGCATGCGCGTCTGTGAAATTCAAATTCGAGTTGCCTTGTCCTTTATTTTGTTGCCCAACGTAAGTCTACTCTAGATAGTTCCTGGGGGTGCTTCTTGTCTGATTAGCTGTGTCTTGACCCTTCTCTGTCATTGACCGTTGCTGTTTCAACAACTGAACTGACCTGGAAGAGGTGTCCGGGTGAAAATTGCCTGTCCCTATTTCCAAATTAGGAAATCCGTACAGGACATTGAAGTTAATGGCATGGCGATCAGCCAGTCATTGATTGCCACATCATCAGTTCTGCTCCCCCAACATCACCTGGCCATTGCCCGGAGTTGGGCAAACAAAAAGGTGGCAACCCTACATCAGGATCCTGATTCTGTGTTGCGCTGACTGATTGGTTATTGACCCTGGACTGTTTCCTGAGATACGTTGATAGAAGCGTGAGCCATGACCAAAACATTGGCGTCTGTTCTGGGTTGGGGATACCGAATATGATAGACTGGCAAAATCTGTGGATGGTGGGCCAAGCCTTAAATCCAAAAAGTCTGAAACTTATTTCATCCTGGATGAAATAAATGATTATTTGACTTCTTAGATTTATTGCTACCCTTGATTTCGCCAAGTATCCATTAATTATTCTACAAAACAATACAATGTGATGTCACCCTTAGGCATTCAGACTGGAATAGATTACTTCTTTGTGGCACTTTTCTGTATTGCTTCCCTACTGTAAATACATTGAGAAGCAAAGACTTGCCGTTATCACCCCAAGAATGAATAACTCCGTAAATAACTCCTGGTTCTTTATAGAAAAGCTCGCGTTTACTTGGACTTATAGAAGAGGTTGAGGACTTCCTGAAGAAAGAAATATCTGCACATTTTACTGCAAACTCTTGGAATAACAAATCGCCTAAAGCAGGTAAAAACAGTGAAAACTAATATAACATCAATATACAAGTATACGAAACCTTTTCTGGTAATCCGTTATCTAAAAAGCTCCAAATTATGGGAACGCCCAGAGACTAAATTTAATCACATTTTCAAAAATTATTTAATTTTCTCTGTTTTAATAAACAGTACATTTAACTTAATCAAACTTAATATATAATGAATCCTTATTGGAGGTAAAACCAGCCTATATGATTTCTTTAATGCATTAAAGGATTTTGTAGTAGACTGAAGGCATGAAGATCCAAATTAAAGAAAAAGCCTTTATCCAGAAAACCCCAAGTCCCAAGCATTTTGGATAATGGGTACCATACCTGTAATACAGATATGTGTAAAAAACATGTTAACAACCATGGACCCAATACAGGGTGGAACTGCTTGCTGCAGCACTAGAGGTTCTGTAGGTGGGTCCAGGTCCTAATAGATCTCAGTGTTTATATTGCTATAACCAAAAATCCGAACCTCACTAGATATGTGGGTTTTGGGCAAATCAAAACTGTTTTTAGGCAAAGACCAGAAATTGTTGTGAATTCTTTGGCCCTACTAATAGTGATGATAGAAATTGTTTGCCAAGTTTGCTGCCCATAGACTCTCTAATGGGTAAAAAAATCAGTCAAAATGCATTTTGGCAAATTTTTCACAATTTCACGAATTTTTGTTGCACAAGGGCCCTGGGCAGTACGTGCTATTACTCCACAGAAGAGACTCAGCCAATGAAATGGGGACCCCCGGTTTTAATGCACTGATAAACAATGAATTCATACATAAACCACTAGGTCAACAGCAGATCTTTCTTTCCATGCGCTCATCAGGAGCTGGCCAGGCTTCCAACAAGAACAACTAAAGAAGAGATATCGGCTACTACATAGTCTGCCCCTGGCTATAGTAAAAAAGTTCTCATGATAACTTCAAGAAGTCATAAACATATTAGGAACTAATTGGAGTCATAAACATATTGGGTCATTGAGTCATTGAGTTCAATGGTTCCTTTCTTACAAGGCCATATAATACAAGATATTAGTATAAGATTATCTAGGGTACAAAACCCTCCTCAAAGTATTACTTGGAGAAACTGATAAAAACCTTTCTCATTACAGTTTGTCTTGCTACTTCTAGAAGAAGTTCTTGTTTGTTTTCCTTATTCTCAATAGGCACTAGAACTGATTTATGCAACAAATAACGTATTAGAGATCTAAACCCTAAATATGAATATGGCTAAAAATGAAAGGCCATGTTTTATATACTGAACTTATTGCACCAGTCTAAAGTTTCAGCTTGTCAATAGCAGCAATGATCCAGGACTTCAAACTTGTCACAGGGGGTCACCATCTTGGAAAGTGTCTGTGTGGCTCTGAGCAGCTGTTGAGAAGCTAAGCTTAGGGGTCGTCACTAATTATCAAGTAGAAAATGAGGTTGGTCTGTAATATAAGCTGATGCTACAGGGCTGATTATTAAATTCTGATGCTAGTTGCACTGGTTTCTGTGCTGCCATGTAGTAATTATCTGTATTAATGACTAATCAGCCTTATATTGTGACTATATTTCTATTCTATGTGTTCAGTATATTGTGAGTGGGTCCCTAAGCTCAGTAAGTGACAGCAGCACAGAGCATGTGAATCAGTGAATCAGCAGAAAAGAAGATGGGGAGCTACTGGGGCATCTACTGGGGAGACACAGATCTTTACTGCTAAAGGGCTGTGGTTGCCTTGGGCTGGTACACAAGCACAATACATCATGTACAACAATTCTACCTACTTCTTTAGTTTAACTTTCCTTGTCCTTTAATGTTTAAAGCCAAGGGGGAATGAGGGCCGTTTAGGCCAGAATGTATTTAGGCAGGGCCCCCCTTCCCCCTAATGTGTGTATTGTATCCTCTCCCCCTCTCCACTCACTAGCAGGTAGCCCCCTCACCCAAGGTAGCCCCCGGGAACAAAGGAAAGGGGGCGGTTAGCGGCGGGAAAAAAGTGGGCGGGTTGGGGGAGGTAGCAGAGGAGGAGCGGCGAGCAGGGCAGGGTTCTTAAGGAAGGACTGTATGTGTTGTGCTCATTACTTTAATGTTTAAAGCCAATAAAGAAGCATCCTCCAAGAATCGTGGACCTATCATTTCCATTGAGTTGTGCATCTTGGCATTGTGTGTAATAGTACTAACCGACTTGTATGTTTATATTCTATTAGAATGGCAGCAGGAGACAAAGAAAAGTACAGATTCATGTAGCAATATTGAAGATGCCTTTAAGAGCCTTACTCTGGAAAGCATAGTCAGAATGTATGACTTGAAGATATCTAAAGACACTGAAGGTAAATAGGAGAAATGGAAATATTTTAAATAATAATATTTTTATAATCGACAACAGTGCCTGTATATGTATTGAAGGAAAGTATGTGTTAGTGGGGGCACATATCCGTGTTTTTTTCTGAATGGCAGTTATGTGCCTCCATCCCAGGATATTTGTAGATTTAATACAGTTTTCTAAAGGATTTGCCAGTATTTCACACCATAACAAACCTCCTTGCCTGTGCCTTTAAAGCAGCTCTACAACATAAAGCTTCCCCCACACACCCAGCTATGCAGATTACCTAATCTGTCAAGAAAATCTATGTAAAATAAAATTTATTTTTGCCTTGAGAAAGGTCCCAATTGGGACCCCGAAACATCCCACTGACTGTTCGCATACCTCCCAAGTGTCCCTTTTTTGGAGGGACGGTCCAGTCCCTCTTTTGAGAGCTCAACCCGCTGTCCCTCATTTGTACTGGAAAGTGCCTCTTTTCTCTGCACTGAACAGCCAGAAAAAGAAGCAAAGTTTTTAACTTAATTGGCTTTTGGCAGAGAGTCCAGAACAGCTAATAGGTGCAAATAAGATACTTTGTAACTTTTGAGATAAGAAAATAAGTAATTGTAACAGTTTAGATAAGGAGAAATATTTTCAAACTTTCATAACCTGTCAAATTTAGTAAAATAGACATGGTAATTAGGGGGTGCGGCCTTAAAAATGGGCGTGGTCACACAAATTTTGTCCCTCTTTTTACATCCAGAATGTTGGGAGGTATGCTGTTCATGCTCCAATAAAAGTACACAATTTTTTTTGCATAATCCTTGCTGTGATTATCTTCTCTACAGTAAAATAAAATAAATATACTGTATAATATATAAATACTGGACCAGTATCTGCCAGTGTATGGGCACAACATATATCTACCTTGGGCTGCTATAATATAACTGCTAAATATATTTTGCTATACATTGATGACATGATAGTAAAAACGTGCCATGCACATATGCAAATTATGGTTCAGATTCGGTTTGGTATTTGGCCGAATCTTTCGCAATGGATTCAGGGGTTCAGCCGAGTCCAAAATAGTGGATTCGGTGCATCCCTGATAAAGATGCTGATATTACCCAAACTTCTCTAAACTTCAAAACTTCAAACTTGTCACAGAGGGTCACCATCTTGGAAAGTGTCTGTGACACTCACATGCTCAGTGGGCTCTGAGCAGCTGTTGAGAAGCTAAGCTTAGGGGTCGTCACTAATTATCCAGCAGCAGAAAATGAGGTTGGTCTGTAATATAAGCTGATGCTACAGGTCTGATTATTAAATTCTGATGCTAATTGCACTGGTTTCTGTGCTGCCATGTAGTAATTATCTGTATTAATGACTAATCAGCTTTATATTGTGACTATATTTCTAATCTATGTGTACTGTATATTGTGAGTGGGTCCCTAAGCTCAGTAAGTGACAGCAGCACAGAGCATGTGAATCAGTGAATCAGCAGAAAAGAAGATGGGGAGCTACTGGGGCATCTACTGGGGAGACACAGATCTTTACTGCTAAAGGGCTGGGGTTGCCTGGGGCTGGTACACAAGCACAAAACATCATGTACGACATTTCTACCTACTTTATTTGTTAAGCTTGAGTTCTCCTTTAGACACATAATATGTTATTCCTATGCAGATAATCCATATTCTACTCTGAAATATACAACTGTCTGATTAATGAATTCTTTAAATACAGTAATGCCTAACATTATTTTAATTTACTATAAATTGAGATAAATTGAGATTATCCTGTGTTTTTTCAGAACCAAGTAACAATACAGCCTGTGGCATTTTCCAGCCTTCTCCTTGGTCCAAAAGCACCTCTGGCAATGTAAGAAACCCCTTTCATCTTCACTGCTTTGGGCAAAATGTTTATTTTAGATTTGTCTAAATTAGTTCCCAGCATCCTCAGCAGACAGATGCTTGGCAGAAGCTACTGGGTTATGTGCCATGAATTTGAAAGAGCAGCTAACAGCAGTCAAATAAAAATACATTTATAATGTGTTTTGTCCTACCCTACATTCTATACAGACCTCCACAGAAACGCTAAGACTTTTTGAAAATAAATGGAAAGTGAACAGAGGATTTTGGAGCACAGAGGATGTGCAGGAAGCAGTTAACGATTGTTCAGATTATATGTCTGCTCTTCATGAATGTCAAATATGTTACAATCAATATCCATTTTCCAAGGTAAAGTTTACCTCTCCCCATGTTGTTAGTGTCTGTTATTCCATCTACTGTACCTCTGGCAGGGCTTTCCTTACATTGACAGTCGGCTCTGAACTGAGAATATGGTGAAAAAGAACTATTTTGTTTAAAATGTCTATGGGAGATGGCCATCCCATCATTTCTAGCTTTTTGTTAGAGACTTTCTGGCTAAATTTTAGAAGAAGACTTCAATGATTGTGTGACATCATGGCTGCTTTTCAACTGTATTATCCATTGTTCTTTCTGTTGCAGTTTGTGACAATGACTCACTGCAACTGTTCCTTCTGTGAAGCTTGTTTTGCTCAATATTTTTCATCCGTGATCAAAGAGAAAAGCATTAGCGATGTAGTGTGTCCACTCTGCAAGAAACCAGATCTGGAGAAGGAAGGGGACACAGAGGAGGTCATGGACTACTTTAACTTTCTAGATACACAGGTCTTGTACTACTTCTTTCTCACGCACATTAATAAACACATCTCACAAAGAAGGCTACTACAAAGGTTGAAAAAAGAACTAAATATATTGTGGAGATTCCTAGCTAATAGGTTTCTGGATCATGGATCCCTGTACACTAGTTTAGCTCTTACTTAATGACAGTGTCTCTGGCTGCGGGGGTCTTACTGAGCAGTAATGATTATTTGGGGGCAAGATTCATTCTATCAGACTTCTGGTTTTATATTCTAATATGAGGGATTTACTCTTCTTCCCGATTTCCTTTCAGATACGTCATTATCTTGACCAAGCCACGCATGACTTATTTCAGTGTAAACTCAGAGACAGAACTTTAATGAAAATGCCAAATTTCAGGTGGTGCTGCCATGTAAGTTGCACATACAGCATGATGCTGTGCTTTTATTAATACTTTTATTTGACACAGATACTTGCAGTTTTACAGGAGAATAGCCATCAAGATATTCAAGGACTAAAGAATTGACAAAAGGCCCTGCCTTTAGAAATACTGTATGCTGGCACAATGGATGCGCTACAGTCGGTGACAAATCTACATTATTGCCGGCGGGATAACATTTTTGGGAGACTCATTATCAACTGTAGTGCAGCTGTATTGTGAGTGGCAAATCTCTGTGTGTGACATCACCCTATCAGGGCCAGCCAAGATCCAACTCTGGTGTTTGTGGGTCTGTGTACTTACCATTTCAGACACTGGAGGCACTTAGGGCTGATCCTGACCAGTTCTCCTTGTACACCACTGGTATATTTTCTGTCTGCTCATCCCACCACCCACCTTACTAGGATCATGTGTAGATCATTATCTAATTAAGATCCTTTATAAGCCTGACAAGGAAGGTCTAACATAGAATAAGGCTAGAAATGCTGTATTTTGTATACTAAACATAAACATGAACTTACTGCACCACAAGCCTAATCAAACAAATGATTTATGCTTTCAAAGTTGGCCACAGGCTGTCATCTTGTAACTTTGTTATACATCTTTGCAAGACCAAGACTGTGCACATGCTCAGTGTGGCCTGGGCTGCTTAGGGATCGTCATAAATGATCAAAACAGCACAAGTCAAATAATACCTGCCAGAAGCCGATACAGCAAGGCTGATTAATAATCACAATAGACTATATGGACTCCCCTGGGTCCTGTGTTGTCATGTAATTTAATGTGGATTTTATAGTTTTTGTATTGTTTCATACAAACTTTCTCCAACCAGTGGCTGCTGCAAAATAACCTTCTGTTTCAATCTGGCTCCATGATATTTGGAGTTGGAAACAGTAAAGGGGATGTAAAGGCAAAAATAAAATTCAATACAAATCTCTACACAGTCACCAACTGCAAGCCGCTGGAGTTCTGCAGGACTGGTAAGGTGGGGACTCCCCCTGCTGTTCATATGTATGATTGTTTCCCTGCCAGAAGTTAGGGACCAGCTGACAATTCCTATCCACAGAAGTAAATGAAGGGAGAATTTCACTGCATACAGTCAGGTTTCTTATAAAAACAGTACACATTTTTTAATTCAAGTATATTGGAGATAGATTTCTTTTTCATTGAAGAAAGTAAAAAATGGGATTTTATTTTTTGCACCAGCTCCTGTTTTTGTCTTTATTAAACATTGCATTTACTCAACACTTCAATATGGCTTCCAGACTCAGTTCTGCCATTTACAACTATACCGCATGTTACCCAGTAAAGATACTCTCACCTGATTGTCTTTCTGCTGTGTCAGATCATAACACACCCACAAACCCTCTTACAGGAACTCGGGAGTGTTGTGCAGAAAAGTTACTGTGCTTCCCATTTAAGTAAAATAGGAAGGGATACCAGGGGGCAGATTTACTAAGGGTCGAATTCGAGGGTTAAAATCCCTGAATTTTGACTGAATTTTAATCCTTCAAATTCGAATATTGAATTTGAAGGATTTTACCGCTATTCAAATATTCGAATGATCGAATAGAAAAAATTTGATTAAATGATCGATCGATTAAATCGTTCGAAATTGAACGATTTTAACCCTTCGATTGAATTTTTCTTATTCGATCACAAAAAACTTTAAAACACCTATGGGAGCTTCCCATAGGGTTTTAAAGCAATTCGGTAGGCCTATCAAATTTTTTTTTAAAGGGGAAGACCTTCGACCATCAAATATTAGAATTTTTCGAATACAATTCATTTTGAATTATTCGAATTATTCGAATCGGTCAAATTTTGAAAATTCGATGGTCGAAGTTGCCTCATTTGCATATTCGATATTCGAATCTTTTTGAAAATTCGATCGAATTTCGAATCCTTCATGTGAATTTGATAAATCTGCCCCCAAGAGTGATATTTAGATACAATGTTGTTTCTTACCTTTCAGTGTTCATTTGGTCTTCTGCACGAAGCAGACCGATTACGGATAGACTGTCCATCCTGCTGCAAAAGCACCTGTTTCAAATGTAGGAAACCTGTAAGTACTATGGCTAGGGTCTCTTAATTACATTTACATGTCAAGGCACGATCGTATCAAAATTAGGGCAGTCACCATTCAGTGAGTTATTTGTATACAATATATACTAAAACATAAGATTTCATTAAAGGCAGGTTTGAGTTCAAGGTTCTCCACTTAAAGTGGACCTGTCACCCCAAAAAAATATTCAAAATCCTATTTCATCACATTAGTCAAGCAAAATTAACATTAATGACACTATATAAATTATTTTAATCTTGTTTTCTTCAGTCTGGGAATTCATAACTATAGCAAGCAGGCAGAAGCCATTTTGTAGACACTATTATTAAGGCAAGCCTTGCATCATCTCAGAATCTTGTTTGTGCACCAGAATGGGGGACCCGATGTCTATCCCCATGTCCTGGCTACACAATTAAATAGTTAAGAGAACTGGGGGAATGTGTGGGGAGCAGTGACATCTAGGAAGTGCTGAATGGAAAGTGAAAGTAATTATCTGCCCCGCCTCTATGCCTAAGGCATAGAGGAGTGACAGACAATATTTGATTGACAGCTGAGATTTTTAAATGAGCTTAAAACAGCTATGAATGCTTTAATTAAAATTTGAAATTGGATTTCATGTTTAATTTGAAAAGGACTTTTATTATACAGATTTTTGTGTCTGGGTGACGGGTCCACTTTAAATCTACTTGTAAGCTCTATTCAGTCTTAACTCCTCTCTATGCCTTTCTCACAAGCCTGGCATCGCAAGCATCTCTTAAATAACTCTCTTGTCTTTATCTGGACCCTACCAGATTCTCTATCTATTAGTTGGTCTTATCATTTAGACATTACTTTTAATGTTTACGTTGAGTCTCATTTTGACTCTGCCTTAAGATGCCTGTTGTAGAAGTATTACTATTTAGTCACACATGAGTGATCATTTTCTTAGTGTTGTCTTTTTATCTTTTTTAAACCAGTGGGAAGAACAACATGAAAAAATTAGCTGCGAAGAATTTAGGATATGGAAACTAAATAATGAGCCAAGCCACCAAGAGGAAAGGCTAAACGCATATCTTACTCAAAATGGTATAGGTACAGTACCCTTCCTTACACTCGCCTGAAATAAAGGAACCAGAATATCTTTCCTATCTTAATAAATAACCCTGTGGAACTTGAGCAGAATGTTGGCCAAATATTTTACTTGAAAGGTAACATATGCCCCATGGATCTACAAGGTGATACCAACCTTATGGAAAGTTTAACTTGATCATATACTGTATATAT
>CM044441.1:127804424-127817452 GCA_024363595.1 Xenopus borealis
CTTTGTGTGAATTTAATATAGCTTTTGCGAACCCGGAAACTGTTTAGCGACCACTTCCGAAAGTGGAAGAAAGTTTGTGAATTTTACAGCTTGCGCCAATGCACAATCAATGTAATAAAACTTCTTAATGAAAAAGTTATGTTTGCTCCTAAAGATAACGACATCTTAAAGCACTTCTTAAGAGTGCACAATTAAAACTTGCAATGCTCAGTTAAAATTCACAATGCTCAATTAAAATTCGCAATGCAATAACAGTTTAAGGTTTGAAAAAAGTTTAAGTTTGCGAGATGTGGATTTTTAATCTTATTGATGCATATTCTTTTGCTCTTTGCAAATTTAATTACATTCCCTCCCATGGACTGTAGTAGTAACATGAGCAAACGCTCTAGATGTTTTGTAGCTCAATAAATCAACTAGATGCTTGCTTTTCATAATCACAATGGCAATGGACAAGTTAGAGCTAACTGCAGATTGATTGCTGTTAGATACAGGAGCAGGGCAAGTGTTTACTATGTTACTATCTAACTCCAAGACTCAGTTCTGCAATATATTCATGAGCATTCCTGGTTTCCTACTTTGTGGCAATCTAATTGGTAACCTTACAGATGCAATCACTTTGGATGGTGAGTTAAATGCGTCGCGACTTAACTCATCTATCCCATTTATCCCACTTAGCACAGAATATTGTGTCACAGCATCCCATCCAATTAAAGAGTTCACCATTGAAAACAATGGAGCTTTGGTATGCTAATGAAAAGGTTAAATGCATTAAATGAGTTAAGATAACTTTAGATAACACAGTTTCTTCAATTAGCTCTGAGTCACGACGCATTTAACTTACAAATCCAAGTGACTCTATCTGTACATGCATGGTTTGTTGAGACAGATGAGGAAACATTTGATTGACCTGCATAGAGACCTGACATGAACCCAGCTGAGCATCTGACCCCCAACATCAATACCAACCTCACTAATGTTCTTTTGATTGAAGGGAAGCAAATTCCACCAACAATGGTCCAACACCTAGGAAACTCTTTCTTAAGAGGACTCCATGCTTAAAACCCTCATTTCAGAATGAGTTTGTTGAACAGACAGGTGTCCAGACAATTTTAGCAATACATTGTCCTTTATAAACCCTGTGCTTTGTTGTTGTTAGTATTCTGTATGGGTATTAGAGCATGACTGGATGGATATTTACATCATCCGCATGAATGAAAAAGGAAATATACATCACTGTTCAACATGTCTAGACTATGCAAATATTGTTAAGAATATGTTCCTAATGCACATGGAATATGAACATAAATATAAACTTCTTTTAAGAAGAGAGAAGTTTATTCAAATCTATCAAATACTGAAACTTACCTTGCTGCTTTCCTCGCCTTCCTTACACTTTGTAGTTTCTGCCAATAGTTTCTTTTCTATTCACAATTACAATCTAACTGTTGATTTGCCTCTAGATTGTCCCTTGTGTAAGTTCCGATTTGACCTGGCTAAAGGTGGATGCTTACACTTCAGATGCACCCAGTGCCTGCACGAGTTCTGTGAGGGCTGCCGACAGCCATTTAAACATGGAAACGTAAGACTAATATTTTACTTCCCCCCTCCCCGAAATGCAGAATTTTACAGCAAATAATATAAAGTGTTTCATTTTCATCTGGAGATCATAGGGTTAGGGATAGTGTTCCACTCTGCTCTCAGCACAGATCCCTCTACTCCAAACGCAGGCCAAGATGCTCATGTGCCTCAAACCTCTCCGACATGTAGAATGAATACATACAGCTACAACCTAATCACCAGGCTCAGACAGAAAGCCAGTGTTTTATTTGAAAAGGATGTAAAAGTTTTTTGATAGAAATGCACTCCAATAGTACAAGAAAGTAACATTTGTTAAAATGCGTTTCATGTATTAAAATACGTATAGTTTTCTAGAGGGGTCACAGCAACGCCCCCTTAGTTTGTTGAGTGGTCATTTCATTTATCACCTGACAATTTTCTTTCATTTTAATCAGGAATGTGATTTTTCAACTGACTGCCACAGGAAGGGATTGCACGCTCACCATTTGCGGAACTGCTTGTATTACCTGAGAGACTGGGATTTACATAGACTTTACCGGCTTCTACAGGTAAAGGTACAGTTGGCCTGAGAAAATGAAAATGCCCTAAATGCATGAATACAGAATAGTGACTTATTGGATCATAAAGGGGCCCTATGCAGACATATATGATTCAGGCAGGTCATTAGTTTGGCTACTACTGAAGACCAGATGGAGTTTTCTTGGTCAACAGATATCTTAAGATTTCTGAATGTGGCTGAGCTGATAGCAAATTGACTACAATTGAATCTGGCCATTGAGGCAAGCAAGGATTCATTGCGATATTCAGCTGAACCCAGGCACAGAATTTGGATTCAGCCCCTCATTTTGAATTTCCACATAGTCCAAATTTGATCCACAAATCATTAGTGGAGGATTTAGTAGCTCGCCCCAAATTATGCATTTGGAGCAGTTTATTAGAATGCAGTTCTGCTGCTTAGTCAAAAGAAAACACACAATTCCTTTCCTTTTATTGTGTACACATGGACTTCTGTATCAGACTTCCTTCTTTCAGATAAAACCTCAAGGGCTAGGGCTTGAGCATGCTCAGTTTGCTCCCCCCCCCTGCTGTAATCTGAGCCCAGAACTATGAGCAAGCAGGGAGAGACTCAGGCAGGAAGTGATGTCACACCGAGCTAATATGGCATCTTCTAGCGCTGTTTACTCAGGTATGGTAAAGCATTCTGCAGAATAAATATACTGCACTGTTGTGGCTAATCTATTGGCAATAAACTGCTTTGGTAGCTTGCCTTCTCCTTTAAAAAATACACATTATGTAGGGATAATATTGATATCACATTATAATGCTAGTATGCATTAAATTCTCAAATGTATTGTCTTTCCTTAACTGTAGGAAAGTGGAATCCAGTATAAAGCCAATAATGGTCCAGGATCTGAAAAAGGTGATTTTTTTTTCTGCAACAATATATTAATATAATAGAGCCATGATTAAGTATATATTGTGCTTAGTGATATAAGTGACTTGTATATTATAAAGAATAATGTATCCCCTATTTTTATCATTCTGTTTTACAATAGCTGGTACATTATTCCATATATCTCTGGCAGACACTGTTAATTACACTAGTTGCTTCTTGAAAACATATCTGCACACTTGTCAATATGTCATATATCAGTGAAATGCTCAGTTGATACTATCATGGTAATGCAATAGAAGAATATACAGTTGTGCTCATAAGTTTACATACCCTGGCAGAATTTATGATTTCTTAACCATTTTTCAGGGAATATGAATGATAACACACACACTTTTCTTTCACTCATTGTTAGTGGTTGGCTGAAGCCATTTATTGTCAGACAACTGTGTTTACTCTATTTGAATCATAATAACTACACAAACTACCCAAAATGAACCTGATCAAAAGTTTACATACCCCAGTTCTTAATACTGTGTATTGCCCCTTTAACATCAATGACAGCTTGAAGTCTTTTGTGGTAGTTGTGGATGAGGCTCTTCTCAGATGGTAAAGTTGCCCATTCTTCTTGGCAAAAGGCCTCCAGTTCCCGTAAATTCTTGGGCTGTCTTGCACGAACTGCGCGTTTGAAGTCTCCTCAGAGTGGCTCAATGATATTGAGGCCAGGAGACTGTGGTGTTTATACAAATGGCCTGTGGGTGGCACTGTGCATACACAGGACTTTCTGTACAGCTTGACAGTGAAAGTAAGAAGTTACTGCTGTTGTGTAATGGCTGCATGAACCTGCTAATAAAGCACTGTTATACTCTCCTCATCCTCGGCTACCAAACACAACAAATGGCGACAAGGATGTCTTTTCTACCTCTGCAGCAGCCTGCACCTTTTCTACCAAACCCTGGTGAGCCTACCATACCTTTTACTGCTTGGAGCCGTATGTTTGATAATTACAAGTTTTTGTGTTATCATTCATATTCTCTGAAAAATGGTTAAGAAATCAAATTCTGCCATAGTATGTAAACATATGAGCGCAACTGTATATGTACTGCAAAGGCTGTCGAGGGGATGTAACAGTGATGGCCAATAATAGAAGACCATGACCAATCATTGAGAAAAGAGAATACGTGGTCCCAAAAGAGCATCTTTAAGAGCCAACTAAAAGGAGAACACCCCTGCTAAAGTTGTGATAAACAGAGTTTGAAATAGCAAGTATTATTCATATATAAAGTGCTCTGGTATGAGCCTTAGGGGCCAGCTTATGCACTCCAATGATTCCCCAGATTATATGGCAAGAAGAGAGGGCCACCTGATGAAACTCGGGCAGGGCCATACCAGTTAGTTAAACCTGGCTACTGATGGTTTTACCAGACAACAAATTTAGAGAACGCTTTAGTCATTCAGTAGTTATTCTGCATAATATTTTTACTGAAACAAAGAACTGACAATCTGAGAAACAACTGGCAAAGTGGTGCCTAGATTCAGACTTGACCCTCCCTCCTGGGTTACAATGTAGACAGTGATATATTAAATGGAAACTAAAGCCCCTAATCCCCCCTGTTGTTAATTAATCTTTTGGTATTGAGAAGTTGTGATCCATATAACATAGAATTGTGTACATATTTATTTACATTTTTGGTTCCAACAATACAGACCTCCTTCTCTTATTCATCCAGCCGCAGCAGGGGATGCACTCATTTCTGGGACTGAAAGATGAGTGGTGCCATAGAACCCCATTATATAAATAAAGCTGCACGTTGAATTCTGTCTTGTAACATGCACCAGCCATTGGTATAATACATTCATCATGGGAAAAAAAAAAAAAAACTTGGCTTAATTATTGTGGCTAATTTTATTTGGCAGATCAGTGGACAAATGAAGATAGAAGAGTAGCAAGGTATGATCTAGACTCTAGAGGGTATGGTAAAGGCACAGTAAGTGTAAATATACACCCCATTGTTCTTCCTCCTGTTGTAGTGAAAACACCTCAACCTCATTAAGTAGTAGACTTACGTTAATTATTTTTTAACTGAAATATTGTTCCACCAATGGCAAGTGTGTGCCGTCTAGTCTGTGCCATATATTTGTAGGAGTTGTGTATTTCTTAGGGATGCACTGAATACAGGATTCAGTTAGGGATTCAACCTTTTTCAGCAGGATTAGGTTTGGCCCAATCCAAATTCATGACTGAATCCTTAAAATCACAAGTCACAAAAACATATTGCCACGATATCGATCTGGAAGGTTTAATTTTTCCAACTACCGACCCATCTGAGCCAGTTGTTCCTGGTTGTAATCTGATTGTTCGGTCCAAGTCATATATATATATAGCCCTGCCGTTAGTGGACATTTGCCGATGTTGCCAAACAAGCGGATCTTATAATGTATAGCCAGCTTTAGGGGCATTTGCCTGGGTAGCAGCTAGGCTGGTGGAGGGAGGGGGGTCAATGTAGGGTAGGGTTTTTAATTTACGGTTGAATTCTCCTTTGGATCAACTTTTCACCTTAAATGAGAATGAAAGATCCAATCCAAAGAGGGTGCCAAATGTCAGGGCACCCCCAAGGGTTGTAAAGACTTACCTGATACCCTGAGTCAGGGCGGATCCAAAATCAGCACTCACCAGTTGGGGCTATAAGTTACAATAAATGAAGATACATCTTAAAATATTTTCTAAAATCTGATAAAGATCCATTATACAGATCCTGGGTCACCAGCATTCTGGATAGCAGGTCCTATACCTGTACCATATTTTGGAAAACTGGTGTTTATGGTCTTCCTTTTTGCTGCATTTTGTTCCAGTGCTAGCTATAAGGAATACTTGGTTAAAATAATCCACTCAAATGCCCTGGACCCAGCAGATTTGTATACAGAGAAAGAAATGGAGAAAGAACTTCAGCGATGGAAACTTGCAGTTCCAGGAATTTGCAGAGAAAACAACAGAGAAATGTATTTACAAACACTCCGAATGGTAAGAATATTTAAAGGGGAAGGAAAGTGTAAAATAGAATAATACTTGAAATGCTTTATTTTGTATACTAAACATAAACATGAACTTACTGCACCACAAGCCTAATCAAACAAATGATTTATGCTTTCAAAGTTGGCCACAGGGGGCTGTCATCTTGTAATTTTTTAAACATCTTTGCAAGACCAAGACTGTGCACATGCTCAGTGTGATCTGTGCTGCTTAGGGATCAAAACAGAAATAGCAAGACTGATTAATAATCCGAATATACACACTGCACTGGGTCCTGTGTTGTCATGTAATCTAATGTGGATTTTCTAGTTTTTGTATTGTTTAATACAAACTTTCTCCAACTCTCCAGAACCAGTGACTGCAGCAAAATAATCCTCCAAATAGAATCCCAGTTTATTTGTTTAAATCTGACTCCATGATCTTTGTCCCTGCAGCTGGAGTTGGAAACAGTAAAGGGGATGTAAAGGCAAAAATAAAATCCAATATAAATCTCTACACAGTCACCAGCTGCAGGGAAACAAAGCTGCTGGAGTTCTGAAATTCTGAAAAGTAAGTCAGGCTCCCCCTGCTGTTCATAAGTATGATTGTTACCCTGCATAGCAGTTAGGGACCGTCTGATGTTTCCTATCCTCAGCAATCAGAGCAAATAAATGAAGGGAGAATTTCACTGCATACAGTCAGATTTCTTAGAAAACTGGTACACATTTTTTTTCCATTAAAGTAAAAATGGGATTTTATTTTTTTGCCTGTACATCCTTTAAGGTGGTTTTGTTAGTAGCAAATAATGATTTCCAGGGACAAAAGCTTTTATTCAGATATAGTACGTATATTTAAAGCATGTTGGGGGGCCTATATGTTATTATTCACAAATAGGGGTTTCACTGTTATTCTGCAGGTAAAATTACCAAACTAAAGGGGTTCATCTTTCCTATTAAAAATATAACCATAGAGTCTATCTTTCATTTAGGAAGGTGTAACTAAAAAACCTATTCATATCCGATATCAGTTATCAGGCACCACATTAGAGGCTTTGTTTGCTTTGCCTTAGTCAAATTATTTTTGCCATTTCGTAGCACATACAGACCCTCTGAGTGCTATTGAAAGCAGCATTTGCAGCACTTGGATGTTGCAAAAGTCTTAGTTCCCCAGCAAAGACAGGTCTGTTAATCAGCTGCCTTGTCTGACATTGTATTAAGTCTGAGCCTTCAGGGCAGAAAACAGAAAGGGACAGGCATTGCTTTCAATAGCAATACATAAACAACTTAAAAACCATAGGAAAAATTTAACAAATGTATTTTGTAATTTGTTTAGAATTAAAGGGGTTGTTCACCTTTGGGACAATAAAGCTAGTTTAACAGCCCATGCCATAAAAAAGTTTTTGTAATTTATCTTTATTACTTAAAATGTGTGCTTTCAGAGATACATATCATAGAAATGAATCATCTCTGCAAGTTCTCTTGTCTGTGATCCAAGATTGTGGGGCAGGCTCTGTGTAAAACATACAGGTTGCCATATAAGGAAGTTGACTATTTAATCTACACGGAGCAAGCTCTCTCTGCTGCTACATTTACATATGTTTGATCTGATTGGCTGAATCTTGCCAGCCAATGGAATTAAAGATATTCAAATGAAGCAGGAGAGAGAGAGAGAGTTCGCTCCTTGCAAATTCAATCATCAACTTCCTTATATGGCAACCTTTATGTTTTATACAGAATCCAAAACACAGAAGAGAACAGAGAGAGTTTTTGCAGAGGTGATCCATGGCTATGGTATGTATCTCTGAATGCACACATTTTAGGTAATAGATACCTATTTTTGACAATTACTCGGTCTAGAGCATATAACCAATAGCAATACAGGCAGAATTTATTGGCGAGTATCCACTAGACTGACTAATGCAGATGGGGATTTTGACTATAAGTGGACTGACACTTTCCAACCAATGTTACCAATCATTTATTTATTTATTTTTTCAGATAATAAAACAAGAATTACCATTACCGTCAGCTTCTTTCTAAAGAAGGCCTTTGTGTGTTTACTTTACTCTACATGTTTGATGCTACAACACTGAAAGAAGTTTTGTACTCTTACACTGCTTCTCTGGCAGTATTAAAACTGCAGGACTCTATACCAGCAGCACCTCTTTTAGGAGAATGAACGCCCACATAAACAAAAACTCCATAGACCCCCTCCTGCCTGTTTGTAAACTTAAGAAACAGAAGCAGAGAAGTGCAGCGGAATTCAGACACATGTATCGTCACAGATCCTCTTCTGTCACTTCACCGACAGACGGAGCAGAGAGATTTGACAAAATTGGAAAACTGGGCAGCAAAGTGGAAAATGAAGTTCAACGTTTGTGCACTTTGATAGAAATAACATATGCAAATTATACACTAAACAATTGTGTATTGGAGTTTTGTCTTAATTGAGGAGTGATTTTTGTGGACAACAAGCTGTGTAACGCTAGGCAGTTTGTCGCTGCCTTAAAAAAGGGTATTAACATATTTCATTGTGAATACTTGATTTCCCCTAGATTTTAAAGAAGAATCTTTACAGAAAATATTCAACTGATTGCTGCATATACCGGTTACGGAATTATAAAACATTAGAACATACTGTTACTCTATTTAATGGGTGAAGTTGAGCACCACGTCAGACTGAAATAAGAAAATGCAAATAAAAGAACATATAAACCAGACCATACTTTTTATAGTAAGCATCAATGGTAACCTCACATGAAATATATTCGCATACGTTATTTAGGGTTACAAGTGCCCACTAATGAATTCCTGAATGCAAGCACAATGACTAACAAACATTCAGTCTAATCTATAGACCAGTTTGATCGAGTATATCGAATTTTTATGGTTTTCCATTTTGCTAAATCTGTCCCACACTCCACATGCAATGCAAGCAAACTTCTTGGGCCTTACCCAAACTAATGCCGACTTTACATCTGAAGAAAGACTCATAAAGCATGTTAAATGCACACATTTTTTCAGATGATGATCAAACACCAGTTCGACTGCCTGGCCAGGTAAATTAATACAAGTACATATTAGCACCCACTAAAGCATTAATTGTGGTAGCACACCAGAAAACCAAATGGGAGGTGCTCACTGCAGGGATTTTCACTCATATGTAAAAAGGTTTTCTTATGTCATATTAAGACACAGCCTTGAATCCATATCCAAACAAATACACCTTGCCTGTGGCTAGCACAGCAACCCACGTCACATAATGAAACACCTTTTCTAAATGCTAACAAACTCACAGAACCCCCACCAGTCTCACCTTACACAGACAGATTATGGCACACAAACAGGCAGTGCAGGGCTGAGTAGGGTACACACAGGTAGACAAATTATGGCACACACACAGTCTGTGTAAGGCAATGTGGGTAGAGTAGGGCAGGCACATGCAGCAAAGCACAGAAGCAGCAATTCCACAATCATGGATCCGCACACACTAATTTTTCTGCAGTGGGGAAACCCCTTTCCTTTTATTTATATTTACCACCAATATCAACGTTTTGGGGGGTACAACCTCCCTTCATCAGGATATAATGGAGGGAGGTTGTACCCCCTGAAACGTGGATATTGGTGGTAAATATAAATAAAAGGAAAGGGGTTTCCCCACTGCAGAAAAATTAGTGTGTGCGGATCCATGATTGTGGAATTGCTGTTGCTGAGGGGCCTTGTAGGGTCGGCGGATGACCAGCACCACTACAACAGTGAAAGAGTAAAAATCCGGGTGTGCAGTGTAATTATTACAATATCAAAGCACAGAAGACAAGGAAACCAATTGGAACCACACACGTAACGGATAGGACTTTTCTAAGATGAACAGTAAGTACAATAATGTCTGAAATATGAACAGGTGAAGCATGGCAGGGGCTTAGTACGAGTTTGAGGTGTGAGCAGTACAGGGGCTTACAGTCTTGAGTCTGAGATATATTTAGATCGTTTCTTGGATCAGTATGATGAAGCTTATTACTTTTTTGTAATAGTTCCCCTTTAACAAAAAAAACTGCATTACCATTTCTCTTGGATTCCATCTCACCTGCCCCACCATAAAAACATTTAAATATTCCCTGGACATCCTTCTATTTCAGGGAACCCTTCAAGCTACTCAGGTAACTTCCTCTAAGACATAATGTTGCTCTCTCTCCGTGACTAGCCATACTGAACCTTATTTCAACATAAGAACCTTCTGTCTTTTTCTTTGTAAGCAGGGCCCTCTGTGTGTTTTAAGAAACTGTATTTAAATCCATTGTCTGATATCTATTGAACAGAACTAGCCTGCAAGTTAAAATGAACATACATATATAAAAATAATGAGGAGCCAGATTTTAGGAAACAAGCAATACTGATATAGGGAATTTGGCCACTGTGATAACGTACTACACACATTTTGTAGAGTAAGAGAGTTTCCATGTTATCATATTGGTAATGGGATATTTGAACAGGGCTTGCAGATTTGTGTGTGTGGTCCATTCAATTTATTTGGAGGAGACACATAAGTGTTGTTTACTGATCCTTTTCACCCTTTAGTGTTCATTCTATTGCTGCAGGTCACCAGAAGGGTGCAGCACAAATCAAAGAAAGACCTGGAACTGTAGAATTTATGGTCAGCACTATGGTATTTATTCCAGCTCTGTAGATTCTATGGCAGGAAGCACGAAATAGGTAATATATAAATAAAATGAAGAATAAGAATGAAATATAACAGACTGAAAAAATTGACATGGTTTGCTTAAAATGTTTGTTGTTGTTTGAAAATAAAAACACAATAGAGAACATAATACATACACAATTCCATAAATATCCATAGATTCTAATACAAATAATGTGTAAAACCGCCTCTAGCTAAAACTGGAATTTTAGTCAGTGTTTTTGCCATCATCCCGTTCCAGGGGTATAATCTGTAGCTCTTTAGCTATTCGCTCAGCTATCTCTCTGCTGCTAGCTGCTATTATCCTGCAGGACATCAGGTCAAATGGTCCTCCTGCAAAAGCAATAGGTAAACATGAGTTACTGTGCGTACTCTGAAATATCCATTGGTTTATGCATAATATAATCCATATCTAAGCTTTAATGCAAGCATTTCCTGCACTGCAATATGCCTCATACTGAGAATAGAGAGTAGATGAGCAGGTGTGAGAAACCCAGAGGTCAGACAGTGACCGTTGAATGGTAAGCATTGCTTTGCTGGTAGAGATGCTAGAACAGTAAAGGTGGCCATACACAGAGATCCGCTCGTTTGGAGATGTTGCCAAACGAGCGTATCCCTCCCCGATATGTCCACCTTGAGGTGGGTGATATTGTGCTGATCTGATCGTGGGCCCTAGGACCCAACGACGGATCAGATACATATAGATACAGATGCGGCCGTGATTTGATGAGATTTTTAGTCCTGTCCAATCAACATCTGACTGACTTTCGCCGAGATATCGATCGGGGAAGCCCATCAGAGGGCTCGATACACGGGCAAATAAGCTGCCAACTCTGTCTGTCGGCAGCTTTTTTTGGCCCGTGTATGGCCACCTTAAGGTGTTATTAGTCAAAGGTCAAATTGTAGAGTTTTGTTAATACCTTAAGGCAGTGATCCCCAACCAGTAGCTCGCGAGCAACATGTTGCTCTCCAACCCCTTGGATGTTGCTCCCAGTGGCCTCAAAGCAGGTGCTTATTTTTGAATTAATGGCTTAGAGGCAAGTTTTAGTTGTATAAAAAACAGATGTCCTGCCAAACATTCTCTCCTGTAGGCTGCCAGTCCATATAGGGGCTACCAAAAAGCCAATCAGAGCTCTTATTTGACATCCCCATGGACTTTTTCATGCTTGTGTTGCTCTCCAACTCTTTTTTAAATTTAAATGTGGCTCACAAGCAAAAAAGGTTGGGGACCCCTGCCTTAAAGGAACTCACAGCTCAAATAGTTTCTAATTCAAGTAAAAACTTGAATAAAGATTCAGCGAGTTCGGGGTTAACAACCCGAAAACTCAAATAGCTCAAGTTGTGGGGCAAAACCCTCAGAAAAAAACTTTAATATCATGAAGACTATTAACATCTTCAAATGGTACAGGGGACCTCTGCCACTGGCTCCTACATGATCTAGACAGGTTTTAGATGGTATATTTTCAGATTCAAACTATTTTCAGGGCGGTGGGGGGGAATAACAAATTTAGAAAAATTAAAGTTAAAAAAAAAACAAAAAAAAACCTCGGAAAAATTTCATTTCATTCAAGTTTTTTTCAATCAATTCAATTTTCAATTAATTTGAGTTTTCTGATTAATCCCAAACTCCATTTTCAAATTAGAAGCCACTGGAGTTGTGAGTTCATCCAATTAGAAACACTTTAAATAACCTAACGTAAACAAGTCCCCTGCCCAACAATTAACCATGTGATACATTTGATTGAATTAAATTCAATCAAACATGAATTAAAGGGGTGGGTAACTTCTTACGTTCTAAAACAAACAATTCTAAGCAATTTCTTTTTTGTTGTTGTTAATAAAACGTTTTATTTCAATGTTATTGAATGCCAAACCTGTTGCATCCAGGATCGTTCCACCTGCCTCTGTAATGATGACAGATGCAGCTGCCATATCCCAGCAGTGAATACCCATCTCATAATAAGCATCTGCACCTCCAGTGGCCACCAGACACATATTTACTGCTGCTGTACCAACTGCTCGAATCCTGCAAGTTATAAAACAAAATGTCACTGTTATGCAAGTGCCTCGTGTACTGAAGGGAGGACTCGCTTATGAATGATTAACAGATACACAATGCACCCATTAGCATCCAATCACAGAGATGTGTGGCGGCTTCACCTATAAGCGCACATCTGACAGAAGGCACAAAACAGGGCAACATCTGGTTCAAGGGATTCCTGTACTTAAAGGAACAGTTCAGTGTAAAAGAAAAAACTGGGTAGATAGTTGCAAATCTCAGCAATTGATCCTCAAGTTTGCAATTGATCCTCAGCATTCAGCTCAGATTCAAAAGCAACAGTTATGACCCAT
>CM044441.1:127818199-127866069 GCA_024363595.1 Xenopus borealis
TATATATATATACACCCAATTATATAATGTACATTTAGCTAAAATATGATGTATAGGGAAAAATTGGTGTTGAAAAAGGTCCAATTTACAATTGCATGTGGGGTCCTTTGATAATTAAAGCAGAAAGCTGCAGGCAGCAGCAATGTTAATGCTCACCCGTGGATGGGAATGCACAGCAGTCTCTCCATGTTAGACAGAACAGTTTTAATAACCTCTGGATTGCGATTTGACCCTAGTTCCGTTATTATCATGGATTTGGTAATATCTGCCACACGAAAGGTAAATGTACAATGTTAGAACAACATAGTGATTTCAGTTATTTAGGTAAATCATATTCAAGACTTCAGGTAACATTTATTTTCCACTTTCTCTTTTTTTAAACTTCTTATCAGTATAAACTGAACTATGAAATCAATAAACATATTAAGTTGCTAGCAATGCTTGGCAGTGATTCCCAATCAATATGAATTCACCTCTGTCTTGTTATCAAGTGCATATGATTAGATCTTTATTACAGTTTCATAAAAGTGTAATAAGAGATCTTTGCACCCTAGCTAAGCTCCAGTAGCTAGTTAGCCAAAAAACGTATAAAGGCTGGAGTGACTGGATGTCTAACATAGAACAGAACACTATTTCCTGCTTTTCAGCTCTCTCAGAGATAGTCAGTGACTTAAACGGGATGCGTTTTTTTTTCAAAATTCATCAGTTAATAGTGCTGCAATGAAATCCATTTCTCAAAAGAGCAAACAGATTTGTTGTATTTCATTTTGAAATCTGACATGGGGCTAGACATACTGTCAATTTCCCAGCTGCCCCAAGTCATGTGACTTGTGCTCTGATAAACTTCATGTAAGGGCTTAAAGTTTCCCTGGTGGTCTAGTGGTTGCTCCCCAGGCACGCGGGAGCGCCTGCCATGCCTCCGGCGGGGACGCTAGCCGCGTGCATCCTTTGTCTTCGGTGCCCGCTCCCTCTATGGAGTACTTCCGGGTTCCTGCGCTGGGAGATGACGTCACGCGAAATAGCGTGAAATTCAAATACTATATAAAGGGAATTGAGTCTACAGATCCTTGTCTGTTTTTAGGTTCTATTTATCTCCAAACCTGACCTCTGCCTGTCCACTGACTATTCTGTTCCCTCCAATCCTGATCCTGGCCTGTCTGACGATTCTACTCCGCATGTGCTGGTCCAGTCCGCCTGTTCCACTTTGGTGGTATTCTTCTATACTGTATCCTTGGTGAGACGATCGTGCCCCTGTGCTAGCCAGAACTCTTAGCTTTGCACCTCTCGATAAGTCCAGGTGGCATCTGAGTAAGCTGAAGGCTCCTCCCGAGGCCAAAGGCGGTCACACTACTGGTGACCAGGGTGCTTGGCAACTGTTCTGGTATTGGGTGCCGTTCGTGACACTTCAATCACGCTTTACTGCAAGTTGGAGTGATATCCCCCCCCCCCCCAGCAGGCTAAAAGTGGCCATACACTGAGAGATCTGCTTGTTTGGCGAGGTCGCCAAACGAGCGGATCTCTCCCCAATATCGGGCTGATCCGATCGTGGGCTCTAGGGCCCAACGATCAGATCACAATGCAGAGGATACGGGTGGTGGGATCGCGGGACCGCATCAACGAACAGATTTTTTTAAAATCCTGCCCGATCGACTGACTGACTTTCGGCCAGATACCGATCGGGGAAGCCCGTCGGAGGGCCCCACTCAAGGACTGCTAAGCTGCCGACTCAGTCTGTCGCCAGCTTTTATCGGCCCGTGTATGGTCACCTTAACAACAGAACAATAGGAAGGTAACCAGATAACAGCTCCCTAACACAAGATAACAGCTGCCTGGTAGACCCATGTCCCACTGCGTTCCATTGAGAAGGAAAAACAACAGCCTGCCAGAAAGCAGTTCCCTCCTAAAGTGCTGGCACAAGTCACATGACCAGGGGCAGCTGGGAAATTGACAAAATGTCTAGCCCCATGTCAGATTTCAAAACTGAATATAAAAAAATCTGTTTGCTCTTTTGAGAAATAGATTTAAGTGCAGAAGTCTAACGGAGCAGCAATATTAAATGATGCGTTTTGAAAAAAAAAAAACATGTTTTCCCATTACAGTACCCCTTTAAGGGGGGCCACATATGATATTGAGTTTGCAATTGATCCACAGCATTCAGCTCAGATTCAAAAGCAACAGTTGACCTATTTGGCCCATCCTCAAATCACTGATTGGTTACTGCCTGGTAACCAATCAGTGGAAACCAAGAGAGCTGCAAAGCAGGAAGTCGTTTTCTGTTAGACATCCAATCACTGCAGTTTTTATACATTACATTTTTGGCTAACAATTCCTTTAAGGATTTCCAGTAAATGCTCAACAGTGTGTGTTTTCAACAGAGCTGAGGCAGAAACTGAAGGAGAAAACAGTGACATTTCGGTCATTCTTTTTGATACTCCGCACAGTCACATGATTATTAGAGTATGGAAATGCAGCAGCACTCTGACACTGCTGCTAATGTTCAGTGTTACAACCTATGCAAGGTATGCACTATACCCAGACTGTGCTTGGTGTATCTATATTGTACATAACACTGACCATGCATGTCAGTGTAAAGCACGATTGCTGCGCTTGCTGTATCTGTATGTAAACAATACTGACTATACTTATGAATGCAGGAAGGTAAAGTACAACTAATATCATTATAATACACAAAAGCCGTGAATATCCAATACATTATATCCTTATGATACACAAAAGCTGTGAATATCTCGTAAATGATATCCTTATAAACGGTGAGTTCTGATGTCATTTCGGTCACATGACTCACTGAAACTTGTGTATTATAATAAATAAAGTACCCCCAGTTGCAAAATATGAGGATATTAGAAGTTACCTCGGAGTTCCATGACCTGTTTAAAAACACTCGGCCTCGTGTTTTTATATGGTCATGAAACTCCTCGGTATCTTATAATACCCTTATTATATTATTATTATTCACTATATATTTGCCTATATATATCCCTATATTAAACTGGGAGTTCTGATGTCATCAGTTATAAACGGTGAGTTCTGATGTCATTTCTGTCACATGACTCCCTAAAACTTGTGTATTATAATAAATAAAATACCCCCAGTTACAAAATACGAGGATATTAGAAGTTACCTCAGAGTTCCATGACACGATTGTTTTTATATAGTCATGAAACTCCTCGGTAACTTATAATGTCAGCATCTCTTTAACATGCAGATCCAAATATAAAAGCAACTAAAACAAATACAGTAAACGGACCTCTGCCCGAAAGAAGCCTAACAATACGGGCACTGATGAATCAGTAGTATAAATCTCATAACTGCAGTGTGATTTTCAGCAGAAGTACATTTATGTTAACTGATAACTTGCCTTTCTGTCCTGAGACGTGTAATTTTTGACCATTACAGAATGCTCCTTTTCCCTTTCTGCCAGTGTACATTTTGTCTTCTACACAGCTGTAAACAACTCCAAATTCAACCTGAGAAAAACGGGGACAAACAGATTAAATTCAAAGGAGTAAAATGAATTCACTCATCTCACTGTGCCCAATGCTAGCCTGCAAGCCCATACTGACGCAATACTGATATACACCTATCATACAAGTAACTTACACTGTTGCAAATATAAAAATATAAATTATGTTTCTCTTTCCTAACTAAATGGGGAACCGATGCCTCAAAACATGTTTCATGAAAAATCATATCTAAATCATAGGATTGCTTTACCAGGTTGATATTTTTTTTAATACTGCAAAACAGAGATGAAGCAATAGGCACAACAAATATGTGCACAATTTATACACTATAAAAATATGGCGTTGTATACTTGTGGTGTATGGCACTGTGCTTTATTGTTTGGTAGTGCCATGTCTTTACTGCCGAATAAGTACATATAGGAGCTGCACAACAAAATGGATGAGGATGCTTAAGCCACCTCACCTGATGAAGGGAAGAGGAGACACCTCAAAATGTTGAAGTGGCAAGGACTGAACTCACATGAGTTTTAGGGGCAGATTTACTAAATACACATAAAGAATTCGAATTTCGATCGAATTTGTATTATATTCGAATTTGAATCTTCGAATATGCAAATTAGGCAAATTGTTGATTCGAATATTCGATTAAAATTTTATTCGAATATTCGATGGTCGAATACCTTCCCCTTTAAATTTTTATTCAACCACCTACTTCGCCAGATCAAAGCTACCGAATAGGGTATCATTATCTTTGATCGAAAATAAAAAATTCGATTGACCGCTTAAAATCGTTCGAATATTCCATTCGAATATTCAATCGATCAATCAAATATTTTATATTCGATTGTTTGATCGATCGAATTGTGGTAAAATCCTTCTAATTCGATAGTCGAATTCAAAGGATTTTACTTCCACATGGTCGAATTTCGAATTGTTTTTTTATTCAAAATTCGACCATTAGTAAATCTGCCCCTTAATGTATGCAGCTATGTTTACACTTCTCGAAGTGAAAGTAGTCAGTTCCATTACTTGCATATTAAATGTGATGTACACTCTAAAATCACAATGGATGCTGCGTAACACAACACGTTCACATAAAGTTGCGGCGTAACCCTTTTTTGGTGCAAGTGTTAACCCACCAACTTGTACACAGTTAAGGGGTTAATTACTAAAACTGCAATGAATCTAAATTTTAAATTAAAAAAAGTCGACCTAACTCCCATCAATGAACTGAACTCGTTTATCAATAATTCTTCTTGAAAAAATGTTGTGACAAAATCAAGTGTCAATTTAAATCATACGATGTTCCGAAAATTTGACTTTATTGAATTGTTGCAGCAAAAACTCGCATGAACACCAGCACAGATCATTATGTTGAGAAACTTCTTCAGGAACATCTGCCACTGACTTCTATATGACCTCAACAGGCTCGTAATGGGAGTATTTTAAAGGGATACTGTCATGGGAAAACTTTTTTTTTTCCAAAATGCATCAGTTAATATTTCTGCTCCAGCCAACTTCTGCACTGAAATCCATTGCTCAAAAGAGCAAACAGATTTTTTTTTATATTCAGTTTTGAAATCTGACATGGGGCTAGACATATTGTCAGTTCCCCCGCTGCCCCAGTCATGTGACTTGTGCCAGCACTTTAGGGGGTAGATTCATCAAAGAGTGAAGTTAAGAGTGAAGTTCCGCCACTAGAGGGAAATTCCACAGCTCTCAATTCATTTCTATGGGATTTTTAAAGGCGTATTCATCAAAGGGTGAACTTTTACTTCACCCATTGATGAATACGCCTTGCAAAATCCCATAGAAATGAATTGAGAGCTGTGGAATTTCCCTCTAGTGGCGGAACTTCACTCTTAATTTCACTCTTTGATGAATCTCCCCCTAGGAGGGAAATACTTGTTGGCAGGCTGTTGATTCTCCTACTCAATGTAACTGAATGTGTCGCAGTGGGACCTGGATTTTACTATTGTGTGCTGATCTTAGATCTACCAGGCAGCTGTTATCTTGTGTTAGGGAGCTGCTATCTGGTTACATTCCCATTGTTCTGTTGTTAGGCTGCTGGGGGGAGGGGGAGGAAGGGAGGGGGTGATATCACTCCAACTTGCAGTACAGCAGTAAAGAGTGACTGACGTTTATCAGATTTATCTAATGAAAAATGGATTTCAGTGCAGAATTCTGCTGAAGCAGCACTATTAACTGATGCATTTTGGAAAAAAAAACATGTTTTCCCATAACAGTATCCCTTTAAGATTTGGATTTTTAGCAGCTATGGGATATCATAAATCTCTAAAAATCGGCCCAGAAAGATTCAAGGTTTAATAAATTAATAAAAGCCCCACTTAGAGAGCACTGGCACAATTTCAATAGTCCTCTTGTCAAGGTTAGGGTTGCCACCTGGACGGTATTTTACCGGCGTGCCAGTATTTTTGATGGTTGATACCAATGTTATTAATAGGAAAAAAAGATAAATATATATGTATTTGTTTTTCAAGAAAAGGTGGCAACCCTAGTCAAGGTACAGGGAGAATATGTAGCCTAGGCCTCTACAGTCTACAAATGTGAAGTTCCTGATTAACTGTAGCAAGTAGAATTGTGGCACTGCTACATTAGAAAACAAATATACAGGAAGCACAATGATGAAAATGAAGTTCCTTATACATCGAAACACATATACAGATAGACTGATCTCCTTGTAACTGATGAACATACATACATTTGTATGCAATTCTTTAAAATTTTTTGTTGAGAGAATGGTTTCTTTTAGAGATGTGAAAGTAAACAACTTGAACTGACTTAATGAAACACACATTTTCCCGTGTTACTAGGGATAACACAACCCCTTTGTAGAAACTGTGTGGATGCTCCCAGGAGCCATGTGACAGCTATTTATACATCATCCAATAAACAAATAATACTGAAAAATGTACCTGCTTTTTCACCGCAAATCCAATAGACACTGCCACAAAAGGAAACCTAAATAAACAAAAAAAATTAAAATATCGGATACCTGCACTGAGTTTAGGCCAAATTGAGTATTTGCAAATAAATTACTTGGGCCTTTTCCCAACATTATTATTAGGCCTATTAAAGTTCTGCATGTTGAATGCAAATTCAGTGGAACAACAAATGAGATCCAAATGCTCATAACTCATTGCTGCAGAGCAAAATGATATCAATTTAAAATACAGACCAACTGCAAACTGTATTTGAACATCACTTTCTACAGTAAATGGCATTAAAATATCTGTTCTAATTGTATCAATCATAGGGAAACTATTTTGCTTTTTCCCCCCACCGAATGAGGGGTTGAACTCCTGCAGCCTTCCAGATGCTACTGAATTATGAAGCTTTTTCTTGAATTTAAGAAATCACACGCTAAATTCCACTAAATTCTACATACCTGTGTACAAAGTTTGTTGTGCCATCTATGGGATCGATGATCCAGGTTGGATTGTCTGTAAGCGTACTTCCAGCTCCTGCAGCTACTGACTCCTCACCAATAAAACTAGAACATCAGAGCAAACCACAAATGTAGTGTTAGGCTGGGCCGATATCTTTATTAATATAATATGATTAAGCTATACTTAATATTGTTTAATTTTGATAATCTGAACTGTAATTGGTGGTCTCCTGAAGTCACAGTTACATACACACATATATATATATATATATATATATATTCTCTTGTTCTCAGATGTTCCAAAACAACACAAGCATGTTAATGTTTGTTAGGGATACTCTGAATCCACTATTTAAGGATTCAGCCGTATCCCAAATGTCTGTGTTTGCAGATTATGGGTTACAATTTACCTGTGTGATGGATATTTTTCCTTAATGGATGAGATAATCATTTCTTCTACTTTTTGATCTGTGGCTGTCACCAGATCTGCCGGGGAGCTTTTAACCATTATGGAAACATCTTCCTTTAGTGCTGCACACACCACCTGCCAATAAAATTCAAGTCTTTAAATTGACTCAAAAAAAGGGATTTTGGTGAAAATGGAAAAGTCCTAAATAATTTAAAGAAAGAATGTATGACAAAATTCTCCCTTATTCTTAATCTCCCTTGTAGAATGTTTACACCCCTAATAACTTGCTTTGGTTGCTGTCCATGGAGTGGATACCCGGATGTTGGTTTTGCGGTTGTAATGAATTCCCCATATTGATTAATGTGCAATAAATATTTTTTACAAATAGGTTTTATTTAGTTTGCGGTAGTAATTGCAATATAAATGGTTTATTATTCAACCTAATGTTATCTACATACAGCAAACGACCCAACCATACTGGGGGTCATTTATAAAGTTCGCGCAGCGCATAATTCTTTGCAAATGGTAGTTTTGCCCATGCTTTTTCCTGATCGCTACAATATTGCACTACTGTGCCCGTCTTTCCGGTTTTTGCGAATTCGCATTGTGAATGAATTTTCGCAAACAACTCGCAAACAAGATGTGAGTACAGGCACTTTGCGAGGTTGTTTTGCGTGAAAATAGCGTTAAATGTAACTTAAATTCGCAATTTGCGAAACAGTTTTGCGAATATTTTCTCCGCCACCAAAGTTGTGGCGCAGAGTGTTCGCAATTTGTGATTTTTGCCTCATTTAAAAAGCTCCTATAGACATTCTCAATGTGAAAAACAAATTCGCAAATCTGTTTTGCGAATTTGCACACTCTTATTCAGCTTTATAAATATAACCAGGTGCAGGGCAAATATATTCACTCTGCGAACCAATCTGCCCTGCGCGAAGTTTATAAATGACCACCAGCGTGTGTCAATAATGCAATGTGAGTAGCCAACTCATGCTGGAGTCAGCCAAACAGAGCAGGGGAAATCTGCCAGTGACTCATAGCATGAGCATGTTGATTGCAACTAATGGAAAAAATGTTAGGTTGAGCAACTCAAAAATGAATCATTACGCACACCTGCCAGGTTTCTGTTCATTACAGACATAGTTCTGTTAAATGGCAATGATACCTACTGAGCCTGCCTGTCTTGCTACTGAAACAGCAAAATCCATGCTCTCTTGCCACCGGTCATCCATTGTCACCTAAAAAGAAAAGAATGAAAGAAGTGATTGGTCAGCAAGGATTTTAGTTTATCCTATTGACAGAAAAACATATCCTTCTTTAGACATGAACACATTCAGCTGGGCAAAGGCGCATAATCATTAACTAGAAACAAATACTTTTCTTTTTTCACAGGCATACGTAATTGTCATATTGAAAATAAACAAGAATAGTCTGCATTTGACTTCTAAGAACCATTTTGCAAGCTCCCCTAGGTTTACAGAGTGGATAATGAAGAGATTGGGACTTGAATCAATATACTAGGTAGTGCACAGATTCTACAGAACCCCCTTTTCTTATCCCTCCCAATGTGAATCCTTATGGATTCCTCAGTTGAATCTGTAATGAGTCTTCCTATATAGAGGTATGTGATCCCTTACCCGGAAGGGTTTTGCAGAAAGCTCTAAATTATGAAGTCCATTTGAAGCAAATACAGTAGAACCCCCCATTTTACATTTCTCAGGGGACCAGAAAAAAATGGTGTAAAATCAGGCACAATATATGGGTGTGACCAAAAAACAACAATGTTAAATGAAGACAAACTTCATTTTCAGGGGATGTAAAACTGAGATTTGATGGTTATTCTAATTTATTAAAATGATTCCCCCTTTCTCTTTAATAATAAAACAGTACTTTGTATTTGATGGTAATTAAGCTGAAGGAATCCATTTTGGTGGCAAAACATTTCTATTGGATTTATTGGATGTTAAATGATTTTAGTAGACTTAAGGCATGGAGCTCCAAATAAAGAAAACATCCATTATCTAGAAAACCCCAGGTTCAGAGCATTCTGGATAAAAGATCCCATAATTGACGCCGATTTGAAAGCTGAAAAGAGGCAAAGGAGAAAGGCCAAGAAGGCAAAAACTATAAAATATAAATAATGAAGACTAAATGCAGAATTGCTAGAAATCGGGTGTTTTAGAACATACTAAAAGTTACCTCAAAGGTAACAGGACAGAGAAACAATCGGCAATATGGGGAGATTAGCCACCCGATGACTAATCTCTTCTACTTCGGGTCGACTAATCTCCCCGAACTGCCTCCCCGCTGGTGATTTTCTTTCTGGGAGATTAGTCGCCCGGCAACAAATGTCTTCTCCCCGAACTGCCTCCCCACCAGCTAAAATTAAAATCACCGGCAGGATGTCACACAGAGCGCTTCGTTTTCCGACATCACCCAAAGTTGCCTCACTAGGAATCTCACATTTTCATACATCTGCCCCTTACAATGAGGTCTTTTGTGTTTTTCTTTCAGCCACTATTACCATACCTCCCAAGTGTCCTGCATTGCGTGGGGCAGTGCAGATTTTCACCTGGCTTCCCGCAGTCCCGGATCACTTATCAAATGTCCCGCATTACCAGGAAGTCCACAGGCGAGACTGTGATGTAACCTACTAGTTTTCAATACTGATAGACCCCAGACCCATGGCAACCTTGAGAATTTGCAGAGAGGAGCCAGTAAATGTCACCAAATGTGACAAAGGGGATGTAAAGTCAAAAATTGTAATTCCTTTAATGGGTCACTATCTATCTTCAATATACTTCCCTAAATAATTCTGTAACATTTTCATAAAAATCATGATTTTCTGAGCTCCAACTCCCTCTTCTCTCTATGCACACAGACTTCAACCTGCATAAATTCCTCAAGACGGCAAGCCGGCCCACGGCTGCTTTACTTCAAAACAATCTCCCCTCTTCAGAGTTCTGTAGCATCAGGGAAAGCATGTGGAGATGTCATGGTTAGGCCCGGACTGGCAATCTGTGGGTTTGGGCAAATGCCAGAGGGGCTGCCATAAGAAAGTCACTATTTAGTGGGCTGGTGGGCAGCTGATTGGGCTTCTGTGTACCTGAAATACCAGGGCCTATTTTTGTCCAGTCCAGTCCTGGCATGTGCAGTTGTCATGGAGGTCAGCTTTAGGAAGGAAAAGATAATCTTATCTTTTGAAGTAAAGCAGTAAACCACGGGCTGGCCCGCCATGTTGAGGAATTCATGAGGCTGAAGTCAGTGCACATAGAGAGAAGAGGGGGCTGGAACACAGAAAATCATCATTTTTCTTAAAAAGATACAGAATTTTTTATGAAAGTAGACTGAAGATATTTTTAGACAGTGGACCCATAAAAGGAATTACATTTTTTGACTTTACGTCCCCGCTTTAACAGGGGGCATATTTTGCCAACATACATGGGGGCGTGGTACAAAAACAGGCGTGGTTTCTATCACCAAACAAGGTGTCCGATTTTTCATTTCTAAAATGTTGGGGAGGTATGCCATCATCACCCCTGTAACAATGGTATCGCCCCATGAGGAAGTCAATATACTTCCACTGTCTGTAATAATTCACTTTATAGGTGCACATAAAATCAGACCGATCTGTTAGAAATCTAACGCCATAAATCCTGCAATAATCCACACGGGTGCACAACACAAAAAAAAGAAATCAAAACAGGAGGGATGATATTGTTAATTGACCAACAGGAAGTGGGACAACATTCCCGGTGCACACCGACACCCCTGGTCACAACACTATACCTTTATAAACAATGATGACGACAGCTAATGTCGCTATGTGAATAAATCAAGAAAATATTCCCCAACTCCCAGGAACCCTGTGTTGGGAGCTGACTGACCTGCGCGCTGTCAGATAAAATATAGCTGGACCTTTGTACGGCAACAACCTCGCAATACGATGGCAGCAAAACTCCGAGATTGTCTTCAGACCGGATTGTCTTCCGGGTATCGTCCGCAAGCTTCCTCTCTGTGTAGCACTTCCTCTTCCGTGCGGAACAATAGTTTTCAAGAATATCTGTACCGCCGCTGGATATTTAGATCAATGCGCGCCTAAAAACTTTTGCTTACAGGTTTCGACTGACTGCTACAGTAGTCAGGCGCCTAAGTTTCAACCCACATATAGTTTAAATCAGCGCCAAATTCTGTGGAATAGCAAAAACACAGAATTTGTTTCCCCTATTGCGTTTTAACACAAGTTCTCACAGCAATACAGGACAGGCATGGGACCTGTTATCCAGAATGCTTGGAGCTTTTATGGATATACCTCCCAGCATTCTGGAAAATAAAAAGAGGGGCATGTTTACTAACATTGGAGATAAATATCTGAAGAGATTTCTGGAAATGTTATCCATGGCAATCAGCATTTAGATTTAAACAGCCATCTATAAGTTTGAAAAGAAAAGCAAAGATCTGATTGGTTGCTATGGGCAATAGCTTTGGAAAGATTTAAATGCCCCGCGACTAGGGTTACCACCTGGCCGGTATTTTACTGGCCAGGCCGGTAAAAATGATTGTTGATCCCAATGTTATTAATAGGTAAAAAACATAAATATATAGGCTGCCCGGTATTAGTTTCCAGAAATGGTGGCAACCCTACCAGCGACTAATCGACTCTTCTTGGGGCGACTAATTATATTATAATAGTAATAATAATAATAAAATAATACCTTGTAGGTAACTAAGCTGTATAAATGTTGCATGTTTCTGATAATCAGTTGTAATGGGCACAGGTGTGTCCTGAGAAAAGTTCTTGTTTGACATAACTGACATAAAGTGACAAATCTGCTTGGGGGCGATGATGGATATAAGCTGGAAGCAGATTCCAATGAGAAAACAGAAAAGCCTGTAGAACTTGAAAGAGAAAAAAAAATAACCCTCCATTTTTAGTAAACTTATTTACTGAGCAGAGAAAAGCTCCCAGGTGCAGACAGAATATTATAAAAACACTACATAGGTGGAGACAGTGAATACTTTCCCTTAGCATTCACAAAAGTCACAGGTGCATAAATGTTGTTACTTTAGAGCAACAGGACAGACATTGCGTATGGCCAGAGATAGGATTGGATTAGAGAACATAAATGAGCTATTAAAAACAAGAGAATGGACCAGCCTTTAGCACTGCATTTTGCAGAAATGGGACATGTGGTCCATCAATGAAAGTTTCAAATAGTTGATGCAGTTCAAAAAATGAAAAGGGGTGGAAACCGTTTAAAAAGATTAATTTACAGGGAGGCTTGGTAGATACGGAAATTAGATAGCTTATCAGCAAATGGACTAAACATGGAGTATGACTTTGTTCCTGTTTTTAGATAATTTGTTGCTTTTAATATTACTGTATTTTCTCTTTTTCACAGTACTCATATCGATACAATTGACCACATAGAAAATGGAACAATGTAACAAGATAAGTGGAGCTTTGTATCCTATGTCTGACACATATTGTGTATATATATATTGCTTGTAACAATGTTAAATAAAACAGTAGGGGGCAGATCTACTAAGTCTCGAATTGTCGAGGGCTTCTAGCCCTCGAATTCCAGCGTTGAATAATTGGCAAATAAATATTTGCCAAGATCGAATAAAATATTCGCCGGTTTTGAGCACTTTTCGAATATTCGCAGCGTTCGCTCGTACAAATACTATTTGATATGAAAACTTTAAAAAAAGCCTATGGGGGGCTTCCCATAGGCTTCTAATGCAATCCGGTAGGCAGTTGAATAAAAATTTAAAGGGCAAGTTCTTCAATCGGAGATTGAATATATATTTATTTGATCTATTCGATATGACTGAATATTTCATATTCCATGGTCAAAAATACTTAATTTGCATATTCGAATAGTCGCACAGTTGAAAATAGACTATTTGAGCGCATGTTTGAATCCTTCACACAAATTTGATAAATCTGCCCCTAGGTGGTGCTGTGTGGCAGAAAGATAAAAGGAGGAAATGTACATATGAGTTTTCGCTTGAAAAAGAGCCTCAGGGGCTCGAAACGTTGCTCTGTTTTTGTTTACCCTGCAATTCAAAAATAAAGGCATTTTTTAATCGGAGTGCTGCCCATCTGAAAAGTGTTTAGCAAGTGTGGAAGGGCACGAAGGGAAAAGTTCACCTGGAACTTGAACCTGCAAAAACAGTGAGTGAGACCTGAATAGACTATACAACAGGATGAACTAAAACATCAAAAGAAAGAGGTTAAGGGGAGATTTCTTGTTTTCTTTTCTTGTGATTTTTTTTAAAGGAGGTTATTTATTAAATTTATGTTTTCCACAAAAATTCGAGTTTTCAAGGTGGGTTAAAAACCTGAATTTTGGTAATATTTTTTTTTAAATTCTGGAACTTCCACCAGATGCGGGCATCCTAGCTCTTGCAGGAGAAATAAAAAAAAATACTGTTACTACTGTTACTAACGCACACCTTTGGTGGGGAAAATTATTTTAGGGTAACATATAACATATTTATCAAGGATCAAAGTAAAAATTTGAGTTAAAAAAATAGAATTTCGTGTTATTTTTGTGTACTTCGACTAGGGAAATTCGGATTGAATTTACAAAAACTTAGAAAATTTTAATTTCAAAATGTATCATGTACTTGCCAAATTGCCTATTTTAGCCTATGGGGGACCTCCTATAACCTATTTGGAGTCAATTGGGGGACTTTGAAAATTAATTTTTTTGTGTGAAAAAGTCTAATCGAATTTAATCGAATACACAAAAAAATCTAATCAATCAATTCGAATATGGACCTATTCGATGGAAAAAAAATCAAATTACTTTCGGTTGGTCTTTTTGAATTCAAATTAGAAGTCTTTGCACTTCAAAATTCAACCCTTGATAAAATCTGCCCCTAAAAGGTATCTGTAGCTGAAAAACAGATAGGGGCAAATTCACTAACTTCCGAAAATTCACTAGCATTGGCTTCGCTAGCATTCACAGCACTTTGCCAGGCGAATTTTCGCCAGCGCTATGCAAATTCACTAAAGTACGAATTTATGATCAGGTCAGAGAACGGTAGCGTAGTTGCGCTAGTGTTACTTTGCTAGGCAGAGCGCAGTTACGCTAGCGAAGCCTAATTTGCATACGGCGGGAACTTTAACTTTGAATAGAAGTGTATGCTACAGCCACTACATTCCACTACACAAGCCCAGGAAACCTTTAATAAATAAATAACCCCCAAAAAAAGTTAGCTCTTTTTCAGACTATCACCCTACAAAAGGTAAAAGACGCCAGCGTTTTTTGGGACTTAGAAAAAATGTAAATTTTTTTACTCCTGTCAATTTACTTCACTGACCTGGTGAAGTAAAGTCTAGCGCAAGAGGTAACGTTCAGAAAAATGTTCATCTTAGTGAATTAGCGTAGTTACATCCCTTGCGCAAGTCTATCTACACTGTTAGTAAATCGGCGAAGCTAGTGTTAGATGCTTTGCGCTTTAGTGAATTTGCACCTTAGTTGAAAGCTGAATTATCCCCTTTAAGGGGCTGGTAGCACATTTTAGTGATGTTGTGCAATCCCACTTCATTCTTTAGTATGTAAGCTTTTGTGAGCAAGGCTCTCTGATCCAATATTCTTCTGTGAGCCCTGATTGTTATATGATTGTGTTTGTTATGTATTATTCTAAAGTGCAATTAGGAGAAATGCCCTTAGAGAAAAACAGTCAGTCAGTGCACAGTTATCACAGAAGTCATCATTGAAATATGTGACCTTTAGCAGTTAAGCCTTTAAGTGACAAGGAAAGAATTCTCGTGTAAAAAAAATAAAAAAAATTCTCGATTAAAAAAAAAAAAAAAACCATCATCATGAAAATCTTATTTCTGCCTCTCCTGTCCATGTAGTACACTGGAATCATTTCTGATTGCCCATGTCTAAATTCCCTTATGTGCCATTACCCTTGTAGCAAATAAAAGCATTTATTCCTGCTAAAAGTATTAAAAAAATCAGCCATATAAAATGATGCTGATTGATAAAATAATAAATCATACTCAATATGCAGAGATGATTGTCTCCTGATATCTGTAACAAAGGTTTCCAGCCAGTGAAGAATACAAGCCACGTTCAGCATGACATGTGAACTCATCCATATAGATCATTTATAGCTCAGTTTTGAGTTAATTTTAGTATGCTATAAAATGGCTAATTTTAAAGGGACAGTAACGTCAAAAAATGAAAGTGTTTTAACGTAAAGAATATATCATGTAGTGTTGCCCTGCACTGTTAAAACTTACGTGTTTGCTTCATAAACACTACTGTAGTTCATATAAACAAGCTGCTGTGTAGCAATGGCAGAAATTGAAAAATGGCTACATGGCACAGGATAAGTAATGGATAACAGATAAGATTATGTTCTACAGAGCTTATCTGCTCTCTGCTGTGTAACTTGAGCCTTTTCTCCTATGAATGGCTGCCCTCATGGCTACACAACAGCTTATTTATATAAACAATAGTAGTGCTTCTGAAGCAAACACAGCAGTTTTACCAGTGCTGGGCAACACTGCATTTTATTTTTATTACTTTAAAACAATTAATTTTTTTGATCTTACTGGTCCTTTAAGCAACTTTTCAATTGGTCTTTATTATTTATTTTTGTATAGTTTTTTAATTATTTGCCTTCTTCTTCTCACTCTTTCCAGCTTTCAAATAGGGGTCACTGATTCCATCTAAAAAAAAACAGTTGCTTTGTAAGGCTACAATTGTATAGTTATTGCTACTTTTTATTACTAGTCTTTCTATTCAGGCCCTCTCCTATTCATATTCCAGTCCCATATTCCAATTAATACGTGGTTGTTAGGGGAATTTGGACCATAGCATACCCTATTACCGAAGTTGCAAACTGGAGATCTGCTGAATAACTCAAAAACCACAAATAATAATAAATTAAAACCAATTTCAAATATTCTCAGATTATCACTTTGTTAATTGCTAGGAACCGGCCTCCACCCCTCGTCTTCTTACAATCCTAAATATTAAAGGAGCTGTTAAACAGGTCAGTCAAGCCTAGAAAAAAAATGTTAAAACTGTACCCGTCTAGCCTTCTGCCATGAGTGGAATTTTCCAATAATAATGCCTCCACAGGAAAGTCTCCATTCCTTTGTTTCTACAACTAGCATGTTCTGTCCATCCCCCAGGACTTCCTCCTTTCAGACATTCCAGCTGCATAGGATAAACTAGCTCACATGTTGGCCATGCTAACAACAATTATGAGCGATTTTCCATGGCACATATAAAATGTTTGGCTGCTAGACTTTCTACGCTAAACATCCATCTCTGAGTTCCTTCTTTAAAACTGCGTCCCCAATTTAATTTTCCTTATAAAAACATTGTATGACTACCCTGTTGAATGTACAAATACCCGCTGCTGTCACTGTGGATGGCAAACAGAAATATGAAGTAAAAAAGATTGTTGTGATCCTCCAGACGTTGCTTTCAGTATCTCATCCACTAAAAAAGGTTTGGACCCAAAGCATACTCCTGGGTCAAACATTCAGATGTCCATACCCTTCAATTAGTGCAAGAATTCCAAAGGAAAATTCCTGAAAAACCTGGCAGAATGGGTTCTGTGGCCTCCCATGGGGGATGGGGAACTATGAAGTCACACGGACTCCTAGTGACATCATGAAAACAACCGTCTCATCATGTTGGTACTGCATCTTGATGTCACTCTTTCAAACTGGCTTGAAAATAAAAACGTACCCAAGACCCAGGTAGCTTGTATAAATCCTTGGAATAGAAACACCAGCCATATTACCCAAAATATATATTTAAAACCAGTTTAAAATAAGTATTTAAAACCAGATCCCTCGTCCCTGCTTGTTTCTGAATGCAATTGCTCTGCAAATATTACTCTAGTCACAATGGACAAGCTAATGTATTATACAATGATACTATCTAATGATGAAATATGTTTTGTTTATCTTTGTTTATATGGGTGTGCATAATCTTTTTGTTCTGCGTGACTAAGAAATAATTGGCTTGGATTATAAGTTAGGCATTTGTATCAGAAGCAAAAAATCAATTGTATGCACTGTGTGCCAACAAATTATAAATTGCCTAAGATGTTTCCACCTTCAGATATATAGGACAAGTAAAGAGAAGCAATTGTTAATTTCATGGGCTCTAAGTGACACAGATTTTTACTCCTTAGTGTTTTAGTTCTTTTACCATTGTGTAACCACTGAAAAATCTTTGCAGGAAGTCAGAAAGACCAGATACCTCCCCTCATCTCCATACTACTGGCCACCAAGATCACCAGCTTGTCCTCCCCTCTAGAAATGGCATCTGGAAACTGGGGTTGAATTCACCTTTAAGGAATGAAAACCTTATTTTGTTAATTTATAGTTCCCTGGTAAGGGCTGAACTTGGGTATGCAATGCAGTCCTTAAAGGGGTGGGTCACCTTTTAGGTAACCTTTAGTATGTTATAGAATGACCAATTCTAAGCCACTTTTAAACTGTTTTTTATTATTTATTTTGTATAGTTTTATAGTTATTTGCCATTTTCTTTGCAGCTTTCATTTGGGTGTCGCTGACCCCTTCTAAAAAGCCAATGCTCTGTAAGGCTACAAATGTATTGTTATTGCTACTTGGAATTCCTCATCTTTCTATTCAGCCACTCTCCTATTCATATTCCAGTCTCTTATTTAAATCAATGCATGGTTGCTATGGGAATGTGCACCATAGCAACCAGATAGCTTAAAATGCAAATTGAAGAGTTGTTGAATAAAAAGCTAAATAACTAGGGATGCACAGAATCCACTATTTTGGATTCGGCCGAACCCCCGAATCCTTCCCGAAAGATTCAGCCGAATACCGAACCGAATCCAAACCCTAATTTGCATATGCAAATTATAGGTGGGAAGGGGAAAACATTTTTTACTTACTTGTTCTGTGCCAAAAAGTCACGTGATTTCCCTCCCTGGCTCTCATTTGCATATGTAAATTAGGATTCGGATTCGGTTTGGCCAGGCTGAAGGATTCGGCCGAATCCTGCTGAGAAAGGCCGAATCCTGAGCCGAATCGTGGATTCGGTGCATCCCTATAAATAACTAAAAAAAAAACTTAAATAATAAAAACCAATTGCAAATTGTCTCAGAATATCACTCTCTACATCATACTAAAAGTTAACTTAAAGGTGAACTAACCCTTTAAGAAGGATATTAATGAGCTGGAGAGTGTGCAAGAGACGTGCAGATACATTTGTAACAGATTTAAACTGTGAGGGCAGACTGCCAAAGCTGTGATTGTTCTCTGAAGAAAAGGTGCTTGCGAGGGGACATGATTACTCTTTGCAGTTACATTAGAGGACATTATAGACAGATCCAACAGAAAAGATCAATACACCCAGAAACTACCCCTTTAGACTAGAGGAACTAAACTTTTATTTAAAGCAGCAGTAGTGGTATTTTATGTGTCGAGGGCAGTGAGTTTGTGGAATGCATTTCCGGTAATGTTATGGCGGCCGATTCTATAAAACCCTTTAAGAGGGATTTGGATGATTTCCTGAACAAACCTAAATCTGTTGTGAGCTCAAGATCTACAGTTAGTATATATATATATATATATATATATATATATATATATATATATATATATATATATATATATATATATATATATATATAGTTTATATATGTGATGGTATACAGTAGATAGGTCTGCATAAGTGTGTATAAATATATATATATATATATACAAACACACAAAAAGAGGCCAAGTGGATGCAAATTCTTGATACAGTAGCCTCTAAAGGACTTAATGAAATGTATCATGTCTCTTGTGAATTCAATTGGTTCCCTTATTATTCACTTATTATTGACTTTTTTTTACTTTTTTTCTTGATTTATTTTTTCTTTGGATCTATAAATATTGGTGGTTTGCTTAATGATGGTAGGGTTAATTAATATATATATACTGCATATATTTATATAAGGTGCAGTTTGCAGTGAGGACCAAGGAGGAAGCAATGTAGATAAAACAAAGTTTGTGTAGAGAAGGGTTAGGCAGAAGAATCGTCAATCCAGGCAAAGGGTCTGTTCAGGCAGCAAGTTTCATAATCAGAATCCAGGCAAGAGGTCTAGGATCAGTTCAGGCAACAGAATAACCCCAGGAACACAAAGTAGTATAACCTATAATCGGGTACTGAGTGGATCCGCTTACTACGCTCCTCTACTGCTACTCAACTCTTCTGTCATTACCTCCTCACACGCTCACATTCAAGACTTTGCAAGAGCTGCTCCCCTCCTCTGGAATTCTCTCCTACGGTCTGTCCGACTTTCTCCCAACCTTTCAGCTTGAAATCTCTTAAAATGCACTTATTTAGAGAAGCCTACCCTCACTCTTAACTACCCAATGCAATACCACTTAGGGGCAGATTTACTAAGCTTGGGTGAAGGATTTGAATGCAAAAAATTAGACTTTCGAAAAAATTTTTAATTCGACCATCGAATTAGCTAAATTCGATTGAATCGAATTATTTGAATAAATCATACGATAGAATAGAATGATTCAAATGAATCATTCAATCGAATCGAATGGTTAGAATAAATCTTACAATTTGAATAAGAAGATCGTTTGGCCATTCGACAATTCGATGGTCGAAGTACTTGCCCTTAAACAATTTATTCGATTGACTACTTCGCAAGATTAAACCTACCGAGTTGCTATATTTGCCTATGGGAAGCTCCCATAGGCTTTTCCTAAGTTTTTTTTGATTGAATAGAAATCATCCGATTTTTCGAAAAAAATGTACGAATCGTATGATTCATAAAATTATTTTTGAGAAATCAAATGAATTTGTACGATTGTTTGTGAAATCGGATATTCAGTACGATTTTTTTTCGTGAAATCGGATGATTGCTATTCGATCGTTCGATAGATCGAAAGCGGTAAAATCCTACGGATTTTACTTCGGGAAAATTTTGAGGGTTTTTACCCTCAAAATTTGACCCTTGATAAATCTGCCCCTTACAGTACCACATCTCTCACCCACTTAACTGTAAGATCTATTGTGATGTATGTAACTCCATATTTATTGTGATGTATGTACCTCCATCATGTTCTATGTATGTAATAAAATCACATTCACTTTACAGTGCTACAAAATAAGTTGGCGCTATAGAAATACATGTTAATAATAATAATAATAATCTTCTAGCGTCCTTAAACCTGCCTGATGACGTTATGCTCTAAGATTGCGTGTTAATGCTGCAAATGGTCGCGCCAGGAATTGTCGCTGGCGTCTGACGTCCATGTGGTCTCCCCTGGGCACCGCCATTTTGGAAGCACTGGAGACGGTAACGACGAGCGCTCCTTTCATACACTGACTTTATGGATCACTGAATCACTGAAATGTATGGTATGCAGTGGCCATTCCAGATTAGTTTAGGGGAAATTAAGGGGTAGATTTACTAAGGGTCGAAGTGAAAATTCAAGTGATTTTGGATATTTCTGGTGAAATATTTTCATATTTTTTGCTGTGAGTGTTCTCTATGGTACCTGTAAAATGAAAACTGGTCTTGGATGAATAAAGGTGATAATTTATTTGTGGGCGCTGATGCTTCGGCTAACACAAAAGCCTTTATCCAAGCTTACATACCTTTTGTTTCCTGTTATTTCAATGCATCTTGTGGACTGCACCCAGGCTGGTATTGCTTCTTATACATGTGCACTGGGGTTTGTTTGGAGGGGTTGGAATTGATGGACTTTGGTCTTTTTTTCAATGTAATTAAAGGAATTATGTAACTTTATAGTTATTTCTGTGTTTATTGTAGAGGTAGAGCTACAATTGCTTTGTGAAATTAAAGGAAAACGATACCCCTGAAACAATGTAGGTCTCTATAAAAAAGATATTGCATAAAACAGCTCATATGTAAAACCCTGCTTCATGTAAATAAATCATTTTCATAATAATACACTTTTTTAGTAGTATGTGCCATTGGATAATCATACGTAAATAGAAAATTGCCTTTTTTAAAAAAAAAAAGGACAGCCTCCTGGGATTGTTTGATTCAGCGGTGCGCACAAACTATACTTGTTAGGTCACATGAGCCAATTAACAGACAGAGTTGTGTCTTTTGCTTCCACACTTCTTCCTGTTACAGTTAGAGTTGAAATATTTCTGGTCAGGTGATCTCTGAGGCAGCACACAGACCATCACGAAATGGGGGTTCAAGGCAAGAGATGTAAAAGGACAATATTTACTTAGATATATGTACCAGTTTGGTAAGATGTCACTTAATTTCATATAAACTACCTGTTGCTTAAGTATTCATTTTGGGTGTATAGTTTTCCTTTAAGTAAATGTATTCCCTGACTCTATTTTAAATTGTAATTACTGCAAAAGGTATGTCTCAGATGTGGGAATGCCTTTGTTTTTCTTAGCATGGTCACACCTTTCATTTATTGCTATGTAACCCTTTCTTTGAAAGCATTATTCCAGGTTTAAGAATAGTACAATACTAGGCAACTTATGTATCCTTTAGCATAAACAAAGAGTTGGAAACAGATTGTATGTCATTGGCAGGTTATTTCATTCCTTGCTGATGATTTAGAGATGTTGTTGGCATGGACATGGTTAAATCCACAAAATAGTAGTATTATTAAACCTTCGGTTGAGCACACCCATATTTGTTTAGATAAATATGTTTCATTTGTGCACTCTTGACTTGTCATCCACACATCCTTCTACACATCCAATTCCATACATGGTTCCTTAAGTCTGGAATGTGATTAGGTTTCAAGAAACATATGGAATGTGTATGGGTAGGCTGGGGGAGGTGTATCCCACAGTTGTTTAAATATATCCCTGGATAAAGGGCAGTTTGGGTCTCTTTCACACAGGATACTCTCACACACACACACACACTGACTCTCACACAATACAGATATACACAGATTTTATGCAACATTATATATACATACATTTTAGTATTCATTTTGGTAGGCTGTCAATAGAGTATTTGACTGGCTAAATATATGATAATTTGTATGTATCTTTTGTAACGCATTTATACACATTAAATATACTTAAATATCACCTTGGTGAGTGGTGTTTGTTGACCATAGAACTTACACAAATTATTGAAAGAATTTTCTACATAGAGCAAACACATTTCACAAAATGTCAGATTTCTAAATGCATATTCTAGAGACCAGTTGTAGAATATTGTTTCTAAATGATGCATTTATTAAGAGTTTGGGGAAAAATTCACCCATCATCTCAGTAAATCCCTCCTTCCATTGTATCCAGGCTTTCTTTTTATAAAGACTTATGTAGGCCGCAACTGTTGCCATTTGGAATATTAGTCCCAAAGCTGTGTGCCGACACAACTGTGATTAGAAAACTACATAGAAGTCTGCTGGACATAGGCTCGCTATGTTAGGTGGCTCATGTTTAGTATTAGGAATCCCTTGATAAGCAGTAAGGAAGGTATAAATACCTTAGTCTTTGGTTTCCAGGTACCCTCACAGATGGAAGAATTCTTGGTGGGTCTGAAAAGAGCAGCAGAAACACCCAGGAGAGTATAACTGTCGGCAGGAAGATTGCTCCAATGAGAATAACGTGGTATTAATGATAACTTCTTTCCCAGGTATGCATGTTTTAGGTTGTTGATTCGGATTTTAGTCTAGTCTATAATTGACAATGCTGCTTTTCTGCACAATGTGTGGAATGTGCTGATCGTGGAGGAGGGACAGAAGTGCTACAGGTTTGCCTGATATACCTGCCCTTATGTGCACAACATTAAAGGGATCCTGTCATGGGAAAAATTTTTTTTTTCAAAATACATCAGTTAATAGTGCTGTTCCAGAAGAATTCTGCACTGAAATCCATTTCTCAAAAGAGCAAACAGATTTTTTTATATTTCATTTTGAAATCTGACATGGGGCTAGACATTTTGTCAATTTCCCAGCTGCCCCTGGTCATGTGACTTGTGCTCTGATAAACTTCAATCACTCTTTACTGCTGTACTGCAAGTTGGAGTGATATCACCCCCCCTCCTCCCCCCCCGCCCCAGCAGCCTAACAAAAGAACAATGGGAAGGTAACCAGAAAACAGCTCCCTAACACAAGATAACAGCTGCCTGGTAGATCTAAGAACTGCACTCAATAGTAAAACCCATGTCCCACTGCGTACTATTCAGTTACATTGAGAAGGAAAAACAACAGCCTGCCAGAAAGCAGTTCCCTCCTAAAGTGCTGGCACAAGTCACATGACCAGGGGCAGCTGGGAAACTGACAAAATGGCTATTAACTGCTCTTTTGAGAAATGGATTTCAGTGCAGAAGTCTACTGGAGCAGCACTATTAACTCATGCATTTAAAAAAAAACATGTTTTCCCATGACAGTTTCCCTTTAATTGCAAGTTAACAAGCAGAAAATGTCCTAAACTCAAGGAAGTTGATGATGTTCTGGGAGGATCTGCTGCTTGGCAAAACGCTGATTCTAAAGCAGAAATATGTAACAAATGTGAACATCCACGGGCAGAGCCAGACAAGATCTGCCAATGAGCCCATTACTTTTTACAAGTGCTGCCATTCACAGTGTGGGCACAGATGGAGGGATTAACTTTGGTTTGCATATAAAGAAGACATACCTAAAGCAGTCATACATGAACTGATATTTTTTTCTGGGGTATAGTTACAATTCTTTTACTGTTGCCCTATCAATTGAATCTTACTACAGATTTACATGGATTATGCCAAATAACAGTATAAATCATACTGGATTCCCCTGATGTCTTATAAAGAATATTTAATTAAAGTGACACCAAAAAATGAAAGTGTTTTAAAGTAAAGAAAATATCATGTAGTGTTGCCCTCCGCTGTTAAAACTGATCTCTTTGCTTCAGAAACACTACTGTAGTTCATATAAACAAGCTGCTGATTAGCAATGATGGAAATTGAAAAACAGCTATATGGCACAGGATAGGTAATGGATAACAGATTTTTTTATATTCAGTTTTGAAATTTGACATGGGGCTAGACATTTTGTCAATTTCCCAGCTGCCCCAAGTCATGTGACTTGTGCTCTGATAAACTTCAATCACTCTTTACCTCTGTACTGCAAGTTGGAGTGATATCACCTCACCCCCTCCCTTTCCCCCACCCAGCAGCCTAACAACAGAACAATGGGGAGGTAACCAGACAACAGCTCCATATCACAAGATAACAGCTGCCTGGTAGATCTAAGAACAGCACTTAATAGTAAAACCCATTTCCCACTGTGTACTATTCAGTTACACTGAGAAGGAAAAACAACAGCCTGCCAGAAAGCAGTTCCTTTCTAAAGTGGTGTCACAAGTCACATGACCAGGGGCAGCTGGGAAATTGACAAGATGTCTAGCCCCATGTCAGATTTCAAAACTGAATATAAAAAAATCTGTTTGCTCTTTTGAGAAATGGATTTAAGTGCAGAATTCTGCTGGAGCAGCACTATTAACTGATGCATTTTGAAAAAAACATGTTTTCCCATGACAGTTTCCCTTTAACAGTAAAAACAAAATTGGTAGACAATGTATTTCGTTTCATTATCTTTTATTAATAAAGCGTCAACAAAATCCAGAGTAGTACCTGAAATTATATAAGTATTCATCAGATATAAATATTATAAATACCACACAGCTCACTTTTGATGCTTAAATTTCCACCAGTAACCTTCTCTTTTCTATATGACATGACTCTGGACTGGGGGGAAGGCAGTATGTTCGGAGACCTGAAATGTACAATATATCTGACGAGCAGCTTAAGGAGAAAGGAAAATCAATATAAATCATTAAAAATACAATGTATAACAAAATTGTATTCAACCTAAACCTAATGATTCAGAGTTCTTCTGAAAATGTGCTCTAGCAGTTGTTTCGAGGTGGATGAACCCTTTTTACAGTAGATCCTCTGGGGGAAGATGCAAAGGATCCCTCCTGCCCCATGCAATGTCTACATTTAGTCCTTTGTTATGCTTGAGAGCACAAGCTGCACAGATGAAGAGTTTGAGCTCAAACAACACACCCTCTCTGTTTGCTCTGCTCAAAAGTATTCTCTTTTCAGTCGAGGCTGAATTCTTCAAATGCAATGTTAAAAAAAACAAACTAAATAAATAAATATAAATTGATGAGCCCCAGTCTTCCTGTTTTAGTCAGGGCCAGAACAGATTTCTAACCTTATGTCAGAACTTACTTGTGGCCTCCATAGTGGTCAGTAACCTGAGCTCCATTAAAATAACGAATTGTACATACTGACTGGAGGAATAGTTTGTCAAACAGCTGCAGCCATTTTGCTCGGTATCACTAGTAATAGCATTGCTATGTTATACAAAAGCATTTTCACGAAAAAAACTTTTGTGGAATTCCACAAATAACACAGTTCCATAGTTTTATGCAGTGGCTTCCAGTTTGTTGTATTCTCCACCACCAGCACCTGGATGCACAGTCAGTTGGACAGACTCATCCTCATTTTGTTGCCTCGAAAAATTGGCTTGTAGGAGTAATTTAACTTCTGGATTGGGACAGAATAAGTATTCATAGAGGAAACTGGCCAGGGCACCCCCCATCATAGGACCAAGCCAATAGATCTGTAAAATAGAGAATATATAGTGAATAAACTACTACTTGTAATATATAAGATTATTATAAGTCACCAAGGAGTTCCATGACCATATAAAATATTTATTGTAATACACAAGTTTTAATGTGACACAAATTACATAACTACTCATCATTTATAACTGATGACATCACTAGTCACTGTTTATAATTATATCATTTACAAGATATTCATGGCTTTTGTGTATTATGAATGAATATCAACAGGGAGGGTTAGGTATAATTCACTTGGGTATCAATATTGCCTGGCCCTGTTTCAATATCAGACAATAAAAAGAGGCTCCTGCACAAAGAAAATTATAATTACACAACCCCCCCCCCCCCACATATTTCCCTTTTTGGAAGGACAACCATAATCTGTGCTGATGCCCATTTGCCCTATGCTAAATTTACTAAGTGAATTTTCGAATAAAATTTTAATTTTTAAAATTCGAATTCTGAAGTAACTTCGACTATTGAATAGCCCAAAATTAGTTCTCGAACTGAAAAAAATTCATATCTCATGCCTTTAATATTTCACTCAACATTTGAGCCATGTTTTTCTGACCCTTATAGATGAGGACCTATAATTAAGCGCTGGGTAAGCATGAAACCCTAGCGCTAATTCGCCAACGTGACGTCAATTCGTAACTTTGCAAATTCACTAACACCGACTCTGGTCGAATTTTCGCTAGCAAAGTAGATAGACTAGCGCAACGTCGCACCCTAACTCCAGGCGCCAGTTGCGCACTGACGAAGGATCGTATTTACGCAAATTCACTAAGATGACCATTTTACTGAACGTTACAACTTAGGCTAGACGTTACTTCGCCAGGTCAGACCAGGCAAGTTCAATACAATAGAAAGGAGTCAGAAAAAAATCCTTTTTTATTTTTTTATTTCAAAGTCCCAAAAAAAGCTGGCGTGTTTTACCTTTTGTGATAGTTATAGTCTGAAAAAGAGCAAATTTTTTTGGGGGGTTACCCTCCTTCCCCCCTACATTTCCTAACATATGGCAACACAACTATACAGGGGGCACATGTAGGGCAATAGGACAACTTTATTTTATTTATTAAAGGTTTCCTGGGCTTGAGTAGTGGAATGTAGTGGCTGTAACATATACTTCTATTATACCTTGAAATTCACGCCGTATGCAAATTAGCCATCACTATCGTAAATGCGCTACGCCTGGAAAAGTAACACTAGCGCAACTACGCTACCGTTTCCCGACCTGAGCGTAACTTCGCACTTTAGTTAATGTGCGTAGCGCTGGCGAAAATTTGCCTGGCGAAAATTTGCCTGGCAAAGTGCGGCAAACATTAGCGAAGGCAACGCTAGCACATTTCGCTTAGGGTGATAATATATTGGGTTCCATCTTTTATTTTAATGGCTGCTATATTTTTAAAGCTTTAACCTTGTGCAAGTTTAATAAATCAGTTATTTTTGAGAAATATATTTGTATGCAATTGAATCAAATCTACCGTATCAATTAGATTGACAAATCTATTTGATATTGAATCTGGAAAATAATCTAGTTGACATTTAGAGAACAATGCTATAGCCTGTTGTCTTTTTTGAACTCTACTTGTTCCCCAAAACATTTTTAACTCTTTTTTTATTCTCAGTGTAGTTGGCTATTAATTGTGCCGAAAAATGATACACAATCCAAAGAACTTAATGGGCTTTTATAAGTGAGCAGAAAGGGATACGACATGAGTTTTCAGGTTTAAAGGTGCCAGAGAACAGGAAATACAAGGTAAGAATAAGACAAGTATGTGCAGAGTTACATCACAGGGTGTGTTTGCCCTATAGGAAAATATTCTCTTAGAAAACACCGAAAACACCCCAGTCATTCATAGACAATATTCTACTTTTAAAGGCAAACTTGGTTCTTTGTTTTTGCTCTATAAATATAGGATAATGATAATAAGAGAATAATTACTGTTAATGTGCTAACAATTTAATCGGTACTTTGTGTGTGAGAGAAGCTAAAAGCACTTACAGTGAAACCTCAATTTTACATCCCTTGCTTTTTAGTTTCCCTGATTTTTTATTTTTCCGGATTTCACACCATATGTTTCTGGTGCCTGAAAAACTGTTATTTATGGTTTCCGGGTGCTATAACTAGCTATATCAAAATTTCACCGGTTTACTCTCATAAAAACTTAGTAGAAATCTTAGAAGTCTTAGAAAAAATATATATTAGTTCTCCAGATAATTTGTGTTAAACATAAGGCAGCCATACAAGCACTGATCTGACTGATGAGCCGGCTGCCCAAATAGATATCATATCTGGTACCATATATAGGATATGCCTGCCTTTCTATTGTCACTCTTGTTCCCAGTATTCTTAGCGCAGCATTGTGTTAAAGTTTGTGGCCATAGATACTTACCCAGTGATTCTCCCAATGATTGAAAATAATGCTTGTTCCTAAAGACCTTGCTGGATTCATGCTGGCACCCGTATACTTGATCTAAAAATAAAAGATACATTACAGCAACATTGATTGTGCATTTAACTGTATAATATAGATGAAATATATTTGACTGTGTCACTTGGAGTGGTTAGGGTTACTAATGCAGAAGATGCAAAAGTACATTATTATTATTATTTCATGAGAAATATAGCATGTAAGAGGGGAAAACAACTTCTCCCTGTATCCCAGCTCCAGTGATGGAAGCTCCCTGCACTTATACACAGAGATCAGGTCATGTTGACAGTTATATATTCATCTGATCAGTAAAATACACTGGGAATGAAGGGTTTTACTAAGACCTCATATATCTAATGGACAATATCAGGCCTACATCAGATTTCCAATATGGCCACCTGTGCATTGAGACTTCTGATTTGAGAAACCAACTGCATTGGGAATTGACCCCTATGGTTTTACAAGTCTGTAACTTCAAAGTCTGGCTTAAATAAAATGCAGATGTGCTCAAGAGAACTCTGAGCTGCATTTTCATTGTTTTAAAGGGGTCTATACTCCTATGAGTGCCCTGTAGAGTGACATGTCATACAAAGCATTCAACTCACACCACTCACGCCTTACTCCTGTCTCTATGATAATTAGGTACTTTGTATTTATTATTGCAGTGATCCCTGTTTGTTTAACTAATGTATTCTTCTGCTGATCAGTGCTGTGTACATAGGTAGCACTATATAAATAAAAATCTACATACATACATATATATATACATACATCTTTCAATATCATGTAGTTGCAAATAAAAACAGGGGTTCTGTAGCTTTCTATTAACTACACACGAAGTAGATCCTACAGCTGGGGGGGGGGGGGGGGGGGGGGGGGGGGGGGGCAGCTGCTGGAGGTATAGGGCCCTAAATGAGCAATTTCAATATATATAAAACAGGACAACCTATGCATATGTTTGTGGCCCTAAATTTGCTGAGGCCACTGTTTCTTTCAGATTGTTTGGACAATGTAGCAGGTCTCCTAATCAGCTGATTGTGTTTATTAGATGCTAAGAAGTACACTGTTTTTGGGTGGAGGACCCTTTAATTGGCTCCTGATGTAACTGACCCTAGCGTGCCTTGCATGAATGTAATAGAGAACTTGAGGGCTTTTTTATGAATTCAACTGCAAATAGTTGAAATGCTTGTGAGTGCACATTGATAACTAAGCACAAAGATACTTGAGGTGAGAGCCAAGGAGCACGGCCCGTCTTTGTTTTTTAAGACACATGGACACTAGGGAACCCTGACAGTACCACCAGCCTGGACATAATAGTAGTCCAAGGGCTTCCTTAGTAGAGAAATACATTGTTACAAATACAGGTATAGGATATATTATCCAGCTTGGGACCTAGGGTTCTCCGGATAAGGAATCTTTCTGTAATTTAGATAACCATACCTTAAGTCTGCTAAAAGTCATTTAAAACATTAAATAAACCCAGTAGGATTGTTTTGCCTTCAATATGGGTTCATGCAGCTTAGATAAGATCAAAGTACAAGGTATTATTTTATTATTATTATTATTATTATTATTTATATTATTATTATAAAGAAAAAGAAAATAATTTTATTTGCTTTAAATGGAGTCTATGGAAGATGGCCTTCCCATAATTCAGATGTTTCTGAATAACGGGTTTCCAGATCAGAGATCTGAAACCTATACTTCAATTGCTACACCGGATATTAACACCCCCACAACTCATTTGAATGTATTACTCACTTTTCGACAATTCCTCCCACATTAGTAATGGGCATACTTACAGTAACTGTAGCTGTCCCGTCACATTTAAAACAACAAACAAGGAGGAAATTCTAAATAAACTTACTGCAAAGAGGTGTCCGATTGTTACAGACAGGCCAATGATAAGAGGAATGGGGACTTTGATATCCGTTCTTTTTTTGTCACATGAAGCAAATATTGTGAAGACCAACTGAAACGTAATAAGCGTTTCCACAAGGAGCGCCTGGCCGTGCGATATGGTTTCGTGTTCCTGGCAAGGAATAATTCATGTTTAAAAAGCAACTCTCATAAACAATAATATAATGTATCATGCCATGTTAAAGTATTCAGATCCTTGAACCTTCAATAACAAATCCTACACTGAAATTTTGATCTCTGTGATATTTTTAGGGATCCACTATTTTAGGATTTGGCCAAATCTTCATAAAAGATCCAGCGAAACTTGAACTGAATCCAAATCCTACCTTGCAAGTGCCAATTAGTGCCAGGAAAATCTAAATTGAACCTTTTTAGACTTCCTTGTTTGTGTGACAAAAATTCAGGTGATTTTAAGGATTTGGTTTGGCCAGGCATTTGGATTTCACTGAATCCTTCTGAAAAAAATTCAATTCTGTTCAAATCTTTGAATCCTGAATTTGGTGCATCCCTAGATATATTTATTTTAAACCACTGAAACTTGTTACTGTGACATAGTTGTTCAGGTTGGTGATATAATACTTGTGTGCATTCATTTTGATAGTGCCCCATATGGGCTGCAATCAAGGGAAACAACATTGGTCTCTAGATTTAGAAATACCCATCTCAGGCAGGGGATAATTTCAAAGCCTGCTATATCAACCACTGCTGGTCTTTGCTGGTCTATTAGTAGAATGCTAACTAAATACAATGCACCACACAATGCTGTGCTGTTTTTCATAAATGGGGCAACTGGTAACAAGCCTAGAAGGGATAAGTCATAAATATCCCAAATCAAGACTGGGTTTCTTATGGTCATGCCACCAACATTGGTGACAATAAAAAATAACCATTTGGGAGTATGGGGTACCTTTATTGCCGCACAGGGAGGGGTAGTCATCTATATATATATATATATATATATATATATATATATATATCACCATCACAGATATGTTATTTCAGTCTGAATGTGCAGATAGAGTTCCCAGCTCAGGGACAGAATCCCACTTAATTGCATGAACCCTATACAAGGAAGATATTTACACTGCAAAGACATTTACATTTATACTGCAAAAGTATATTTTTCAGGGCCCTAAAATGACAACGCATAATACAGTTGTACCAACTTTTCTTGCCAAAATAATGTCCAAAGAGTTTGGGAGCCTTCCATATATGGCATCAGAAATGCAGATGCCTAGATAGACTCAGTGGGTCCCTATAATAACCTTAGATCTAGGTTTAACTTATTTAGGCTAAGTCCAGACGTGTGAACACGCGCCGACGCTTTTAACCCTCGCAGGTGCCTACCTATTCGGGGAGATTCGGGTGCGATCCGTCGCGGCGAAAAGTCGCCAGGCGACGGATCGCCCCCGAATCTCCCCGTCTGGACTAGCCCTTAAAGGGAAGCTCCGGACAGCAGATAAAGAGGAGAGGACTCTGCATACAAAAACTGCTATTTCTATAAATCATTGTGAGTAAGTTTAGAAACTGCTTTATTTTAATTAAGAGGAACAAAATCTAAACTAGTCCTTTATAAAATAGATTTTTTGAAAGTTTTGTCCCAGTTTTGCTTTGAGTTACTTTTTATATATATTTTGTCCCACCAGTTTGACTAAGAATGATGTAATGGTCCCAAGTCCCACCTCAGTCATTATGTGAGGAGGTTTCAATGTATTTTCAGTAATACTTGCAAGCTGGACAACCATCTGAAGTGTCAAAATTGCCTTTAGGGCCCTGGGAATGAGGGGCCAAATACAAATGATGATCTGTGCTCTTAAAGTGCAACTTGCAAATGCCAGATCTTGAGCTGGTACAACTAGGGCACAGCCTGGCCTGCTTTACAGTTTGATGCTGAACATTTGGTTGTATAAACCTGAGGTAGCCATAATTGGGCAGATTTAAACTACTGATTTGGCCCCTTCTGATTTAGTTGGCAGCTTATTGGCCCATTATCTGGCTGAAAATCAATCAGGCTGGTTTATGAATCCCAACTAAGACTGCATCAGCTCAAAGACAGGTGGCCTGTATTACCGCATGTGTGTTCCAATCTACTTGATCTCACTCAGTTCAAGTTGAGCTTATTGGTGAAAGATCAGTGAACTTGCTAAATGAGCAGATCTTTAAATCTAGTCTGAGCATTATAAAAAAACTTGTACCGTGAAACTCTGTGGGCACAGCACTTAAATGGTTACCACAATTTTGTCTTAAAGGGACAGACATCAATATATAAGCTGCTAACATGTGTTTTTTTTATGATATTCATATAACGGCATATCAAATATTTATTATATAGTTATACCTGACAACAAAATGGGGAAAAACAAAAGGGAGTTTGCTATCTTTCTAATAAAAAAAAGCTTCTGTGTGAATAATACATGATGGTATCCAAAAGTCATTTTGGGGCTTAAAGTAATTTCCCTTTTACTGGGTTAAACTGGTAGATAGCCTGCTTTTGGTTGGTTTTATTGTTCCATCATGATGATTCTAAAAAAAGTTATTAACATTTCTGAAATATTTAGGGGCTCTTAGAATGCTTCTGAACTTGCAGGACAAATACATTTTTCTTTGCAATTCTGACTTGCTAATCAGTAAAATATATATTTATTTCTTTGTCAGCTAAATATTTGTTTACTTTATCTCCTTATCCTTTACTATAGCCTGACGGAACAGGACCACGGGCTAAAAAGCTAAACTGCTTCCCTAATCTGATTAAAAGCAGCTTCTGCTTTACAAATGGGTACCAGAAATTAAATGGACAGAAAAGAAGAGTGGAAGAATTATTGTGGGCCTGTATTGCAGCTCTTTGTTTTATGAATTATAAAATACTGATAGACAGACAGACAGACAGACAGACAGACAGACAGATAGATAGATAGATAGATAGATAGATGATAGAGAGATATGTAGATGCTAGATTGATAGATAGAGAGATAGATTGATAGATAGATGGATAGATTGATAAATAGATGGATGAGAGAGAGAGAGAAATAGATATATAGGTAGGTATATAGATAACTCTCAGAACACAGTCAGTCTAGATAGATAGATAGATAGATAGATAGATAGATAGATAGATAGATAGATAGATAGAATGAGTTATAGATAGATGATAGACAGACAAATATACCTTAGTTATTCCTACGGGCCACTTGTCATTTGGTGTGACTACTGCTACCACCCCAGCTCCAGCGATGGCTGCCAGACACTGAATTATGATGTAGAATATGCCTTTGGCCACTGTGATTTTCCTTGTGCAAATCATGGCCAGTGCTACTGCAGGATTCAGGTAGGCTTCACATATGTGCCCAAAGCAATGAATTAGGATGGCAATGCTAAATCCAAAGCAGAATGCAATGTGTGTGTCACTGGGTCCTGGTATTGTTATCCCTGCTGTGGAACCTAAACTAACAACCAGAAAAAGAAAAACAGCTAAGAATTCCCCGGCCATAGAGGTCCAAAATGGTCTTGTCCATATTCCTTTGAAGGCTGTCATTTTAAAGGTGAGAAGCCTAGATAGCAAATAGTATCTCCAGATGAGACTGGGTGATCCCAGCAAATGAATGGAGCCTGAGGTAAGGGGCTCAGGTATTTGTATGAGAGCAGGGGAACAAGTTGAGCAACTGATGACGTGTTTCTGACACACCCCTATGTACCTGAAATTCCTCGTGTCCAGTGCCTGAGGGCATCCAGTGCAAAAAAAGGCAGGTAGAAGTTACATGAATTAGAGGGCGACTGCCTATACTTTCTATTTGCTCAGCACAGTGATTTCCTGACCCTCCTGTCTCCATAGAGAATTAGCCTCTTTATTGTAGAATAGTCTGAAGCAATTGAAGGACCCATCACAGAATAAATAAATACAACACTAAATAGCTTTTGACTCTTATGTTAATGACAGGGGAGATGCAGTTGCTTGCACTTCAATCAATCGTGTATGTGAAACTAGATAAACAAAGGTATAGATAGCTTTATAAGTGATTTTTAAGGAATACCATTAACCATGTACCTGTCTTGCATAGGTTAGGTGTGTCCAGAAATCAACAACATCACCAATGATATCAGCAAATACTGCTTTTGGTTGCCAGGTCACAACCCCTCCTTGCTTTTTCTAATGTCATTATAAACACAATAAAAACCTTGTGGCAGGTGATTGGGAACTTCTGGCCTACTTGCAGCAATATACTTAGAAACTGGGAGCTTTTTATAGCCCCCAGGAGATTAGCATCTATAAAAGTGGAAATACACGGGAGGTTTTATAAATTACAGAACTGCACATAGCATCCCATCCCATGCAGAATGCAGTGCTTAGCATGTTGTTTTCAAAGCAATACTTCGTGTTTGCATGACCTTTGCAGATGAGTAACATAAGGGTACAACTGAGAGTAAGAAATGTTTACAGACAAATTATGACATCCCTTCTTAAAAATTTGCTCTGTCCCATGACTAGGAGAATAACCCCTTGTTCTAACCAGATTTTTCCGTACTGCTGCCATAAATACAAATGCATTTTGGTTTGCTAACTACTTTTACTACTGTACTACTGCTTTGGGCTCTTGTTATATTACTAAAAAGTCACCATGGATGTCCATAAAGGAGTATGACTTTTGGTCAAGGAAGTACAGTATAAATACTTATGAGCTGTTTGTATGGTGGGTGGTTTCTGTTTTTCTTTGGCTATTTACACTTCCTGAATCCTGATCACTAACCCAAAAGGCTAAATGTTCACTTTGAATATCTGTAGAACTAAGTCAAATCAGATTAAACTGGTGTTTGTAGTTTGGGGTTATTGATACCATAAGTCTTCTAAAACTCTTTTAAACATACATTAAACCCAATAGGCTGGTCTTGCTTCCAACAGGGAATAGTTGGGATCAAGTACAAGTACAAGTAGTGTTTTATTATTACAGAGAAAACGGAAATAATTTTTAAAGATCTGGTTTATTTGTATAAAACAGAGTCTATGGGAGATGGCATGTAATTCAGAGATTTGTGGTTAACGGGTTTCCGGATAAAGAATCCCTGCCACCAACATGTGTCTGATGTGTGAAGGTAGAGTCCTGCAGCGGGTCTGGTACCCGAGGTTACCAGCAAAAACCTGCGGTACCCTGTGATGCGGGTCGCCGGTTCTGCAGTCGGGCCACAGGTCTTCTCAATACTCCAGTTTTCTCAACACTTCCAATGATGTCACTTCCGGTTTACAATGACAGCACTTCCTGATTCTTGATGGTCAGTGGGTCACGGATTGGGTTGCGGAGAAGGTACTTGCGGGTTGGTTAGCGGGTCCAAGCAGGTAAGAATGCGGGTTGCGGGTTATGGATTGCCTTTCAAAAAAATGGACCCGCGCAGGACTCTAACTGCAGGCCTCTGTGTACCTAATTCCATTGCTTTCAGTTTTGCCTGTGCTGTTAAGCTTCTAGTGTCACTAGCACTATGTCTCTAGGGAAACCATTATGTGGCCCTTCAGGCCTAACCTGTCATTCTTGATGATTAAAATAGTAACTTTTTTTGTCTGTGCTCTGGGTATTTTCCATTTTCTGACAGAAATTATATAGAAGTTCCCAACCCATTGGTCACTAAAGATATTGAGCCAAATATTTGATATAGAAAAATGGCACATTATAATTATATGAATCGTGATCTCTTATCTGCACAAACCTTGAAAGTGGTAGAGTTTTCAGAAAACATCCTGACATTTTGTATAATAATTCTCAATATTTTATGTTGATGAGTTTCAGCTTTTCACTCCCAACTAAAAGGGTTTCAAGTGGCATAACTATCAGGAATGCAGGGGGTGGCGTGAATCTTCTTGGGACATCTGGGTGCTAGGGGAGAGCGAGTCTGTATATATATATATATATATATATATATATATATATACATAGACTTAAAGGACTAAAGGAGTCGGCACTCATCACTAGGTTCAGCTTGCCTGGGTGCAGTGTCCACAATTTTTGAAATACATATCTCATACAAAAGGTCCGCACTCTCAGGACTTAAAAATAAAATAATGTTTTATTAACAAAAAAGACTAATGTTTCAGCCTCTCCTAGGCGTTTCTCAAAGTAATAACATACAATAAAAAATTTATAAAATACCTATGATGGCGGGAAAACGTCATCATTACAGTGTGTCCAATAGTATAGCTCGAAGCACACAGAATGTATAAATGCAAAAAAGCAAAAAAATCTAATTACAAAAACACAAAAGTATAAAAATAACCATTTCAGTGTTAAAATACCCCTATTAGGCTAAATATGGATACATATTAAAACCAAACAAAGTAGCAATCACAATTTAACTCTTTCATAATACTATGTAAAAAATGTTGATTATGCTACTGAGTATCAAAATATATATATATATATATATATATATATATATATATATATAACAAAAAACAAACAAACCACACTCCAAGGACTTCGTGTCTCAAAAGCCAATTGAAGGTTTAGCTCAACCTTTCATCGCTCCAACTGAGGCTGTCTTCAGGAGGGTGAATACACACACAACAGTGAAACACATTTACTGTGCACAAAACCAAAGTCTATACGTATAGGGTGTTGTATCAGTGTTTGCTACGTGCCCGTGTTATTAAAATAATGCCAATAGTGAACACAATTCTGATACAAGGCTGTGGAGGAGGTCACCAATCCACTTGCCCCCATCTGGAGAGAGTGCGTATATAAGTTCAATATCGCCCCTTTACTGGCAGTGGCAAAGCAATTATGAACCACCAAGGATCAAAATCATTGGCCATCAAACTCTTACTTGCCTTACCGTGCAGCTCATCTACCCGTGTGCACCATCACCTGGGGTATGGCAGGTGGTGGTACTAGACTGGGTCTGGGTACACGCCTACTGTAATAGGGTAAGTCTCCACCCCACTCGAGTTAGGTGGGAGTACTGGACTGAGTCTTGGTACATACCTATGACAGGGGGTGAAACTCCACAGATGGCCATTGGGAGTAAGCATTATGAGCGGTCGGCACAATGGGCGCACAGCCAACACACGCATAACCCCAGACTGAGACGGGGAAACTTAGCGTTGGTGTTACCATGGCAACAAGGGAGGAACTCCTCTGATGGTGCACACGGGTAGATGAGCTGCATGGTAAGGCAAGTAAGAGTTTGATGGCCAATGATTTTGATCCTTGGTGGTTCATAATTGCTTTGCCACTGCCAGTAAAGGGGCGATATTGAACTTATATACGCACTCTCTCCAGATGGGGGCAAGTGGATTGGTGACCTCATTCACAGCCTTGTATCAGAGTTGTGTTTACTATTGGCATTATTTCATTAACACGGGCACGTAGCAAACACTGATACAACACCCTATACGTATAGACTTTGGTTTTGTGCACAGTAATTTGATATCACTTTTACAAATACTTATTTACGCACTATTGCATTATGGCACCCAGTGGTAGTTCAGCAACTGTGCTGAGCTGTCTGGCACTTGTTGATGACATCATCCTTATGCGGTTTAAGGCCTAATTTACACTTTAAATTTGTTTCACTGTTGTGTGTGTATTCACCCTCCTGAAGATGGCCTCAGTTGGAGCGCCGAAACGTTGAGCAAGAATTAACCTTCACTTGGCTTTTGAGACACAAAGTCCTTGGGGTGCAGTTTGTTTGTTTTTGTTATACTAATATGTTGACCGGCACCCAAGCATTTGAGGACAGTTTAGAGTGCACCAGTTGTATGGGATTTATATATATATATATTAGACAGGATAGCTGCCCTCATGAAAAAGAAGTATGGAGATGCAAACTTCAACTTGATTGGAAATGGAAAGCAAAATACATTGCATTCACAGGTCTTAGGAAAAATAAAAAGATTTTTTATTGTAAACATAACAGTTGCGTTTACAATAAAAATATTTTTATTCTTCCTGTTAAGACCTGTGAGTGTGACTTCTTTTGCTTTCCATATATATATATATATAAAACAAACAGACTGGTGCACTCAAAACAGCTTGCATCGGCCTGGGTGCTGGTCACAACATTAATACATAATTAGCAAAGGCTTCACTGGCTTGTTGAATTCACTCTCCTGAAGACGGCCCCAGTAAGGGTGCTGAAACGTTGGGAATAAAAAATCTTTTTTTATTATTATTACACAAGTCCTTGCATAATTAGCAAACAAACCACACTCCAAGGACTTGTGTAATAATATATATATTAGTCCAGGTGACAGCTCTCCAAGGATTTGTGTCAAAGACAAAAGTTGTTGCTGAAGAAAACTGCAGGTTTATTAGACAAACGTTTCAGTTCCTTATTGGAACTTTTCGTCAGTGAAGCCTGACAAAGGTTCCAATAAGGAACTGAAACGTTGGTCTAATAAACCTGCAATTTTTTTTTGTCTTTGACACAATTCCTTGTAGAGCAGTCACCTGGACTAATATATTTGTATACTCTAGACTGGAACCCAGGTTTCCTATCATACTCGTGGTTGTGCGTTCCAAGTGTTTGAGAATAAACCTTTATTTCACAATACAGAATGTGTATCCGTCTACCAACATAACGATGTTATGATAGATGCTGCCCATGGCAACTGGAATCTCTTCCTGCCTGACATGTAAATTGTGCAGAATTATGTAGAATTACTGTATCGTCACATCAGAATAAACAAACAGGTTGGATATCTGTGGGATTTTATGTCTGATTTGATTCATCAGATCTCTCTGTGTTACACATTTTTTCTGGTTATTTCCTGCAATGAGTCAGCATTAGTCTATGATCTGCTACTAAATACAGGCCTCTTAGTCATATGGAAAACATTTCCTGTGCCGCTTCACTGGAGCACTGACATACATCATGCAAGGGATTCTCTATCTAAATGTCCCAGTAGAATGTACGGTTTCTAACAGACATAATGGAGACAATATTTTTCCCCCCAAGCAGCCTTTACTGTTAAATTGTTATAGAAGCTCCAAATGATTTCTTTCTGGGATATCATAGACACGCTCATGTGCGGTTGGTGGTATTTACTGATATTACAATACTGGACTTTTTCAAGTCGTAGGACCAATTTACTAACATTTGCATTCTGTTCATTTTCACAAATCGAATTTCATGTTATGTAATTTTAAAGGAATAGTTCAGTGTAAAAATAAATAAAGTCTTTTCAATATAATTATCAAACCAAAAATGTAATGTATAAAGGCTGGAGTGACTGGACGTCTAACATAACAGAACACTACTTAGTTAGTCAACGACATTAAAGGAGAACCAAACCCATACTTTAAAGGGGTAGTTCACCTTCAGGTTAACTTTTAGTATGTTATAGAATGGCCAATACTAAGCAACTTTTCAATTGGTTTTCATTATTTATTTTTTATAGTTTATGAATTATTTGTCTTCTTCTCCTGACTCTTTCTAGCTTTCAAAAGGGGGTCACTGACACCCTCAAAAAACAAATCCTCTCTAAAGCTGCACATTTATTGTTATTGCTACTTTTTAGTATTCATCTTTATTTCCTGACCCTATCCTATTAATATTCCATATTCTCATTCAAATCAATGCATGGTTGCTAGGGTAAATTGGACCCTAGCAACCAGATTGCTGACGCTGCAAACTGGAAAGCTGCTAAATAAAAAGCTAAATAACTCAAAAACCACAAATAATAAAAAATTAAAACCAATTACAAATTGTCTCGGAATACCACTCTCTACATCATACTAAAAGTTAACTCAAAGGTGAACAACCCCTTTAACCAGTTGTTATTTTTATACTGAACAGTTCCTTTAAAGATTTGATTCAGTTCAGCCAGGCACTTGGATTTCCTGGCAATTCCTACTGAAAAAGACTGAATCCTGTGCCGAATACTTGATTCAGCGCAACTCGAATTAGCACAGAGAGAAAAAAACTCCATGTGAGCCGAAACGCGTTGATGCACCATGTATGAATGCTACTTTGCTACACAGTTAATGGATTATGCTGTGAGTGCTTCCTTTGGACTATATATATATATATATATATATATACATATACGTAACACTAATTTGAGTTAAGGTTAAGCAGACCACAAATAGTTAATGTCCAGCTAGTGATAGGAGCATGTGTTACATTGGACTCAGACTGCAGGCTAGTGCCTTCGCTAAGTTGAAGCATTCCCTCTAAGGTGTAGTACAACTACAACACCCAGACTACTGTGCATACAGTACAAAAATGATTGGGTGCCAGGAGGTTCTTATGATGCAAACAAAGAACTGTTTATTAGTCATAGACAATGTCCCCAGGTTTACTCACGTACACAGATGAGGTTTGGCACATGACACACAGTCAAATCAGGTAATACTGTAGGTAACACAGCTGAGGAAAAAACTCCATTAGGCATTTGTAGTAACTCAGTACAACCATTCCCTCCAGTAAGTTGTCAGGAAGCAGCCTCTACCCTACAGTCCCTCTTCAATTAAGTCCCTGCACTCAGGCATTTAAAAAGCCTCTGGGAAGCTACTCCCTCCTGCAAATCCTTGTTGGAGCTTCAGCTGCTCTTTCTCTTTACCCTATCTACCTTTCTCTCCTAGAGAGACTATTACTGTTATGAAATCACCTGGTGGTCTAGTGGGGGGACGGCAGGGACGCCTGCCTTCTTAGTGCTCGTGGGGCGTGCACTTCCTGTTTTTATAATGTATAATATATTTAAAGGGGCAGTTTGGTTTATTGCATTGCCCGTGATAGGATTTGTTCCTGGTGCCTTTCTTCTGTGCTGTAAAGCTTCTGATCTTGTTCTGCTACCTGTGTTTGACCCTGCCTGGCTATTTGACTACCCTGATCTCGTTAACCTGACCCGTGCCTGTTATTGACTACCGATTCTGCTGTTTCCTATATGATTGATCACCCGGTTTGACCCTTTGCTTGCCTGACGACTCCTAGCTACCAGCCTGCCTCGACCCAGCCAGTTTGACCACGATCCTGCCTCATCCTGCTGTACCGTGACCTTCGGCCTTATAGACTTCTTATACAGTCGTGCCCCATCGCTGGCCAGAACTCCTGCCCTGCACCTCTCGTTTAAGTCCAGGTGGCATCTAAGTAGCTGAGGGCTCCTCCCGAAGCCAAAGGTGGTCACACTACTGGTGAAGCACGAGCCGAGACCAGGGTGCTTGGCGTTTGTTCTGGTATCGGGTGCCGACCGTGACAATTACCAGTCTGTCCTACCATCGCTAAACCTCATTCACGGGGTTGCCTGGTCTCCGACTTTACTAGACGCATGCCCTGGCTCATCGCACACATCCACCCTGCTCCTCAGGTGGAAGGCAAAGAGGAAACTGCCACTCCTTTCCCAGCACTACACCAGGTTGAGACAGGATGTGGTCACAGTGTCACCTGGCCAATAGCAAGGGATATGCAAATAGGAATTAGATACATAGGCTTCTGCCTAGTAACTAGGGAGAAGGAAAAAGAGTAGGGCCTTAAAGCCATAGGGGCAGATTAACCCCTGTGGGTCCCTACATATATATATATATATACATATAAATACCTGTATATACGCACACTTGTTTAATGATGGATAGGATTATACAAACAAATACAGTATATTGACATGTATGTTCATGTGAGCCACATGTGCTATGTAGTTAAAAGTCTGTTTTATGGAATACTTGGGCTAGGGGCAGACAGTGTTTAACAATGTGGATTATCTGCTACCCTGCTGCTCCCCTTGCCTTTCAACTGCGGGCAGATTTAATCAAGAAATGCAAAATGTTTGCTCCTAAGTGGAAACCATGCTTCCGGGTGCAAGCAAACCAGTATGATTAGAAAGACACAAATAGTTTCAGTAGTAGTCATGTTTTTTGGTGCAGGAATGTTCTAGTGTGGAAGGAGTGTGAGTCTACAGTAGACAATGCCACAGGTATAAGATCTATAATCAAGAATGTTTGGGACATGGATAAGGGATCTTATTTGGATCTCCACGCCATACATCTGCTAAAAATCATTGAAGCATTAATTGAAACCAATAGGATTGTTTTGCCTCCAGTAAAAAAAATATTGTATCTTAGTTTTATTATTACAATAAAAAAAGGAAATAATTTTAAAAAATTTAAATAATTTGATTAAAATGGATTCTATGTGAAATTCAGAGATTTCTGGATAGCTGTTTTCTGCATAAGGGATTCCATATAATACTTGTTTTGTAAATTATGTTATTTTTTTATTTCTTTGAGGCTAATGGCATGCATGGCTGATCTAGCCTAAACCCTTTAAAATATTTAATCTAAAGACATAACTTTAGCTGATATGCCTTAACAAATAGAAACAACACCATGTGAGGACTATCCCCTGGGGACACATCTGACTAGTTAATGCAAAATACAAGCTAAAGACATGGGATTATGTTGATGTGCTATTGTTACTGACAGCAGCCATGATGAAAAGGACTCTGTAGAGCAAAAGTCAGAAGGAGACCCGAGGCCAGATCTTTTAGTACCCGTCTACAATATTGTGCAAATATTTGCTACAAATATTTCCACTTGCATAAAGTGCAAGCTAAGCCTGGCCATACACAGCCCAATGTAAGCTGCCAACATTGTCCTTCAGAACAAATTGGCGCTGTACTGACCCATGCAACAGCCTACTTCAATCAATATTTGGCCAAAAATTGGACTGACATTCTGTGATGTTGTTGCAGTCCACCCACAGTAGTTTGTTCCAGGTCTCCATTATCATCCAGCCTGTTCATCATCAAACAAACCGGATCCTAATGTGTATACACAGCATAAGATACTGCATTTGGAGGGTGCGTTACATCATAATCCCCATGATTTATAGAGGGAAGGCAGATGCAATTTAGACAAATACAAGAGGTCCTCTGCACTCAACCCATTATCAATATATTTAAGACATTGAGACATTCTGTGCATACAGCTACTAAAAAATGCCTTACCCTTTAAACAACAGGGATTGTTTGTCCATATATTGTAATATATTTAAGATGGTCATCTATGTCAAAGTCATCCCATATCTGGCCAGTCCTACTCTCAAATTGCCTCTGATTAATTAAGAATTCTATGACTTCATTTTATACATTTTACAAAAGGGACTAAGTTTTACCTGCAACTTACTTGCTGCTTTCAAAGTAAAACTCCCAAACTTGTTTGCCCTTTTATTAGACACCAGTGGGATCACCTGACTATAGCTGGGAGGGGTGGGAGCTACAACAAGGAGCTGGTCACTGCTCCTATATGAACTATAACAAACAATGGAAAGTTGTTCTCACCACTAATTTTTAAAACCATTAGTCCCTATTGTATATAAGATAATATAAGATAAGAATAATTATTAGTGCAAATTAAATAAACAAATGTAGTAGTAGAAAACTTCCCAAAGCTGCTAAGAAATGCAGGGGAATACAATGACATTCAGAATCATCAATATGTGATATACATCTAAAAATCCCAGTGTTTCTGAACAAATAGAAGCTCAATATTGCCTTTTCCCCATGCCAGAGCCAATCGTTACTCAGTATTGTGCAGGAGCTGTAGGCAGACATTCCTATCATAACAATTTTGTCTTAACTCTATTTTCCACTCCCAGCATGATAAAAGTAATCTGATCTGGATTAGTAGTGTCATTCTGAGTTTACTGGAAAAATAGTTCTGACTTGCCATCGAAAGCCCTTTATATTAAAACATCCATACCTATTGTAAACTTGTTTAAAAATCTCAGCTGTCAATCATAAATTGCCTGTCCCTCCTCTGGGCAGGGCAGTAAATTATTTTCACTCTCCATTCAGCACTTACTAGGTACACTTCCTTATCATCTAATTATGTACCCTGTGCATGGGGATTGCCATCAGGTCCCCCAGAAATAAGGTTTTGAGATAATGCAAAGCTTGCATATTATTGTCAGTGTTACTGACTATAAAAGTTATTATAAATTAAAAATTCATGCAAAAACAAGCAGGCTTAACCTATACTCAATAAGAAAGCTTGGCGGTTCAAAGCTCACCATTTAATCATCCTGGAGAAGGGCTGCACAATCCTTTAGTGCAGGGGTCCCCAACTTATTTTGGTCTGGGGACCGGTGTTGAGGCAAAATTTTTTTTGAAGGACCAAGGGGTGGAGGGGGGTCAGGAGGTGGTCGGCGGGAGTCAGGAGGGGGGGTCGGCGTCCAATTCAGACACGGAGCGACTCGTTAGTTTCAGGCTAGGCTCGGCAGCCCAGTCCAGGACTGTCCACGGCCCTGCGGTTGGGGACTCCTGCTTTAGTGTTCCCAAACTACAACAACCTGTGGAATAATGGTCAGCAGCACCATCCTCCATTTAAATTGTACATTTTTATTTTGTTCTGCTTAAAGAATAAACAAGGCCAGATCCTTACACATTACAGGTGTTGCCACCCTTAGGGGCAAATTCACTAAGTGCCTAAATGCTCTAGTGTTGGCTTCACCGACGTTCGCCTAGCGTAGTTCCGCCAGCGCTACGCAAAGTTGTGCAAAGTTTCGCTACTGTTACTTTGTCAGGCAAATCGCATTTACGCTAGCGATGCCTAATTTGCAAACAGCGCAAAGTTGAAAGTATAATAGAAGTATATGTTACAGCCACTACATTCCACTACACAAGCCCAGGAAACCTTTAATAAATAAAATAAATTGTCCTATTGCCCTACATGTGCCCCCTGTATAGTTGTGTTGCCATGTGTTAGAAAATGTAGGGGGGAAGGAGGGTAACCCCCAAAAAAATTACACTATTTTTCAGACTATCACCCTAAAAAAGTAAAAGACGCCAGTGTTTTTTTGGGACTAAAATTTCAAGTATTTTTTTTCAAACATCTATTGTATTGAACTTCACAAAGTCTGACCTGGTGATGTAAAGTCTAGCGTAAGAGGTAACGTTCAGTAAAACGTTCATCTTCACAAATTAGCGTAGTTACATCCCTTCATCAGTGCGCAACTTTGCCTGGCGTAAGGGTGCAAAGTTCCACTAGTCTATCTACTTCGCTAGCAAATTTTTGCCAGGGACACTGCTAGTAAATCAGCTAAATTACGTCATGCTGGCGAATTAGCGCTAGCGTTAGACGCTTCGTACTTAAGTGAATTTGCCCCATAGTCACAGGCACACAACCCTATTCACCCTATTCACAGGCAAGCTAACCTTATTCACCCAGGTGCTTGGGCAGTACAAACAACTTACACCTGTCACTCAGTGCCAATGCACCGGTTCAGCAAGCTCTGATGAATTACACACATTGAGAAGGCAAAGCAACTGAATTACGCCCAATGAATCACACATTAATGACACTAATGAAGCAATTTGCATAAATGATAAACAATATATAATCCACTTCAAATGATTTTCTAAGAAAGTTTAGAGCCCAGGATTTCATGGAATATTTGCTTTTCCCTCATGCCTGTGTATTATTTGCTCCCCAGGATTCATGACCACCTCCACTTCGCTGGGTTGACCAAAGATGGTTAAGCAATGGTTCATTATTCACAGTTGGTATTTTTAGATCAATCTGTGTCCCTTTTGTCACAACAAGGTGAAAAATATAGGAAATGTCACATTTTGAGGTATGAACAAGTAGAACTGAAGCGAGTTGCTTCTGAATCTTAGAAGCCTATATACCTGTTAAAGGGATACTGTAATGGGACTTTTTTTTTAGTTACTAGTGCTGCTCCAGCAGAATTCTGCACTGAATTCCATTTCTCAAAACAGATTTTTTTTTTTAAATTTAATTTTGAAATCTGACATGGGGCTATACATATTGTCAGTTTCCCAGCTGCCCCAAGTGATGTGACTTGTTTGCTTCCCACCCAGCAGCCTAACAACAGAACAATGGGAAAATAACCAGATAACAGCTCCCTAAGATAACAGCTGCCTGGTAGATCTAAGAACAGCACTTAATAGTGAAATCCAGGCCCCACTGCAACACATTCAGTTACATTGAGTAGGAGAAACAACAGCCTGCCAGAAAGCAGTTCCACCCTAAAGTGCTGGCTCTTTCTGAAAGCACATGACCAGGCAAAATTACCCGAGATGGCACCTACACACTAATAATACAATTATCAAGAATATACTTGCTGGTTCAGGAATGAAAATATGTGGAAGAGTGAATTATTTGCAGTGTAAACAGTGTAATTTAGAAACAAAAAAAATACATCATAAAAATCATGACAGAATCCCTTTAAGAATATGCTGGAGATTGAGTTTGTGCTCATCAGATATGAACATATTAGTGAGAGAAACTGAAAATGAATGTTCTATATGTACATTTGATGTGTAATAAATGAATCAGTTGCTGATTTGGTCATTATATAGCGACTACTTGGATAAGTGTTGTCCTGGTATTTCATTTGCTACAGTAGGATACTATTTCAGTGACTTAGATACTCTGCGAAGGACATACTTTCTGTCAAGGACACCTCCTTCGCAGAGTATCTGTCTTCAATAAAGCGGTGCCCAGCTGAGAGCCCCCTACAAAACTATCAAATAAAAACATCAATCCTGTACCTGTCATTTGTCATTTTGAATCTGACTGGACTATCAAGTTCAATCAAGTGTTAAAGAACAAGTAAACCTTTTTTTTTTCTATCTGTAAATTTGCTCTAAACAGCCCCCCAGATTAATGTACCTTAGTCCCTGCTGCAAGTCTGCTCTGGTTTCTGTGTTATCAGCAGCTTGTTTCCCCTTCTTCCTGGTGCAGAGTGAAGCCCCGCCCCTTAGCTTACTGAGCGCAGGTAAAAACGCCCGTGTGTAAGGGCCCTAAGAGACTTCTCCACAACTCTATCCTATTATTTCCATTTCCAACTGCAATCTAAACCCAAGCAATCTATTTGGTTTATTTAATCAAATGATATTTGACTATCATATTTGAAATTGACTAATTTTTGTTAAAAGTTTTTAATGCAAACAATCAATTTTTAATTCATTCTTAAAAGGTGTTAATTTAATACAGGGTGAAAAGAAATGAAGTTAAAAATAATGATTTTTTTTTTTTTAATTACTCTAGTCACTTTCAGTAAAAAGGGGGAATTTGTTATAGTAATTAATTGAGCACTTTAAATCAAGTTAAAACACATAGGGCATAATGAATCAATTTAGTCCTTATAATCAAATTTAGTCACAGACATTAAAACACTACCACAATGAATTAACCATTAGACCTCAGAAAGGTGGTTTTACAGACAGGTGGATATTGTTACTATTTTGTTATTTTAAATTGTTACATATATTTGGTAACCTTTTAACACTGCATCTAAAGCATTAAAGCATTATTTATTAACTAAATAATATTATTAGAGCTACCCCCAATCCAGAATTCTAATCCCAGTTAGCATATGCAAATCAGGGGTGAGGGGGGAAATCACATGACTTTTTGTCATAAAAGAAGGAAGTTAAAAAAAATGTTCCACTTATTCCTTCCCAGTCCCTAATTTGCATATGCAAATTAGGAATGTGTTTTGGTTCGGTATTAGGTCAAATCTTTCAGGAAGGATTCAGGAATTCGGTGCATTGCTAGTCATTATCATCTTAGTTAGTAAAAGTATCACCTTACGACAATTTTATTTCATGTTAAAAAAAAAAAAAAGGTTTGGCCCTGTAACTTTTTCAACTGGCTAACATGA